>ML661378.1:879315-1074815 GCA_007570785.1 Antilocapra americana
TGTGTGTGTGTGTGTGTGTGTGTGTGTGTGTGTGTGTGGTGGGGACAGGGTCGGGGCGGGGATTTCATCAGGCAGGTAGAGCAGTTGCCAAATGGTTAATGAGCTGGTAAGAGTCAAGCTCCAGGGGCCCCATCCTGCACAAACTGCAACTGCACTGCTTCTAATGTAAAAATGTCCCAGGCGGAGGGATATGCCCGGGGGCTTGGCCGGCTTTCATTTCTAGCCTCTCCGGAAAAACATGTGCCCTCGGACCACAAGGACCACGAGGATGCAGGGCACGCCAGGCCAGCACGCAGAGAGCTGCCGGGGGTGAGGGTAGGGGTGGGTCAGTCCTCCAGCCTCGCCGCACCGCCCAGCCTGAGCAGCTACTATTCCTGAAGATGTGCGTCAGGCGTAATGACACACACGTCAGAGGGAAACGGGACGTAAAAGGAAATTTATCTTTGGCAGCCCGTGGCGGTAACTTCATCTTTATTCATACTGCTCATCTATTTGATCAGATGCTGCTGCCGGCTGGTCTGGGCTGACTGGTGTTTTACAGGAAGACCGGGTGTCGGGCTTGGGGGTACTGACTCGTGATGCCCCGGATGAGGTCAGGGGAAGATGAACCCAGAGCTGACCTCTCAGTCCCGGGTAGGAGGGGCCTGACCGCGCGCAGCCCCCTCTCCACGGTGGCCTGGAGGCCCCTCCCCACCCTGCTTCCCAGGACCGCTCCGAGTCTGGCCCCCACTTTGGCCTCCCCCAGACCGCATGCAGGGTCACCTGGCTTTGCCTGGCACTTGGGGAGTCCATTCTCTCTCTCTTTGCCTGGAGGTGACAGAGGGCACTGTGTCATCCTCAGGACCAGCCAAACGTTGCTCCTAACCCACGTTTATACAGACAGAGCTGTTGTGTATGGTTGAGCAGGCTGTGCTCTGCACAGCTCCAGGAGGCAGCGTTCACCAGACACTGGGAATGTGTTTCTGTCATAACACACATCCAGCAAATTAGAGAAAGAGTGTTGCTCTGACAAACCAGAATATGACAACAGACCAGAATATGCCAATGTCTCAAGACATGTGGAAGCAAGCAATCTTGAGGAAGGGGTGCCTCATGCCCAGTGGGTCATCGCAGCCCTGCATGTCCACCCATGAGTGAGAAATGAACCACCTCCCCTGAAAGAGCGCATCATCCCCGCTTCTGTGAGGTCACCGATGACAGCAGAACCCCGGCCGCGGCAGCCCAGGACCAGTCATGGTCTTGTCACCTCACGCTGCCAGTCCCCTCCTCGATGTCAGCCTGCTACCCGAGGGCACAGCCTGAGTGCCTGACCCGGTCCTGTTCTCTGCTGCCCCCGAGGCAGAGATCGTGACCCTCTTCCCTCCAGAGCCCTCAGGACCTGCACACTCTTCCCCAACCTCCCTCTCCTCCCCTCCCCCTGCCCTTAGCTCCCTGTCGGCCTGCCCCCAACACAGTGCCACTTCCAGGCTGTCCCCTTACCTGGGACAAGCCTGCACGCAGCCCCCCCTTAGCTACCTGCCCGCAGAGGGCCCTGCATGCCAGTGCCCTGCCCGCCTCTCTGCCCCTCGGAGCCCAGGGACCCCCTGTGCCCTCAGGCGTTGTGAACACGCTCAGACCTCCTCTCCACAGCATCCGGGCACCTCCTGTGCCCCAGTTTTGCCAGAGCTGCTCCCCGTCCCGTCCCTTCCCAGCAGGGACCGGGTGTGGAGGGGGAGGAGGACACTGGCTGGCCTGGCACGCCCAGCCCCTCGGGGCTCAGCTCCGGTCACCCGGCTGTGGACACCGTGGGTCCCACACAGCCGCTGGGGCACATTCTCATTCAGCGTGCAAGACTGCCCAGATTTTCTGCTAAACAGAAAAGCCAGACTCTTCTGTTTTCTCCTACCATTCGCTGCTCTTCACTCTGACTCAAAAACATCCACACATTTTGAGACTTCTCCTGGCATTCAGCCTCTTTCAGAAGGAATTCCCCCAAGTCACCACGTGCTACAGTCGGCAGGCTCTGCCCCAGCAGTTGGACCCCAGGCCCCTCTCGCTGAGGCTCAGCTCAGGCCAGGCTCCCTGGGAGCCCAGCGGATGCTCGGTCTGTAGTACCTGGCACTTAGCCTCATCCCTCTTGCTTCCCTGACACATCGCCCAGTCTTTGCCAAGCTCAGTTCAACTCGCTGCAAAAAAGTGCGGCAAATCAGAAGGTGGAGGTTGGCCGGTGGACCCTCCCTTTGAGGCCCCAGATGAGAAAGCGGCCCCCCAGCAGTGCCATGCGCAGGGCCGCCCAAGGCCTCCCCCTGGCCCTGACCCCTGGTAAGTCTACCTTGCCAGGGCAAGGAGTCTCTATATTCTGCGCTGTCACGGCTTTGTGTTCTGGCCGGATAAGATGCAGAAATCCTCCACGCGCCTATGCGCACACACAGAGGCAAAGGAGGGAGCTGCCTAGGGCTGGATTCAGAGGTTACCAATGATCCTGAAAGGGCATTTCCGCGTTGGAGGCACCTGCCTCTGTTTCAAGCACAGAGAAAGAGAGACACAGATAAACAGACAGACAGATTGATTAGTAGGTATGGACACGGATTATCTCATTTCAACCTCCTAGTCACCTTGTCAGGTAAGTCGGTGCCATCTGACTTAATGCCATCCTTTAGATGAGGAAATTAAAAAATCAAGATGGCTTAGGGGACCTCCCTGGTGGTCCAGGGGTTAAGAATTTGCCCTCCGATGCAGGGGACACTGGACCCCTGGTTAGGGACTCGCAAAGAGTCGGACACGGCTGAGCGACTGAACTGAAACTGAAGGGAACCCGGATCCCATATGCATCAGAGTAACTAAGCCAGCAGGCCACAACTGCTGAGCGCACACACCACAACTGGGGAAAGTCTGCGCGCCACAGCGAAGACCCAGCACAGCGAAAATTCAAAAATATATATATATATATTATTATTATTGTGTCTGCCTCCTGTGCCCACGTCCTTGTCAACCCACTCCTGCCCTCGCTGACAGGGTTGGGGGCAACTGAGGCCCACCGAGAAGCAGACACTCGCCCGTGGTCACAGAGCCCAGCAGCAGAGTCAGCACGATAACCCAGGACCCCTGGCCCCGTGCCTGCACTGTAGGGACCCTAGAGCCCCAGCCCCTGTGAAGAGCCTCCACGAGCCCAGGCGCTGTCCTGCCACTGAAGCAGTCACTGCCTGGAAATCAAGGCCTAGTCCCCTGGGGCAGGTGGCAAGCCCGGGTCCCCTCCAGCCTGCACAAAGCTGGGCAACTTCACTGGGACCCTGTTCTGAGGGGAAATTTGTCTGGAGCAACCTCTCGAGCCTGAAAGGAGATGTGAGTCCAGGTTTACCCCGTCTGCAAGCTGGGGACCAGGGCCCCTGCCTGTGTCTGGCACGCCCAGGGGGTGAGGGGCCAGGAAGCTCGCACCCACCTGGGAGCTGACAGCTTTCCAGGCCTCCCACAGCCCCCAGCTCTGCCTCATCCACCTCTCTCTTTGGCCAACAAGGTTTATCAGGCATTATCCTGCCCGCAGACATACTGTTTGACCTTGAAGAGTGTTTTCAAAATGTTTTTCTTGCCAACCTTTAAAAACAGAGATCTCCAGTTTCTCCTGAAAACTCCTCCATCCTGGCCTTCCTAGGCCCACCTGACACAGGGTGCCCGAGGAAGACCCTCTGCAGGCAGCCCCTGGGGCCGCTGACACTGAGGCTGTCCTGGCGCCCTGAGGGCTCTGGGGCCTCCTCTGGACAGACACACCACGTCCTGAGTTCTTCCTTCCCAGACCCACCGTGCAGAGTGGATCCATGAACGGCAGGAAGGCAGGCCTGGCCTGCAGAGCTCTGCCAACCAAAGAGGCTACCCTGTCAGCACTCTCCAAGTACAGCTGCCCTGGCCACCTGAGCTTCCAGACAAAGGTGGACGTCCCTCCCACAACTAAGCAAAAAGCAAGTGCACACCAGGCCCAGCACACCCTAGCAGCGAATCTTCTGGAGAATGGCAACCGAGAAAATCATCAGCTAAGCTGGTAGATGAAAAACAATTTTAACACTTAACTGATATGAACTTTACCTTTTTTTTCCCCCCAGGCTCTAAAATTCACGCTCAAAATAATTCCATCCAAATTGATAACAGGAACATCATTTAAAATTCACATAAAGAACAAAGCTGCATTAGAAATGACACTACATCCAGAATAAAAACTAGAAATTAAGACCAATCTTCTAAAACCAGAGAAGGCAATATTTTGGACAAAATTCACTTGCACGTTTCTGTAAAGGTTTCTCAAGATGGAGTTGTGGTTATTAGTTCCCCATGAAATAAATTTAAAACGTGTACCACTACAAACATCCTAAGACTTCAGATGGTGTTTTCAGGTGAGCTTGCAAGATTAAACGTGGCTCTGGGAACGAGGCTTGGGAACTGGCTCCCAGAATGAGGTCTATGCTGGACCTGGGCCTTCAGAAACCGTGAGCATGATCAGTCAAGCAGGCGAAGTTAATTACAAGGTTTATTACAGATCAGAGGGTGTCAATTTTTAAAAGAATTTCTAATAAATTGGTGTTTAATAATTTCTAATAAACTGGTGTTAAGTGAAATTAACTCCCTCTGTGTCTTTTCAGGTCTACATGGTCAAAAAAAAAAATCCTAATTTTCGCCCCGTTTCAAATGATAACATAAACATTAAGGAAACATTCATTAAGGAAAACACAGCAAGTTTCACTCATGCAAAATCTCCAATAATGAAGGCTTCGAGCGTCAGAAATTGCACTAAGGAACTTAAGAAGTTTGCAAGGCTTTAACCTTAAGACAACTAAGAAATTTTTACCCCCACTGCTGACAAATGGCTCTCAGGCCACTATGCCTGCACTGTCATTCAGGACCGCGGTGCCTGGGGGACAGCATCCTCAGAGCTCACTCAAACCCAGGCGGCCCCTTACAGTGCCTCTCCTGGTCTGTAGCAGCTTGCTCAGAGGGCAAACGTGGAGGAAGGGGGTCATGCACTGAGCAGAGCCAACACGCAAGGTGGCCCCGGGAAGCCAAGAAGCCCTTCCGGGCAGAGTAGGAATTCTGCCCAGGCGCCACAGCACGCGGGGGGGGGGGGCGCCCCCAAGCAGACTCTGGAACAGGAGAGTTAAGTGGGTGGATTGATCAAGGCCGCCACTTCCCCCTTCTTTCCAGAAAGCTCTGGACTGTATTTCAGTTCCTTTTTGCAGAGGTTAATCACGGACACATCTCGAGCCTCAGCCCCCTCTCCAAAATACCCGGTGCGGAAAGCAAGTTCGGAGCTCATGCCGGAAGGGAACCGGGACAGGGGTTCCCCCAGTCTCCCCGCGCTCCCCACGCCGCGAGGGAGGGACATCAGAGGCTCGCCGGGGACTGGTCATGCAGCAAGCGGGCGTGCGCGGGGAGCCGGGCCTCCGGGTGGAAGCCGGGCAACACTAACCCTTCTTAAATTTATTCAGGCAGCCGGGGCTGCAGAAGGAGCGCACGGAGGCCGCCTCCCAGCAGCCGCGTCCCTTCATCCCCGCGGCGGGCGGCCTCCGAGCGGCCGGGCGCTACATGGCGCCGCGCCCCGGGGGGCTCGCAGGGACGCGCGCGCAGCTCGGCGGGCCGCCGGGCGGAGGCGGCGGGCACTCGCGGGTCCCGGCGCCGCGTGACCACAGCGCACCAGTGCCGCCCGCCGCCCGCCGCCCGGTGCGCGAGCCGCGAGCCCGTTAACCCCGTCGGCGCCGCGCGAGCAGAGCCCCCCAGCCACCGCCGGAGCGCGGTCTCGGCCGGCACGCCGCCTGCTCGCCAGTGCGGCCGTCCCGGGGCAGCTGAGCCCTAGGCGCCCGGCAGGCCCCCCGTTTAAACGTCATATTCTGATATGAAAACCCGAGCGAAGGTGCCGCCCCCTGCAGCAGCCGCTAAGCGTTGCTTTATTTCCAAAGTAAAGATGCCCTTGAGAGACAAGGGGCACGTGGGAAATGGGGATTTCCCCTCCCACCCCACCCTCCCCCGAGGGTGGGGTCTGGGGGGCGCTTATGGTGATTCCAGGAAATGGGGGTCACTTCTGAGGCTTGCTGGTGGCTCAGACAGCAAAGAATCTACTTGCAGTGCAGGAGACCTGGGTGTGATCCCTGGGTCGGGAAGATCCCCTGGAGAAGGAAATGACAACCCACTCCAGTATTCTTGCCTGGAGAATCCATCATGGACAGAGGAGCCTGGAGGGCTACACAGTCCGTGGGGTCTGCAAAGAGTCAGACACGACTGAGCAACTAACTAACACTCTCTGAGACTTGCTGGGGAGGCTGGTGCACCTGTGTCCAGCCCCCTGTCTACTGTCTGGGAGGAAGGCACCAGGCGGGACCCCAGGGAGCCCGCCTCCCTTGGCGCTGCCACCGTAGGGCTGTGGGCATCTGGGCATTGGGGCTGTGGGCACTCAGACCTCTCTGAACACAATGCTCCTGTCCAGCTGCATGCAGGACCTCTCTGTGGGATTTCTGACTGTCCACATCTGAGCTCTCCATAGCACCCCTAGACCCGTGCCCCCACCCTTCCCGGGTCCCCACCTCAGCTAGTGGTGGCACCATCCTCCTAGCTGCTCACGTGTGGACAGACACCATGGAGTGGTCCTTGACTCTTCTGTCCCTTAGATCTACCCGCACGTGGTCAGCACATCCCCACAGCTGTGTGCCCTTGGATGGCAGCTAGGATCCGAACTCCCCCTCGTCTTGCCTCTGGACTCTTGTGGAGCCACCCAGCACATCTCCGGCTCCACAACACCCTAGGAGCACCTGCCCCAACATATTCCAGACTCTATCACTCTCCCCACTCAGGGGTGTCCAAGTCTCTGAGCAGGCCCCTCCTGTCCCCACTCCCAGCTTCGGCCACACTGCCGTCTCGGCGTGAACACAGTCATCACCCAGCAGTCCAAGCCATGGCCAGCCCCACTCGCTGGCCTCAGCCCCACCTCACCCCGCGCCATGTCGGCGCTCCCACGATCGAGCCCTGGGACTCTGTTCTGGCCTTTGCACCCTCCCCAAACAAGCCCTCCTCAACACCACCACCTCATGGGAGCTCAGTCCATGCAATTTATTGAAGCCGAATCAATTTTCACCAATTTAAAGGTTTTCAAATAGTTCCTGTCGTAACATATAATAGACTCAGGGAAGGTGGTGCTGGGTCAACACTTTCCTTTTGGGCCTTTGAAGCAACTGCTACTTCTCCTGCCTAAGGAATGAATCCTTAGTGATCGTGTCTGGGGGGATAAGGCATTTAGCCACTGTGGGCCTTGGTGTTGGGGTTACAAAATGAAGAGCATAACAGTGACACAAATGACCACCAGGGATGGAGTGCTGATCCAGTGCTGGGCTGTGAGCTCGGCCTGCATCCCCTGAGTTTCTGCATTTAATCCCCAAGGATAGGTCCCTCAACACCATTTTTACAGGTGGGAGACTGAGGCTCTGATGCACAGGATCAGCGTGCTTGGAGCCGGCCCGCCCTGGGTGACCATGGAGGCCACACCCTGGACCGAGCTCTTCGGGGTTTAAGGAGACCGCTGCTCCCTGGGCCCCCAAGCGCCTCACGAGCAAAGATGAGGTGAGCCGGGAGCAGGGTCCTGGATGCTCTGGGACACGTTCATGAACATACAGGAGACTTTCACAGGATGTGCGTATGCAGTGAGCCCAGGGTATTAAGCCGGACACTCCGAGGGTCACGGACTTGGAGCTGGAAGAATCTTCCAAATGCAGAGCCGTGCCCTCCAGCTCAGAGCTGAGAAAGGGGAGGCAGAGGGGCTGAGGGCCTGCTGCTGTTGTCAGAGCCAGTGAGCACTGGGCTCGCTGACCCATCCACCTCACCTAAAGCCATGCCTGGCCGACAGCTGTGTCATCAAGAAGACAGGGGACAGAGCACACCCGGGGAGGAAACTAAAACAGTAAAGGTGAATACAGAAGAAAATCATGCAGTCCTACACTGAAGCAAACACAGTCGCTATTTTTTCTTTCTATTAATACATAGTTCTTTGGGGATTCCCTGGTAGCACAGCGGTAAAGAACCTGCCTGCCAATGCAGGAGACATGAGTTCGATCCCTGGGTGATCTCCCTGAAGGAGGGAATGGCAACCCAGCCCAGTATTCTTGTCTGAGCAATTCCATGGACAGAGGAGGCTGATGGGATACAGTCCAGGGGGTTGCAAAGAGTTGAGCATGACTGAGCATGCACACCCACAGTTCTTTTACATTATAAATCATATCAACAATGATCACATTCTGTTCACGTGAAATAGTTAAAAATCTACGACCTAGCTTCTCAAGTACTCAGAAGAGTGCCAATTTGTCCTCAAAGAAGGAAATACAGGGACTTCCCCGCTGGTCCAGTGGCTAAGATTGTGTGCTGACAGTGCAGAGGACCCCAAGTTCCATCCCTGGTCAGGGAACTAGATCCTGCACGTCTTGACCAAGACCCAGCACAGCCAAATAAATAAATTTCTTCTTTAAAGAAAGAAGGAAATACATTAGCTGAAAAGTCTTAGTTTGCCCAGCAGTGAGAAGGCCAAGAGACCAAGCAAATGACTACGGGTGGCTAATGCCATCCATTCTGCTGGCCACCCGTCCAAGTTTGCCTCCTAACCTTGCGTGGGTGAGGCCGAACCCCAGCCCTGCTCCTGCCCCCGTCTGCATTCCCTCGTGGAGGGCATCTCCTGAACAGCTCCATGGGATGGCCCCCAACACTCTAAATGTGACTTTCTAAGACCAAGGCGTTAACTCCGTGCCCTTTCTGAGGGCCACTCGCCCCAAACATCCCGTGCTGGCAACCCTGGAGGCAGCTGCAGCCTCCGCTCTAAGCTCTCTCCGACCTCCCGTCCAGACCGGTTGACCTGCTTGCCTCAGCGTCTTTGGCTTGCTCCCATCTTCACGGCGAACAGTCGCCTTGTGGCACCCCACTTGGGTGGCAGTGGCTGCAAGTCTCCCTAGAGGCAGGCCTCCTAAGCTTCCACTTGCTACCAGAACACTCTTCATCAGAGTCTAGTCCTGACATGTCCCCCTGAACTTGCTCAACAATATGGCGTGCACACCCACTCAACTAAAGTCCGTACACGCGTATCCGTGTGTGCTGGTGGGTGGGTGGATCTGCTGTTCATCCCAGTCCCGGAGGCAACAGAGAAACAGGTGCCCGGACACTGACGTGAGGCGTTGCGGGGGCGGGCATATGGTCGTGCTGTATGAAAACCACAACCCAGTCCACACCCTCCCACCCAGTGTGAACAAGGGCAGAGGAGCACGAGGCTCTGCCGCCAATGCCAAGCGTTTGCAAAACCCTAGAAGCGGCCAAGGAGCCTAACAGCAGGCAAATGCTTATTTCATCAACTTCATGGAATGTCATGGAACCATTTAGAAGTGTGTGTGTGGTGACTTTGTAGAAATAAGAGACTGTGCTGAAATGCAAATTGCTGAGAGGGAAAAGGCAAATCACGCAAAACATCTATGATCGCGTGAAAGCCTTGTACACATGGAGATGTCAACAATAACATGGTCACTGGGGATTTTCCCAAGTCTGGGCTCCCAGAACGCCCAGGGGCATCTTTCCTTCCCGGGACCTGGCGTGCCCTGCTGTAGGCTCCTGTTTGCCCGTCTGCCTCCCACCCTAGACTGTGAACTCCAGAGGGCATGGACTCTGGTCTCTTCTTATTGCTCTCAGCCTCCAGCGGGGCTCAGCACGGGGTCGGTGTGCACGGAACGAGTGAGCCCAGCAATAAACACATCAATCAGCTGATCAATGAATCAATGGATGAAAGCAACTTTATCGCTCACAGGAGCCCTATTTGGCTCAGTCTCCACACCCACACCGCCTTCTGGCCTTGCCAAGCCTTCCACCATTGACCTGACCCGGCGGAGGGCGTTTCTAACGAACAACACTATGCAGGTCCTGCCCCTCTGCCCTTGTCTGGACCTTGACTGGACCTCGCAGAGGAGACTGCAGGCTTGGGAGTCCCACAGGGGCAGGCTCTGACTCAAGTGGGCCACAACTTTCAGCCACTGTGAGGCTCAGGGACCACTGGATCCCCCGGGCCCCGGCCTCACCACTGCTGAGGGGCTTGGCCTGCAGAAGAGAAGTACTGGCCTCCTCCGTGTTGGCCCGAGGGCCAAGTTCTCTGCGAGTCTGTCTAGCACACACACTCCCTGTGGTGACGCCTTAAGAATGAAGCCCTTCAAAACAGCAGTGTTCTAAGAATGGCCGTGCACAGACACTGACTACCTTCATCATGGATGAAGGGTTCCACACTGAAGCCAGAGAATTAATCTGAGAGTAATTCGTGACAATGTGTTGCTAGGCAATTAAAATAAACTTCCGAGGGGGGGGAAATTTTTTTAAATTTATCGTTGACTATTTTAGATCAGAAAAATGGAATGGCAGAAGAGCGTACCATCCAAGTCAGTTTGAAAGAAGGTAGAAATGAGACAGATTCCACCAGGGACAGCACCTGGGCCTGACTCTGCTCACACGCGCCCTCCGCTCGGAGAGGCGGCCGAAGGGCTGGGGGCCAGAGGTAGGGAGCTGAGTCCTCTGGGCTTTGCCCTGGGGTGAGCAGAGGCTACGGGAAGGGGTGACTGGCTGGAGAATTAGGATCAGGTCACCAGGTCACTCTGAGGATGTGGCCTCTTCTCAGCCCCTTCTGCTCCCCGGAATGACCGGCCTACCTGGCCCCCCTCCACCGCTTGTGTTCGTTATTGACCAAGAGGCCTTTTCTCTCAAAATCAAAGTACTACTTTTAGCAACAAATTCCTCAAGACAACCAAATAAGAACTGGGATTCCCAAGGGATTAATATCCATCTGTCTAGTCTCCAATTCTTCTTCTTTTTTTTAAAGATAGTGACAACAAGAACTTCCCTGATGGTTCAGTGGCTAAGACTCCATGCTCCCAATGCAGGCAGACTAGGTTTGATTCCTAGTCAGGGAACTAGATCCCACATGCTACAGCTAAGAGTTTGCACACCTCAAATAAAGATGCCGCAAGCCACAACCGAGACCTGGCACCGCCAAATAAATAAATAAAAACAAATATTTTTAAAAAGAAAGTGACAACAAAAAGAGTTGAAAATACAAATCTATTACAGAAAGTTCCTCCTTCTTTGTTGCTTACTAAGGGAATACAAATTAAAGCCACCTTGAGGCAGGTCCCCTTCTAAGTATATTAAAATGGTCAGAAACATATTTGATTAACACCTAATGCCAGTGGGAGAATGGGGAAGCTGGCGTGCTCACCCATCGTTGGTGGCACAGAGCACTGCAGGCTACTTCCATAAAGAGACATCCTAGCTCATCAAGGCCTGTGATGATGCGGCTAGCCTTAATTCAGTAATCCGACTCCTGGGAATCGTCCCTTAGGAAACAACTCAAGAGAAGCAAAAAGCTTTTAGTACAAAGACATTCATAACATTGTCTATAACAGTGCAAATGGGAAACTCAAATGCTCAACAACTGGAGGAAGATTCAAATCATTAGCATACTCCCACTAAGTGGAATGTTACGCAGCCATTAAAGTCACCGTTATAAAGACAGGTGTTAGTGATCACCTGGAGTGAGAAGGGCAGAGCATGAAGGGCCCTGTTTAAGGCGATACCGAAGCTGTGAAACACGACTTTCTGTGCTGAGGGGTGAAGGGAAGGGGACATGCAAAAATCAAGAACAGTTTTGTGAGGGTGTGAGGTTACCGGGGAGTTTCCTGTATTCCAGATGCTCTTTATCTTACTGTGCAATCTTTCCAACAAGAGCAAAAGTTGAACAAGCTATGGTCAAAAAAGTGAATTCTTATATGAAATCCTTTCTTGAGGGGACAAAGGCAATGCAAAAGAGTCGGCTGGGAACAGCTACCCTGCTCAGAGAGCGGTGAGTTATGAGGCTGCAGGATGGCGGGGACAGAGGCTGGTGACCAGTGGGCAGGAAGTCAGGGCAGGGAGCCAAGACAGTCTTCACAGCGGTCAGGTTCCCCCGGGGAGGTGTGGGCTTGGGGGGTCAGATGCTCGGATCTGAGCTGGGATCTGCACCCCAATCCCTGGGCGACTGGAAACAGGTGCGGGAGCCTTGGCTCCTTGATGCTCATCCAGACACGGGGCTGTCTTCCTGTTTTGTGCTGAATTGTACCCCCAAGTTCATATGTTGAAGTTCACATCTGCCAGACCTTAGAATGTGAGTCTGTTTGGAGATGTGGCTTTTAAAGAGGTGATTAAGGTACAGCAAGGTCATATACTGGACCCTGATCCAACATGACCGGTGTCCTTATAAAGAAGAGATTGGGACACAGATCAAGGGATGACCATGTGAGGAGACAAGGAGAAGGCGGCCACCAACCAGCCAAGGAGAGGGGCCTCAGGATGAAGCCAGCCCTGCCGACACCTTGACCCTGGACTCTGGCTTCCCGAATGGTGAGAAAATTCATCTCTGTGGTTTAAGGCCCCCGGTCTGCGGTATCTGGTTATGGCAGCCTGAGCAAACGAACACACTTCCTTTGCAGAGTCAGGAGGTGACATCACCAGTGTCCAGCAGGCACTCAAAAAACACCTGGTAGGCGACTCCCCTGCTGGTCCAGTGGCTAAGACTCTGAGTTCCCAGGGCAGGGGGCTCGGGTTCCAGCCCTGCTCAGGGAACTAAATCCCACATGCCCCAGCTAAGATTCTGCGTGCTGCAGCTAAAAGATCCTGCATGCCACAACTAAGACCCGGCGCATCTAAATAAACAAATAGTAAGTATTGAACAATAACAACACCACCCAGGAAAAGTCAGAGGCAGGGTCTTGGCACCCTGAAAACGACTGACGCAGATGAGGCCTGTATGGGAAGACTGGCTGGCTGTCAAGGTCCATCAACACATCGGTTTAACTGAAGTTCAGAATGGGAGACAGCTCCTCCTGCAATCCTCGCGGCAGGGGGCAGGGCGGGGGAGATCGGGAAGGATAGACAGCCCTGTGACAAAATGGGAGTTCAGTGATGTTGGGGGTTTTGTTGAAGAGCCAGCACAGACCACAGAAGGGTCGAGAATGCGACATTTGAAACCTCCAAGCTCCTTTTCTTCCCCCAGTATTAAAAATAAGCCTCTGATTGATAGATTGTACAATACAAACATTGAGAAATTCCATAGCACCATAGCCGCCATAAACAGATAAGCAAAGAAGAGAAAATACTTGCAAAATATATAACCAGCAAGGGAGAAATAACCATGACTTCAAACATATCAGCATGAAAAAAAAAATACACACATCGAAACAGTAAAATGGCAATGAATATGAATATACAAGTCACAAAATGCATATGAGTGGTTAATAAACAGGAAAAAAAAGTGAATTCAGTCTCATTGGTAATAACAGAAATGCAAAACAAAGCAAGGAAATGCCTTTTTATCCGCCCATTAGAGTGACAAAGAGCAAAAAGAAGGATGGGGTAGATTTTGTTGACAACTCACACTGTTAGGAGGTATAAATCTATGCATTTTGGGAGCTGACGATTTAATAGTGTCTGTTGATATTTATCATGGCCATGTCCTTGCAACCTAGTGATTCCACTCCTAGGAATCTGTGCTTGGAAAAATTGGCACGTGTGCACAAAGATGTATGGACAAGCAGAAGGTCCACTATGGGACTCCCTGAAATAGTAGTAAAAACAGGAAACAACTGTCTGAGAGGAGGAAAAGGACAAATCATGATACATGACAGAGGACAAGATGGTTGGATGGCATCACCAACTCAACGGACATGAATCTGAGCAAACTCCGAGAGATACGGAAGGACAGGGAAGCCTGGCGTGCTGCAGTTCGTGGGGTCGCCAAGGGTTGGACATGACTTAGTGACTGAACAACAACAACAAAATTCCATGCTGTTACTGTTTTATTTTTTAGCTAGAAATTATAGATTTATTTTTTATTTTTAAAGATAATAAAAGCAAAAATAAAACAAAAAACAACCACATATATCAATAATTGTGACATGTGACATAAAAAGTATATATACACACTCATATGTGTATTATAAAATTTCATGAAGAAAAAGCTTAGTAAGATGTTTGAAACCAAGGATGATGATGCTGTTTAGTTGCTCAGTCATATCTGACTCTTTGCAACCCCGTGGACTGTGGCCCAGCAGGCTCCTCTGCCCATGGGATTTCCCACACAAGAATACTGGAGTGGGTTGCCTTTTCCTCCTCCCATGGTGTTATTTTAAAAATGAGATACACCTGGTACTTCCCTTGGTCCGATGGTTAAGACTTCGCCTTCCAACGCCAGGGGTGCAGGTTTGATTCTTGGTTGGGGAGCTAAAATCTCACATTCCTCACAGCCAAAAAACCAAAACATAAAAACAGAAACAGTATTGAAACAAATTCAATAAAGACTTCAAAAATGGTCCATAAAAAAAAAATCGTTTAAAAAAGTGAGATACACCTATTTGTATTAACATGTAAAGATCTCCAAAACATATTGGTAAGGGGAAAAGCAAGCTGCTTTTCAATATGCATGATATGACCTCACATATATACATGCAAGTATGTGTGCGTGGGTGTCTGTGGACTCACACGGCTTTGTAAATGCATGAGGAGAGCTGAGAAAGGATCACTGCTTTAAAAAAAAAAAAAGGGGGGGAGTGTATATCTTTAGCAGGGTGTGAGGTGTAGGGAGGTAATGATGGATGCCTAAACTTTGTTAAGTTGGGTCAGCCAGAAAGTTCATTCAAGTTTGCCATATGCGGAAAACCTGAACAGACTTTTTTGGCCAAGACAATATATTCTGGAATCATCTGAACATTTTCCAGTCTTGCGTTTCCTAACCTAAAGCAATCTCTCAGTCAGTCACCGCTGGATCAGCCCCAGGATCAACTCCTGCTCGTGTTGAAACAGGAGCCCCTCTCGTGGTGGAAGGTCAGGCGCAGAGCGGGCACAGGAGTGGGCGGGTTCGGGAGCAGGGGGGCCCGGAAGTCGCATCAGCAAAGCCACACCAGTGCACACAGACCAACCTGGCAGGCAGCAATCAGAGAGGGGCTGGAGCATCTGCCGCACCCGTGGCACAATCCCCATGAGGCGGAGCGGCAGAGCCGCCCACGGCGATGGGCCCTGCAAAGAACGTGCACGGCTGCAGCCGGGCGTGGGGGCAGTGGGCTCAGGCACCTGTCAGCCGGCCCTGCGGCAGGCCTCACCACCCCCGCCGCAGCGACCCTGGTGGTGGCTCAGGGAAGAGGCCCCCATGTGGGGTCCGGGAGTCCTCTGCACTCCCTTCGCCAGAGCCTGGGAGAGCGCTCGGGAGAGGTGCCAGAGGCAGAGGGAGGGCATGATCGGCAGTGCCGACAGAGATGCAGGGAAGGGAAGGGGTGACGGACACCCTGCTGCTCAGAAGAGTCACCCCCAGGCGAGCACAGCCCTCCTGATGCCCAGTCTGATGCCCTCCCCGGGCCCTTCCTGTGGCTGGCCCGGGTCACACCAGCCGCCCCGCTTCTTGGCCCCTTGCCACACACCCGTGGTCCTTCAGCCTCCTCTGCCCCAGCTACCCGGCAGGAGTCGGTCCTTGCCCTGTCCTCTTTCTGCTCCATGCTGGGCCCGAGGGGTGGTGTCCATGGCCAGGGCACCAAGTCCCATCTCCCTGTTCATGCTTCCCCATCTGGACCTTCAGAAGAGTCCTCCCCTCCAAGCGCCAGTCCTCCATAGCCACCCGAGTGTCCCCCAGCTGAGCCCAACACCTCTCCTCCTCTCCCTCAATGCAAGCTTTCCCACTCCAGACAATTCTCTCTCTGTCCTCAGGCACCGAGCTGGAGACCTGAGGGTCAGCTCCCAGGGTTTCTCCCTCTCCCTGAGCCCCTACATTTGAAGGGCCACCGGGTCCTGATGATATTAAATCCAGCGCAGTTTGCAAATCTATACACCTTTTCTCCAGCCCCTGGCTCACCTCCAGGGTCTCAGCTTCTTTTACTCCTGATCTGTCCTTCCTGCCGCCATGAAATCATTTACTGAAAATACCATCTGCTCCCTGTCACCTCCTTTCCGTAGTTCCCTGACACCCACAGCAGCAAGTTTAAGTTCCAACTCCTTAGCCAACCTCAGCCCACCAGGATTGAAGCCCTGTGGGCCTCAGCAGCCGGCCAGCTCCCTGCTCCCCGCCTCACTTGGCTGCCCTTCTCTCTCAAGCCTCTGCTCACCTGGCCTGGGATGCCCTCCCTTTCCCCCGCGATTGGCTGGCTCCTGCCATCTCTAGACACTGGGGTGTGGGCCTCCCGGAGGGCTCCTTACTGACAGCTCTCCACCTGGAGAGGGGATGGAATGCTGCTTGGAGGAGGGCCCTTCCTCGGGGTTCCCATCACAACGGTGGGCCTCTCTGTGCGCTCATCACACGGACTCAAAAGGATGCTGTCTGTCCCCTGCAAACAGTCAGTACCTCTCGGGCCAGGAAGAGCTGATACTCACTGTCTTCGTTTTCTACCAGGTGGCAACATATTCTCCCACAATTCTGGAGTCTAGAAGCCCACAGCCAAGCTGTTGGTAGGGCCACGCCCCCCCGCATCCCCAGCCCCCCCCCCCCCCCCACCAAGGGCTGCGGGGAAGGATCCCCCCGGCTCTTCTGGCCTCTGGGAGTCCCTGCCCTGCAGCAGCATAACTCCAGTGTCTGCCTCCTCCTTCACGTGGCAGTCCCGTGTCTGTCCTCACATGTCCTTCCCGTGTGTGTGAGTCCAATCTCCCCTTCTGTAAGAACACCAGTCATACTGTACTGGGGACCACCCTCTTGACCTCACGTTGATTATATCTGCTAAGATCCTATTTCTAAATAAAGCCGCATCCACGGGTACTGGGGGTCAGGACTTCAAAATATCTTCTGGTGGTGGCGGGGTGCACAATACAACCCACGGCCCACTCGCTTTGGCAACCCTTGTGCCCAGCACTGAATCTGACCCGAAGCAAAGCTCTGCTGATCCCTGTGACTGAACGGATGATGGAGCCAGCATGTTCTGGGTCCAGGCACGGGAGGGAAAGTCAGAGAGGGAGGGCAGCTTGGAGGAGGAAACTCTGAGGCTGGGCCTGGAGGAGGTGGGGGCGAGAAGGGATGTGTCCAGGCATCGGGAGGACCACTGCCCAGGAGAGGAGGAGGGCCGGGCTGCATGAGAGGCCTTGGCCCTGCGCTGTGCAGCGCAGGGAGCTGGGCTGGCCTGAGGCATCGGCCCTCGTGCTGGAGGCAGGAAGGGGCCAGGGAACATCTGTCAGGAGAGCGGTGACAAGAGCAGAACCGGTGTTCCTGAAAGCTGGGTCTGCCGGAAGCACACTGGGGCACGTCCATGAGGGGCTGCCCGAAGCAGGGAGGCAGCTGGTCAAAGGCTCTGGCAGAAAGTCAGCGGATAATGAGGAGCTGAATCAGAGCAGCGGCAGCATGGCCGGAGGGGACAGACGGAAGCCAGAGGAAATGTGGTAGGAAAATGGACAGAGCGCGGCCGGAGGAGGTAAGATAGGAGGAGTCGAGGCCCAAGGGGGCTGAGGTTCAAGGCTGGAGACTTAAGAGATCAGGAGCCAGCAACTGCCAATAATGGCAGCCCAGGAAGAGCAGTGTGCTCGCAGAGGCGGCCATGCGTTCAGCCTCATGAGATGCCATTTGATTAAAAAAGCAAGCTCATGGGTACACGCATTAAGGCACTGTTGAGACGGGGCATGTGTGCAAAGCAGCTCTGAGAGGCCCACACACTTCGTCAGTAATTTGAGGCTATGGGCAACAAGCACGGCTTTCTGTATCAACGCCTGGTGCCCAGGCTGTTAGCAGCAGGTGTGTTCAGAGGAAAGCCTCAAGCCAGGGGAACTAATAAACTCAACTGAATAACCTTTAAATTACCTCATCACCCAGAAAATGGAAACCTGTGCAATCTGCAAAGGCACTCACATGCCAGCAGAGGCCAGATGGAGCCGTTTCCTCCCTGGGGCCGAGGGAGCTGCCCGCTTGGGTCATCTCGGGATCATAGAGTCCCGTGGGCCTTATGGAGCCCTTTCTGACAGCCACCAGCAAACCCCAGGCTCCCCAGAGAGGTCAGTTAGGGGGGCTTTTACCCTGGGAAATGGGAGAAAGACCCTCCCCTCCAAGGATGAGGCATTCCCTCTCAGCGCCTCAGGCTCTTTGTATCCTGGGAGGTCAGCCTTGCTGATTTCCAAGGACCCTTCCCCAGGCTGGGAAGGGAAGGTCTCAGAAGGTGACCCCTCCCCTGCTGGGATTCTGTCCAGCCCACCCTGACCCCTGCTCCTCCTCCCCCCTCCTGCCGGCATGGTGCTGCCTGCGCAGCCTGAGGAGGGAGCAGTGGACTGTGAGCCTGGAGAGGAGGGTGAGGGCGGCCCCTTCCCATGCCATCAGCCCACCAGGGGCCCTCTCCTCGTGCTGGAGAGGCGGGGGTCGCGGTCAGACCTTGGGCACCTGTGATCGAACCTCCCAGGACCTCAGGTTCCTCATTTGTATCCCAGGTGTGGTAATGGTTCTCACAGGGCTGTCATGAGGGTGGAGGGCGGACAGAAACGCCTGGCCTGCCGTAAGCACCCACCCAGGTTAGCTGCTGTGACCACGGGGCATGTGGGGCAGAGGTGGGAGGAGAAGACACACCGTCGCTGGAGAAAATCCCTGTCTCAGAGAGAAGAGAACCTCCGGGAACAGCAGCAGCCACAAACCCTTTCCTGGAAGGGGCTTCTCTGAACAGAGACCCCCTCGTGGCCTTTGACATTTAGAGAGAACAGTCCTTTTATCTGAGCTCCACCACTGGCCAGCCAATGTCCGCAGACCTAGGGACAGTCCTCACCTTGAACACCACCTCCAGGGTGGGGCCAGGCTATCCGAAGGCAAACTCGACTGAACACTGCCATGTGCAGACTCTTGTCTCAACACACTCACATGCTCCTATTAACCGGCGGCAGGGACTTCTTGGGCAGTCCAGTGGTTAAGACTCCCTGCTTCCAAGGCAGAATCTCTGGTCAGGGGACTAAGGTCCTACATGGCTGATGGTACAGCCAAGACATTAAAAAAAAAAAAAGGGTGGTGGTAGACTGTGGCAAGAAATATTCAGGATAACACTGAACACATACAGTCCTGTGCTAAGTTTACATACCAGCTGTAACTTTCTCTGTTTTACAAATGATAAAACTGAGGCTGCCAGAGGCTACATCTTGGCATACTGTAAATAAGACGTAAAAATGGGAACCTGAGCCCTGGTCTCTCAATCTACAAAGCTGGGCCTCTTTTCATTCCCCTATATGACACAGCTGTTATGCCATCCCTGACGTCATTCCACCAGGACACCGAGATCCACTGCTTTCATCAAAATAGAATTTCAGAGTTATATCTTTACTTTCTGCCTTGGCCTTGAGAAATCCACTCAGAAAGGCTCCTTTCCTACTTTTCACACCCATTTGACAAATGTACATAGATGCAGGCTTGCACGTGGTACAACAAAGTGCAGGACTTCTGAGCAGAGCCCGAGAGTTGGGTCTGAGACTGTGCACCATCCAGCCAACCCTCAAGGGTCATCTTCCTCAGTTACAGAGAACTTGAGCCCACCTTAATTATTGAGGAGGTTTCCAGTTGCTCAGACTGTGAATAAAAATAGGTAGCCTGGTTGCATTACAGGTGTGGAGCACGCTAAAAATACACACATACCTCAGTTTGATCTAGACATGGAAAACTTTGGGGCTATAAATGTATTTTCAAAACAGACAACATGTGAAGCTCAAATACCCTATTTCCCCAAAGCAGAAGCAACGGCCTGCTGCTTAGCTGACCTGCCATTATATAGGCTCAACTTCGTATTCTAATGAAACAAGGACGTCAACGAGGATATCAAAGTACAGTTATGTGTCAGTCATCCTTCCAGACAATTATGTCAGATCTAAAGAGGTTTATTCATCTGGCCAAAATACAAAGTGTTTACATGATGGGAAAAGAAACTTACCTGCCAGAAACAAAAGTGCTTTGGGGTGGAAAAAAACAATCAAAAATAATGTAAATTGAGTATATGCCAGAGGTGCAGCTACCGTACTTTCCCCCGGTGACCTTTCCTCTTACAGAACACTGATCAGAGATAAATGGTACCTGGCTACCAGAGGTCTGCTTTACGCAAGTAACGCTAGCACATCCTTGGCATGCATTTCTGTCAACACTGCAGCTCCGATGCAGCTCACACTGACCCTAAAATCAGCACGTCATTTCACACTCCTTCTCCACCTCCCTTTCATCAGCACCATCACATACCCCATGACCCAAGAAAGCTGCCCACCAGGGTCGTTTCTGACGCCCACAGCCTAGGCTAGACAGACGGGACAAAACACAGTCAAGCCTGTCGAGATCTGGAAGCTTCACTTACATCCATCAGGGTAGAATGAGCACCTCACACAGCTTGGAACCTGGCACAACTGGACTTCTCCCCATGGTCCTTTTCCTTCCAGCCCCTCACCTCCCCAATACACCCAAAGTCCTCTCTTGAGGCAGGAAAGCCTCCCCCCACACACAACAGCCCACCCAGCAGGAATCAAGAGGTCTCTCTGTCTGACCTTGCCAGGTGATGGAGATAGGAACCGAATGCTGGTGGGATCGAAGGCAGAGGTGACCCATCAAGTTTAAACACATCTCCCCCTCCAGTGGATGGCGAAGGTGGGGGGGCAGCGTTAGGGACGGAGGAAGCCCAGGGCTCCTCTGACTGGGTAGTTGACCAGCGTGACCTCAGACTGCTTACTCAGAGGCACAGGCTGGCTGGAGAAGGGCTTTTCCTGTGGCAGGCACCACTGGAGTTTAAAATCCCCTTTGCGTGCTGGGAAAATAGAGACACACACACACACACACACACACTAGCAGGCAGTGCCTGCCCAGTATCCACTCCAGAGCTCCGCCACCTTAGTCCAGCCCGCTCGCAACAGCCAGGTGCACTGTGGCCCTCGCCCCCTGAAGCCCTGGTCATAGCAGCTCAGGTGTCTGAGGAGTCTGGGGGAAGGCAGGGAAAGGTCTCTACCTCTCGCTTGCAGACCCAGTGAAAGCTCAAGCCTGACTTCCCTGCTAAAATATGGCTGGCCTCTGTCTGGGCTGAGTTCCAGTGGCCAGGCTGCCCAGAGCCATCCCCTCAGGGACAGAGAGGGGAAGGTGCTGCCCTTCCGACAACAGCCTGGACAAACGGCAGCCCTTCCCAGTGTCATGCAATGAGCCGCACCCAGGGTTGGGAGGAGGGCATGCCTTGTGACCGTCCTTAGACTTCTGGCTGAACCCTTTGTCCCCTGGCTTGTGAGGGCAGAGGGGCCTGCCCTCTATCCCAGAGCTGGGGAAATACCAGGGCAGAGATCTGAGCCCTTAGCCCTGTAGGCTACTCAAGATCAGGGCTGGAAGAAATTTACAATGGGGAAGGGAAATTTTAAAGCCCAAGAGATCCCCATGCTCCAGTACTCGTCTGCCCCAACCCGGATGCGTCTGCCCCTTACTCACCCCAGGGAGGGGCTCCTGGGTGTGGAAGCGGGTCTGGCCCCGAGGCTGCTGGGGCTCCTGCAGCTGCCGCCGCCGCCGCCGCCTTTCCGTCGCCGCGCTCTCAGTCCATCTCGGTGCAGTGCCGGCTTCCACCGCCGTGCCGAGCACGGGAGAAGGAGGGCGGTCCCCGGATTGGGTGCGCGCTGCCCTGCGGCCCCGAGCCAGCCTCCCCACCGCCCCTTCAGCACCGCGGACAGCGGCCAGCTCGCGCGCTCCGAGCGCAACCGAGCCGAGAGGAGCCGCGCGCTTCGCTCCGCCCGTGGGTCGGTCAGCCTGAGCGCGACAGGGGCGCGGCGCGGCGCGTCCTCATTCCTCCAGCCTCCTCCCCACCAGCCTTATGAGGCCGCCTCTGCCCCCCAGGGTCCCGCTCTCCAAGAGCGAAGGGCTCCCCGCGAGGCCACTCGCCAGTCCCCGGAGGACTGGACACGCCTCTTCCAGCCCGGTCCCAGCCAGGGACTAGCTCTCTCCCAGCCCAGCAGGCTAGACAAAGGCAAGCTCTCTCCGTGGCAGGACGAGGAGGGCGGCGGACAGCGCAGCTCAGCCTCTAAAAATCCGCGAGCATGGCCAGGAACCTGACCCGGCCAAAGAAGGCTGGCCCTTCACTAGAAACCCAGAGAGGGAGGGGCCCTTGGGTGCCCCTTGGCCCAAACCCTCATTTCCCCACTGTCAGACACCCTGGGGATGCCAGGAGTTAACCAATTAAGAGTTCCTTTCAGAACCCAGGGAGGGAGGACTGTTAGGGGTCCCCTCCGCACCTGGAATCCAATTCCCTCCCTCATGTCCTTGGTGCCAGTGTATCAATCAACCAGCAGATGGGGCCGCTCGGGGCCTGGTGACATCATGCGGAACTGCTTCCACATTTCTTCATTTCTGCTCAAATCCCTCCCACTGCTCCTCACCCCCGGCCAGGAGAGTCCCAGAAACACAGCCACCATGCAGCCTCAGGGAGGCTCAGCTTCCCTATGGGACATGCAGACAGTGGGCAGGGGATGGGGGGCTCCTTCTGGTTGCAAGTCTGAGAAAAACGAGCCTGTTTGGCCAAGCAGAGGGGACTCCACAGACTGAACAGTCACCCAGACCCCGCCTGCTTCATGACCTCCCTCAAGCCTTTCTGGAGTCCAGGACAAGGAGACCCTTCCCTTCACTAGCCTAAACTGGCCACTCCTGCCTTAACTCTCTTTAAAACAACTTTCATGTCTCATTAATTCAGGTCCAAACACAACTTCATTTCTACCATTTGGTAGAGGCTCCAGTTTGAAAGGGGAAAACCAAACGGAATGACTTCAAGTCAAGGTTAATAAATGCTGTCCAAGCAGGCATGAGGGACTCTGCTCAAGCATTCATGGACTGTGGCAGCTACGCAGAGAGCACAGAGCTGACCACTCACAAAGGGTGCAGGGGTGGGCATTGGCCATGCGGGAAAGAGGCAGGAAGAAAGGGGTAGGGGGAGAGGGGCTCCTTCCGTTTTCACACCAAGCAAGAAGAATCACAAGCCACATGTGGTACCTTAAAATAAGCAAAATCACGACCTCAACAATCTTTTAACTTAACTTCTTTTTCTCCTTTGAAAACTACTTCCAAGAGCATTTTTCCCCTTTAAGGTAGCACAGCATCAAAATCCAAAGATAAGAAACAAGTCAGGGGACTCTCCTGGTGGTCTAGTGGTTAAGAAGCCACTTCCCAACACTGACCCATCCCAACAAGGGATGCGGGTATGAGCCCTGGTGGGGGAACTAAGATCCCACAATGCCTCAGAGACCCTGCATGCTACAACTAAGACCCAGCCAAATAAATAAATAAGTATTAATAAATAAATAAATGCACTGTCTTACAGAAGAAGAAACAAGTCAGGCTCCAGGAGCGGGGGGTTGTGTGGGCTTCCTGCTTCAATGGTCACAGGCATCAGATGAGGGGGATGGGGTACCTCCCAGCTGCCTTCCAAACATCCAACAGCTGCCAAGTGGGGCATATTGACACTTCTGAGGAGAGTCTCAAATCTTGATGCATTTCCTCACTTGGAATGGACTTTCTTGAGTGTTTTGTAACAAATGATTCCTTTGGTTTAATTCCTTTGTCTAATGTATGGCATATCCAGCAATCACCAGCATGTCTGCATCCTCACCATCCCAGAGGCCAGTGAGAGACCGAGGGAAGTCCATTTCTACACACACACACACACACACACATACACACACACAGACACACACACACACCCCACTAGCACAAAGCCCAGAATTTCTACTGACACGACATGCCGCATTTATACTGAAGACCCCCAAATATTCAAGATTTGGAACTAACAGAAACAATCCAAGTCATATAGCAAGATTTTAAATTTATATTCCATTATTTTCTAGGTTCTGGAAAAGCCTAAAGAACTGGAACACAGGCCATGGATTCTTGTCCACAAAAGCAGGAAGACACTTCTGCCCCCAGGATGTCTTCCCTGCTCTGTCCCGAGGCTCAGGCCTCACACCCGACCTTCTCACTACACACTCCCCTCCTGGGGGGTAGACTAAGACTGCCCCTGCTGCTGACGACTAGTAAGCCCCTCCTGACCTGCAGGGAAGGCCCCCTTTATTACTGGTGTGGCGGTTAGACTCCAGCCAGGCCCGCCCTCTGCCCTCCCAGCCCAGCCCAAGCACTTGCATGGTGCAGCCCCTCCTCCCCGCCCATGAGCAGCCTGCCTCAGCTCCACCAGCCCTCGGGCCCGTCCTTTCCTCCTCCTCTCTGCTGGCCTGCCACGGCAGCCTGCTGCCTGCGCTCTGCCTCCTCTGCAGCCACTCGACTCTTCCTAAAACATCGGTTACCGCCCCTGTTATGAGCCTGAAACGCCATCACCCTGCTTCTGACCAAGTACGGCTCAACTTCCAAGCCAAGGGGCTCTCAGCTAGGTGGCTCTGGACCGAGAAGCAGATAACCTCCATAACTCTGGAGGCTCATGTCTTCACAACTCCTGGGAAGTTCTCAGAAATTTAGTGTTCTCTCTGCATGGAGCACATGGGCAGTTAGGGAAACCAAAGATGAGAAATGTAGACTTTCAGAAATACAGATGGCTGAAATGTCAAGAGCCAGTGAGAAGAGCCACTTGGCACGTCGAGTGTGTCCTAAGCAGCTTGACTGGCAAGAAGTTAACTTCAAAATAACTATGATTAATAAGTCAAATAAAAAAGAGGAAAGGACAAGATGGATACATAGATGGAGCATTTCAAGAGAATTGGAAGTCTATAAAAATCATCAAATGGATTTTCTAGGATTTAAAAATACAGTATCTGAAATTAAGAGTTCATTGACTTGGGCTTCCTGGTGGCTCAGGTGGTAGAGAATCCAGATGTCTGCAATGTAGGAAACCTGGGTTCAATCCTTGAGTTGGGAAGATCCCCTGGAGTAGGAAATGGGAACCCACTCCAGTATTTTTGTCTGGAGAATTCCAGGAACAGAGGAGCTAGGTGGGCTACAGTCCATGGGGGTCACAAAAGGTTGGACACAACTGAGCAACTAACACTTTCACTTTTTCAGCTTCAAAATAAGAATGGTTAGTAAGTCAAATAAAAAAGAGGAAAGGACAAGATGGGTACCTAGATGGAGTATTTCAATAGAACTGGAAATTTATAAAAACAGTCACATGGATATTCTAGGATTTAAAAATACAGTATCTGAAGTTGAGAGTTCATTGACTAAGCTCCATAGCAGAGGGGGTAAGCAGAAAGTAGGATTAATGAACTCAAAGCTTGGTTAATCAAAAATATCCAGACAGTAAAGACGGAAAAGACAGACCAAAGCACACATGACACGTGGCAGATGGTCAGAGGGTCGAGACCATGTGTACTTCGAGTCCCACGAAAGGAAGAGGAGGGAGGACAGCTCAGAAGCAGTCAGAGAGGCAATAATGGCCACCAATTTTCCCAAATCGGGTGGAATATTTTTAATCACTTTTTTCAAATCATCCTTTTAGCCAAAATACAACCTCTTACCTTCAGCTTTCAGATAACATTGCAGACAGCCAGACCGGGGTCCAAAATCCAGGCTCGGCCACTTACTGGCTCAGGGACTGTGGGCAAGTGCTTGAAGGACGGCGTGTAAAGCACGTAGGAACACCAGGCACATGGCGGGTGCACGTGGCCGTGATTTTTAATGCTACTCTCATGAGCTCCAGACACCTCTCTGATGTCAGGAGGGCTGGGGAGTGTTAGAGACTCTGGCCTGGGTTCAATCCCTGGTCAGGAATCTGGATCCCGCATGTGGCAACAGAGCTCGAAGATCCTGAGTGCCACAACTAAGACCCAGTGCAGCCAAAATGAACAAATTTTTTTAAAAAAAGAAAAACAAGATTCTTGAGGCTTGTGTGTTGTTTTTCTCCCCACAGACAAGAACCCCAACCAAAACTTGTAACAGCGGCCGATAATCAGCTTTTATCTCTATAATATACATTGTCAACCAATGATAATTGGCCAAGGAGCATTTTACATTCTGCCGGAAAATACTGTTTCTATTCATCTGAGTTTAACTGCCATGCGCTAGGGGCAAACTCAGATTATGAATGATTCATGCATAGCCACAATGACTAATTAAAGCCCGGAGAGACGATTCATTGAAAAATACAAATGCAAACTTTGGTCCGTGGGCTTGCAAGTGGATGTCTGCAGGAAGCAACTGCAGGAAGGTTTATAACCTCAGTTTCTTCAGTAAATGAGACTGCAGATGGTGGATGAAAAAATACTTCTGTTCATAACTGATTTCTTATCATGCAAACCCTGATGACTGAAGCTTCTGTACACGGTTCTTAAATACTGAGTTTCTTGCTGCTCTGACAAATGCTTACAGATTTTTTTTTTTTAAATCACCAGCCCTCTGACTGTATTGCTGACTTTGGGTGATACGCACCCACTAGGGACAGAGAGGGAGGCCAGCTGGGTTCCGAACCAAGCTGTTCACTGCCAAGGCTTCTATAACCCTACTGGCCTGCGCCCAGCCCTGGGAGATGACCGCAACCGTCTCATCTTGCCAATCTGAGTTAGCTAAGGCACTCTGCCTCCTACACTTTTCTCTACCCATGAAGTAGAATTAAGATTGACAAATATTTCACAGGACAGGACTGTGGCACGGATATCACAAAAAGGCAGGACTGACTGTATCTAGGATCCCCCAATATATGTAAGGTCTCACAACCGGGAAAGGGCAGTGTTTGGATCAGGGATCATATTGGCCCTGACCGTCAAAGTCCTTTCAAGCAACTGACTTTAAAAACCAATTATCCGGCACTTCCCTGTGGTCCCTTGGCTGAGGCTCCACACTCCCAATAAAGGGAGGCCCGGCTGGACCCCTCATCAGGGAACTAGATCCCAAATGCCGAAACTAAGATTCGGCACAGACAAATCAATTAATTTAAAACACACAGATATATCTGCATATAGGAAAATGATTCAAGAGGAATATTTCTCTGATATGAGCTGAGTCTCTCAAACATGTGTAGAGAAAAGAAAATAATCAATGTTAATGAATAGCTCACTTACCAGCAAAGATCAAAGTCTTGCATGCCACAACTAAGACCTACCGCAGCCAACAAATGACTTTTAAAACTCCAATCATCGGCTCTTAGTCCCCTTAGTTTCAGGGCAGCCATTTTATGCAGCGAGGCAAGCACAGGGATAACAGCAGAAAAACCCCTCAACTGAGTTTTAAATGGCTTATCCAAAAGCTTGCTGGTCTCGAAAAGACCCTTAACCTCATTTGAAAGTGGAGTCTCAGAAAGTTACATCTCAAACAAAAAACAAACAAATAACCAATAACCTATCAAGTCTCCCCCCAATTCTCTCCCTCTCTCTTCAGTAAAATGCACTTTGCTGCATTCCTTTAGGGTTGGTTTTCGCGTTTTCGCTGAGAGCCTTGGTATTTTATATGACCTGAAAGCTACCAGCACACAAGCTATAAGAGCAAGCAGCTGTGGAAACCAAAGGCCACACTACCCAAACACACACGCTCCAAATTCAGCTCCCAAAGGCAGATCGTGAAGCCTCAGGACTAACAAGGGCACCCTGGCTTTGTTCTTTCCTGCTTCCCCCCAAATCCATCATAGACCACGTATGTGTGCAAACTAGACAAGCAGCCAAAACTTCTACAGGATTGGTGATGCCGTTTCAGCTTGTCCGATCTTTCCCACTTTGATCTTTCTCTCTCTCCCTAAAAACTGGGGCTCAACAGCAGCGTAGTGAGGGGCTACATATCCAGAGTCCTCCCTGACCTGGGAATGCCCGCAGGCTCAAACCTGACAATAAGCCCTGCGCGTCATCCAGCCAGCTTCGCCTCCAGCCCACGGGGCACACCACCTATGGACAGCTACAACTGGACGATCTGCGTCTGCCGACCCGAGGAGCCCCCATCCTGCAGCCCGGGCGCCTTGGGCCAGGGCGACAGAGTCACCCCCACCCCCTCCGTCTCTTTTGGACGGCTGCCGGTGTTGCGTGTGTGGAGAAGGGCGCAAGATTCACATCCTCCCACCCTCAAACAACACGCACAAAATCAAATTAAGCTACACTCTAAAACAGGAACAGAGTTTCCACTGGAGGAGGAGGCAAAGCTGTTACAGAGAAAGAATCTCAAGGAAAGGAAATCTTGCTGTGCGCTGTGTTCTCAGGGTTAGTACTGAGGTCTGCCCATCAGAATTCCAGTCCGCGGGGCTGCCTTCCGGAAGGGCTGCACCCAAACCACCGCCAATGAAACATTTCTCTCCCCTTAGGGTTCTCCAGGGGACTGGGGAGCCCAAGCAAATGCCTGCTCTACGTGTTGAATCCCTCAGAGTGGCACACAGGGGCTCCTCTGCATTCTGTGTTTTTTTCCTGATATTTGTGTGCTCTGCAGGCTGATCTTTTCTCTCTGCAGTATCTGACCTGAGTTGGCGGGGTCAATGGAAAGGAAACCTTGCCCATGTGTGTTAGCTACCGGCCCCTGGAAACAGCGGAAGACGTGCAGTCTGGAAAGAAGCGGGACAGGTCGTTTCTAAGAGAGGGCTGATCTCACAGCCCAGAAATCCTGGCTTTTGCATCCGCCGAGGACGCAGTCCCCACGTGCTTGCCAGACTCAGGGCCTCCCCTCTGGTCAGCGCTGGGCTTCCTTTCAGAACGTCTCCCTGAGGCCTCCAGGGTGCACCTCAGAGACTTGGTGAAGCCTCCAGGGGCCTCCCTTGAGGTTGCAGCTCGCTGGAGAGGCTGCCACGATCCGCAGCTGCTGCGTCAACACCAGGAGCACGCCCTCACTCCCACCCTTCCGGCCTGGTGTGGACTGAGGCAGCCAGCAGGGTTCATTACCTGCAAACGAGCTGATGTTGAGCCATTTTTTTTTCACCCTTTTGTGGTATTTCTTGTAAATTTGTACAAAGCTATTAAAGTTAATTACTCACCCCCTCCCCAAGAAGCCTTGAATCAAAACTCAGCGTTAACAACTTATTAATTACCACGGTCCCTGGCATTAGAGACTCATCATGCTGGAGCCACGGGGCTAATCTAATTTTACATGAGAGGGGACGTGTCACTGTGGGAGCTCTGCAAGCCTGAGCTTGCAGACTCGTTTTATGCTCCTCTTGGAGTCTGTCAGAGTCAATCACACCAAAGGCCTTGCCTGGTCTGTCAGCCACCCAAGGTCACATTCGGCCTTTGGAAAGGGGACGCTGCGCGCCTCCAGCCCCGGGGACCACCCTGAGCACATGGCCACCACCTGCTCTCCAGGGGGCAGAGGCCTGGGGGCTCCCAGCTGAGGGTTACCCTTGCAGGACGAGGCTCCCTGGGAACCGGGTGGGACTCTGCACCCCGTGTGCCAGCAGCGATTCCAGAGGAAATGAGGGGACCCCCGGGACCGGCAGGACACCTTCCCCTCCCCTCTCCTAAGCCGCAGGACACTCTGCGGCCAGTCAAACTGTCCCCCCCGACCACCATCACCACTGATGCCTGTAGTGGTGCCGCGAGGGCCCAGCAGTGCTGACGCTGTACGCGCGCTCACAAGAGCCTGATCCTTCAACCAAAGGGAAGGGCTGAGTGGGGACGGAGTTCTGCTGCTTAGTCTGTCAGCCGTGCCTCCTCTCTGTGGCCTCAGAGACTACAGCCCACCAGGCTCCTCCGTCCGTGCAATTTTCCAGGCAAGAATACCGGAGCAGGGTGCCATCGCCTACTCTGGGAGGGGGTTGGGTTATGACACAGCCAGGATCCCAGTTCAGCTGGGTTCTGGCGCTTCAGACACCATGAGGAGCAGACAGGACACAGAGCCCAGCTCTGCGCCCCGAGGCTCTCTCAGATCCTGGTACTCTTCTCCTTCCCCACGGCCACCACCCCTGGTTGGCATCACCTCCACCTGGATCCACTGGTCCCTCTGCCACCCACCATCCAGCCTCACTCTGACGCATTCTCCACCTGCCACCAGAGGAGCAGAGCTGAGGCTCCCACCGGCAGCCCTTCGGGTCCAGAGGGGAATCTGGCTGGGAAGGCCTTTCACAACCCAGGATCTGGCCTGGGCTGGTCTCTCCAGCCTCATCTTGGGACGTCCTCACCTCCCTACTCCTCCCTGCTCCTGCCTCCCCAAGAATTGTCTTCAGCTCAAGACGGCCATGCTCTCTGCCGCCCCTGAGTCTCACTTTCACTGCACTCCACTCACCATCAGCCCTCTGGATCTTGGCTTATGCATCACCTCCTCCAGGGAGCTTTCCCTGACCATCCAGACTGGGTTAGGTGCCTTTCACTATGCTTGCTTTGCCCCAGTCAAGTGTCAGACACAATCCACCGTGACTGTCTGTGGCTCTGTCTGCCTTCTCCCAGCAGGCAGTGAGGTCCCTGGCTGCACAGACTGGTTTTGTTTTCCACTCAATCTTTATCTCCTAACACTGTCTGGCACAGAGAGATGTGCAGTAAGCATTTGTTGTGTAATAACTTAAAATATACTGATCTCCATAAAATTTAGCAAGAAAGCAAGTTTTCTAACTCAGAAGGCACTGCCTGCTCCAGATCTATGATTAAAACTCGTCAAAGGACAAACATGGTCTGCCAAAACTGCTGCTTCTGAGGCCTCTTCCTGGGAGGAAGCAGTCATTCTGAAGGTCTCACGTCCTGGGGATCACTTTCCCTTGGCGCAGTCCTGAGTAACCACCCTCATTTCTCAGACAGGGCAGTCCGCTGCAGCACTGCCTGGCGAACCTAAGTACCAGGGCTCTGGGAAGCTTCTGGGCCCCGGGGACGGGGTCGGCAAGGAACACCAGGTTGAGAAAAGGCAAGTTTTGCATCAGGGTGTCACGGTTTTTCTATTTCCATAAAGAGCGAATCTCCCTGAATTGAATCAGTCATCTTTTGGGAGCGACAGCATTAGCGGCATTGCAGAGCTGTTTGTTTCCTTTAGATGGAAATATGATCTCTGAACAAGCCTCCCTGCCACTGAGGTGTGGCGTTTCAGTCCCCAGGGGAAAGAGAAGAGGCACAGTCTGTATCTCCAGTGGCTTTCCTGATCCCCCTCCACCCCAGGGGTCCCAAAGAATGTGACCTGTGCACAGGCTCCTTGTTCTCTGAAGCAAAGAGGACACATAAAATGGGGTAGTGCCTGAGAAAATGGCCATCATTTTTAAAAGGCAAAATGAAGGCTTCCCTGGTGGTCCAATGGTTAAGAATCCGCCTGCCAATGGAGGGGACATGGGTTTGATCCCTGGTACAGGAAAATTCCGCCACAGGCCGCAGAGCAACTAAGCCCTTGGGCCACAATTACCGAGCCAGGATGTCTAGAGGGTGCGTTCCACAACAGAGAAGCCCCTGCACCGCAGCGAAGAGTAGCCCCCGTTCACTGCACTAGAGAAAGACTGTGCGTAGCAACAAAGATCCAGTACAGCCAAAAATAAATACATAAGTTTTTAAAAAATAACTTAAAAAATGGCGAAATGAGCGTGTCCATCTAGAAAACCTGACTTCAACACTTCCTCATGTTTTCCTGAGTAGGCTGACTCAGTCTCCCCGAGCCTGGACTCCCCCACACTGCTGGTGGGGGTATAAAATCGCAGAACCTCTTTGGAAGACAATTTGGCAACTGCTTAGAGAGTTAAACACCTATCTACCCTCTGACCCAGGCATGCCACCCCTGGGTATTTACCCGAGAGAAAGGAAGGCACATGTCCACACAAATGCTGGGACATGAATGCTCACAGCGGCTCCACCTGCAACAGCCAAACCCTGGGAACACCCTGAGGCAGGAGGCAGAGGATAAGCCAGGGCACATCCCCGATAGAACCCACGAAAGGAAAAACCAGTGACATGCGCACGGCGTGGCTGGATCTCAAAACAGTTATAGTGGGTGAGAGGCCGAGCGGAGAGGAAGAGGAGACTTACTGTGCAAGTCCACTTGTGCACAACCCAAAAATGCAAATTCTACCGTGCCTGGACGCAGGTCAGTGTGGCCTGCGGAGGTGGGAGGGGCCGGACACAGGGTGACTGGGGGGTGGAATGTCCCTAATCCTGACTGTGGGGATGATTTCATAGGTAGGAACTTACATCAAACTTGCCAAATTGTACAGTTTAAGTATAGACGATTATGCTCAGACCCTCGGTCATGTCTGATTCTCATCGACTCCCTGGACTGTGGCCTGCCAGTCTCCTCTGTTCGTGGAATTCTCCAGGCAAGAATACTGGAGTGGGTTGCCATTTCCTTCTCCAGGGGATTTTCCTGATCCAGGAATTGAACCCGGATCTCTTATGTCTCCTGCTTTGCAGGAGGGTTCTTTACCACTAGCGTGACCTGAGAAGCCCACAGGCAGTTACGGCATGCCTATTTCTCCAGCAGTCACATACGGATGTGAGAGGTGGACCATAAAGAAAGCTGAGCACCAAAGAATTGGCTTCTGAAACTGTGGTGTTGGAGAAGACTCTTTGAGAGTCCCTTGGACTGCAAGGAGATCCAACCAGTCGATCCTAATGGAAATCAGTCCTGAATATTCACTGGAAGGACTGATGTTGAAGCTAAAACTCCAATACTTTGGGCACCTAATGCGAAGAACTGACTCATTTGAAAAGACCGTGATGCCTGGAAAGATTGAAGGTGGGAGGAGAAGGGAACGACAGAGGATGAGATGGTTGGATGGCATCACTGACTCGATGGACATGAGTTTGAGCAAGCTCCGGGAGTTGGTGATGGACAGGGAGGCCTGGCGTGCTGCAGTCCATGGGGTCAAGTCAGACACGAATGAGAGATTGAACTGAACTGATTATGCTCAGTAACAGCATTAAAACAAACGCATATTGAAGACCTAAGAGAATGGTTGTCCATCAAACCGTGATGCTGTACACCTTAAACTTACACAGTGCTGTACGTCAAAGACATCAATAAAACTGGAAGAAAGCATGTGTCAAATCAACAGACTGAACAGCTTAAACTTACACAGTGCTGTATGTCAAAGACATCAATAAAACTGCAAGAATACATGTGTCAAATCAACAGACTGTACACCTTAAACTTACATGAGGTTGTACATCAATTATATCTCAATCTGGGGGACTTGTCTGGTGCTCCAGCAGTTAAGAATTTGTGGGACTTGGGTTCAATCCCTGGTCAGAGAACTGGGACCCCACATGCTGGCCCGTGAGCCAAAACCATTAAGCCTGCGTGCCACAACTAGAGAGTCCGTGCTCCATGATAGAAAAGCCTGTGTGCGGCAACTGAGACCAGATGCAGACAAATAAAAAGAAATAAATACTTTTTAAAAAATGGTACCTCTATTTTAAAAAAGGAAAACTTTTAAAAAAGAGAGGAAGGCTGTCCACTACCCTGCGCTCCACACCCTGCCGCTGGGGCAGCTGCTGCAAGCCACCAAGGCCACAAGGCCCAGCACCTTCGTGTGGTCAGACCTCCCACGTGGCCCTGCTGAAGGCCCAGGTGTCCTCTGGGAAGGCCCCACTTTCCCTCCCTGAGCAGACCCTACCTGCCCACCCCCCCATCAGCCACACGAGGCCACCGTACTGGCCATGACGCTCGGGACCACCATGCAGGTTCCCCAGGGCATCCCCGCCCTAACCAGCCAGGACTGACTCTTGGTGAGGCAGAGGTGTCCTTCAGACAACTCAATTTGTGGTTGCGGATTATCTTCTTTAGCTGCTTTTAGGCAAAAGGACACCAGCATGATGGCTAATGAAAATCCCTCTCACATGTCCTGTTTCCCTCTCCCCGAGGCTCAATGCAATAGAACAGAGGTGATCCTAAGAAGGCAGGAGCAGGCCTGGGCTCTGGGGAGGCCGCAGTGACTCTTTCAAGCTCCAGGGCCAGCGTCTGAGCTGAGCTCCCTGTTCCCGGGTTCCCCCACCAGGCAGCAAGCAAAGGGAAGCTTTCTGCTCCTGCTCTTCACTGGGCCCTCACCCAGGGAATACAGCAAAGCACAGCTCTGAGGCTGCATACTCTACGTCAGGACTTCAGCACCACCGCTCACACACTTGTTCAAATCCTGAGCACCAACTATGCGGCAGGCCCTGTGCTCTGACGCTCCTGGGAGCCAAGAGTCTAGCTGAGCGGACAGATGCTGATCAAAGCATCCCCACTTCCTAGCAGAGAGCTCAGGCAAGGAGCGGAGGTTGCCCCTGTGGACAGGGATAAAGCACCTTCCTCTCAGCAGACCGTTCACGACTCACTGAGCCGCTGCCCCAGCCCTGCCTGCACCAGACCCAGCACTGCCCAGGATGAGCCTCGGCGGCGGGGTGCAGGGAGAAGAAACGGGGCGTAGTCCTTAATGGGTCTCTCCCTGTCCGATCGGCCCCAGGGCAGGATGCCCCGGCCCGCCTGCAGTCACCTCACACACAGAGACACCAAGAGGCAGCATGCGTCTGAGGAGTGCAGGCTCCATCGGAGGGCTGGACAGTGGGTACCCTGGCCAGGGGACCCCCAAGACCGGCCTCTCCACACCCACAACTCAAGTTGGGGTCTGAGCCCAAGGACAAATGACTCAGAGTGGGACGGGGACCATGACGCAGGGGTGACAGAAGGCTGGGGGCGGGGGCCGCTGCTTTCCACTGTGAGCGCGCCCCTCACTACTCCTTTCCTGTGAGTGTGTATCAGTGGGGCAAGAAAGGCCCATTTTTAATATTAAAATAAAATTGGGACATGGCATTTACTTTGGGGTTGCTTGAAACGCAGTGGTGCAACCTAAGTCAAATCCACAAACCCCTAGGGGGTTAAATCAAAAGGGTTTAGCGGTATTTCAGTGGCCTGAGTGCACCACAGCAGGCTGTGGAAAACGGCAGAGACACAGCCTTGCGGCGTCTGTCCCTATCTCACGAGGGACGGGTCGTGGCTCCGTCGGGGCTGAGCCAAGGACAACGCACCGCTCAGTTTTAGCAGCTCCGCCGCTCACTGCTGACCGGATGTGCCCTAGGACCCGCTCTGGACAATCACTTGGCCATTTTCTGCGAGGAGACGGAACACTGTGGCACATTTCCTGCAAAAGAGCTGGCACTGGAGACGAGAAAAACGACCCTGGACGACTTGCAGCTTTTAAAATAACAGGAAAGAACCGTGCCCTCCTGCCGGCTGGGGCCTGCAAACCCCATAAGGACTGAGCGCCCAGCCCGAGTGGCCATGCAGTTCAGGCACCTTCGCTTGGTTTTAGATAGACTCCGGACGGATTAAGGGTTTTCCCTTCATGTTAAATTGAGAATCTGACTGGCACACATGAAATACTGAGAGGGAAAATAACGAGCCAAGGAATACTTAAGAGCAGGAAGCGCGTCTGAAGCAAGGGGAACGGGCTGGTGTCTGTAACAGAGGAGCCGGACGGGGCGCAAGGGGAGGGGAAGCAAAGGGCAGGGCTGGGCAGGGGGCATCGGGCGGGGCACCTATCACCAAAGGCGCCCCGTCACCCAAGCTCGAGACTGAGCCCTCCTCTGTCCCCTCGGCTCTACTGCTACCTCATTCTGGAAAGAAACTGGACGTGCTTTTTTTTTTTTTTTTTTTAATGCATCTTGGAACTTCTGAGGTGATCCAGTGGTTAAGACTTCACCTTCCAATGCAGAGACTACAGGTTTGATCACACATCAAGGAGGTAAGACCCCACATGCCTCACAGCCAAGAAGCCAAAAAATAAGAAAGTGAAAGTGAAGTTGCTCAGTCGTGTCTGACTCTTTTCAACCCCATGGGCTGTAACCTACCACGATCCTCCATCCATGGGATTTTCCAGGCAAGAATACTGGAGTGGGTAGCCATTCCCTCCTCCAGGGGATCTTCCTGACCCAGGAATCGAACCCATATCTCCTGGGTCTCCTGCATTGCAGGCAGGTTCTTTACCCACTGAGCCACCTGGGAAGCCCCGGAGAAGGTCGTACTGGTCCTCAAAGAACCCACAGGCCACACCACCAAGCGGTATGGTCTCGTATTCCATGCGAGAAAAGGTTTGACCATGCGGCCACAACACATGAGCATGTCTAGATGATACATACGCACGTTGTATGTAAGTCAAGTAGACTCACGCTTGACGACCCTGTGCTTTCCGGGTCAGCAGAGCTCATATCCTTCTCAGAAACAACGAGGCCAGAGGAGAGGGGAGTCAAGCCAGCGCAACGTTTCCTAGGGAGGTGTCAGCAAAGAGAGGGAGCTGCAAGAGCGACAGGGCCCGTGGGCCATCACCCGTACAACAGGCTGGAGCCGTAAGATGCCCAAGCATCCAGCCAAAGGATGGCGGGGTGAGGAAACTGGGGGCCGGGCTCTGCACAGAACAGAAGCCAGGCATGAAAAGGGACAGGCGAGGCTGCAGAATGCTGGCCCGGAGCACGGATGCTGTAAGATTGAGTGCAGGAGAGCTCTTGGCTCGTTGTGCAGGGAGCTGGGAGGGAGTGGCGATGGCTGGATCACGGCAGTGTTTTCATTGCTTCTTGCAAACTGCCTTTCCTGTCACATTTTAACGGCACAGAGAGTCAAGTTTAAGCAAGAGCGGAGGATGATTTTTCTCGCTGGTTCCCCCTTCCTTCCTCTTCTCCACAGGAGACTGTGGATTGCCTCCCACAGTGTCCCCGGCTTCCAGACTGTTGGGCGTGTTCGTGAACCAGCCTGTCTCTGCCCTCGGGGCCTCCTGAATTCATCCCTCTCCGGGCAGCTCCTGACCCCTCTGCAGATGGGCTGCATGGGCTGTGGCATTTTTCTCCTGAGTGTGGTTATCAGCTGATGGCCGTGAACTGTGATCACATCTGGAAGACCCTGAGCCCAGTGCGATGGGGGCATTTCCATACAAGTGGACGAGCATGGACACTTCTGGATAAGTTATGATGGACCAGGCTCACAGGAGGATATTTGTGGGTTTACCTTCCCTTAGCCGTGCCACGTACTTTCTGCTGAGGCAGTGTTCGCTGGAACAATCTTTATAACTCACCAAGTATCAAAATGGAAAGCGTGCACTCAATTCAGTAATCCTTTCTCTAAGAATTTACGCTTAGAAAATAGTCAAACAACAGCCAAAGAAAAGAGAAAGTGAGCACAGAAATGCCTGTCCCAGTGCTTTTTTGGATAATAAGGAAACACGGCCAGCAACCCAAATGGCTAAGAAAATGTTTGATTAAATCATGCTATATCCACCCAATGGATATCATGCACATTAAAAATGACATTACAGGGACTTCCCTGGTTGTCCAGTGGTTACGACCCCGCCTTCCAACACAGGGGGTGCAGGTCTGATCCCTGGTCAGGGAACTAAGATCCCACATGTCACAGGGTGCAGCCAAAGAAAGAAAAAAGACATTATAATTAGATGCCTGAACAGGTGATGACATTAAAGAATTGTGTCAGGTGTGACAGTGGTCTCAAATTGATGCTTTTAAGAGTCCTTGCATTTTTATTATTCATTTACTTGTTGGCCACACTGCAAAGCATGTGGGATCTTAGTTCCCTTACCAGGAATTGAACCTTCGTCCTCTGTAGTGGAAGTTCAGAGTCTTAACCACTGGATTGCCAGGGAAGCCCTGAGTCCTTGGATTTTAGAGATACGTGTAAAAAATGTTTGCAGATGGGGTTTGGTTTAAAATAACAGTGGGAAAGCAGACTGGTGGTGGCCAGGAGCAGAGGGGAAGGGGAACGGGGGTGAGTGCTAATGGGCACAGGGCTTCCTCTTGGGGATGATGAAAGTGTTCTGGAATTAGAGGTGACGGCTGCACAATGCTGTGAGTGTGCTAAATGTCACTAATGGTGAATTTTATGTCATGTGTATCTATCACAGTGAAAAATAATAATGATGGAGGGTTACCAGAAGATGGGATGAGGTGAAACACGATTGGCCATGAGTTGATAATTGTCGGGAGGCGAGTGATAAGGACGTGGGGCTGTGTGTGGTGTAAGTGTGTTAGATGCACATGCATGGAACATACTGGATAGCTTCCATAATAAAAAGTGATGCATACTTTTTTGGCTGAAAACATCTGCTTTGTTTTAATTCTCATTAACATTTAATTCTCATTAAATGTTGAATGTAATGAGCCAGTTACAATATTGGATATTGTGAATTTTCCCAGCGGTGTGAAATTACATATAAAAATGCATCTGTATGCATAAATTAATGTTTGCAATACTATTCAGTAAAGATTTAACTGTGCGCATTTCTAGGTTAGTAGATTTGAGATTCTTCTCCCTTTTGTTCATTTCCCAGGATGGTTCACACTCTGCTTTTTTCCATTCAATCTTTTTACAAGACAATAAAGGTTTTTATCTTAAAAAGCAGAAATGTTTAGGAACACCCTTTTTACCTGGGGGAGTCTTGCAGAATGGTCCTGGGAGGATGGCAGATTCCCAGCAAGAGCCACCTGGCTGGCTCGACACCTGGGCACTTGGTGGCACCGCCCTCTGCGGTGGCCATCTCCGCTGCTGGACGCCCCTGCCAATGGTCATTCCTTACCCTCACAACTACCTGAAGACACAGGCAAAGATCCTCCCTTTGAGGGGCAAAGAAATGAAGGCTTAGCGAGGTTAAGGGCCTCGCTAAGTGACACAACGGAAGGGACTTCCCTGGTGGTCCATTGGTTAAGAATTAGCCTTGCGGTGCAAGGGACATGGGGTCAAACCCTGGTCAGGGAACTGAAATCCCACAGGCCTCGGAGCCCGAGGGGCACAACTTGGGCGTCTGTGCACCTCAACAAAAGACCACACAACCTGGGAGTCCGCACCTCAGCAAAAGATCATACGTGAGGCAGTGAAGATCCCCTGGGCGGCAACTAAGACCCCGTGCTGTCTAGTTAATTTTTTTTAAAAGTTACACAACGGAAAAGACAAAAACTGATTCAAAAAGGTATGTGCACCCCAATGTTCACAGCAGCACTAGTTACAACAGCCAAGACACAGAAGCATCCTAAGTGTCCATCGACAAAGGAATGGGTAAAGAAGGTACGGAATATATGTATGTACACCATGGAGGATTACTCAGCCACAAAAAAGAGTGAACGAAGCCATTTGCAACACATGCGTGGACCTAGAGATTATCATACTTAAGTGAAGTAAGACCAAGACAAATAAAAGTGACATCACTTATTTGTGGAATCTAAAAAAAAATTAACTATTTACAAAACGGAAACAGACTCACAACCAATATAGAAAATAGTATTATGGTTACCAAAGGGAAAGTGGAGGCAGGGGGACAGGGATAAATTAGGAGTTTAGAATTAGCAAATACACACTCCTATTGCTAGATGAGTGATAAATTCCCTGTACAGGACAGGGAACTACATTCAATATCTTGTAATATGTCTAATGGAAAGGAATCTGGAAAAGAATATGCATACATACATATAAACATATATATAACTGAATTACTTTGCTGTACTCCTGAAACTAACATAACATCGTAAATCAACTTCAAATTTTGTTTTTAAATTACACAATGACTCAAAGCAAAACTAGGATCCCAAATCTTGTGCCCCCTTTACTAAGCCACACCCCTGCACACCGTCATGCAAATGGGACTCAGCTATGCCCCCTGGCAGGGCGAGGAAGACCCCTGCCTGCTGGTTCCACAGCCCCGAACACCTAGCCTTGAGCTTTGTAAGTTCCTCTCCAACTCAAAGCTCAAGCTGGCGAAGTCGAGTGCAGAAGGAACCCAGGAAGATGTCGCATCCCAGCTCGCCTTGGGGTCAGGTCATGTATTTTGTCACTAGTGACGAAACGAGCTGCCAACCCCACCCACGTCAGAGGCTGGCGCTCATGCCCACAGATCCACCGGGTAGGTGACTGTCTAAATGGCAACAAAGCACAAGTCTTCTCAATCCTGTCGTTACAAAGGTAAGTGCTATTATACCCTTTAGTGACAAAGGAAGCAATCAGTATCAGGATAACTGCCCTGGCGGGAAATGACAGTCACCGTATCTTAATGGTAGGAACGGACCGAATGCAGACAAGTGGCTCTTTAGTTTACCTTTCCGGCCAAATGACTCTGACCTACTAATCCTCTTATGAAGGCCACCTCCAAAACGAACATTTCAGAATGCTTCTTTTTCTACTGAAATAAGGGGGCCACCTCTGGGCCATGGGCTCTTGGGCTCTACCAGCTGGCAGAGGGTCTGTGGGAAGAGTCAGAACAAACACCGCCCTCGGTTTGAAAACCCGACTCAGCCTCCCTGAGAACTGAGCTGTCAACCTGCGCATACACTCCAACTCCCTGGTGAGTGACCCAGTTACCCTGAGCCTCTTCCGCCAGCACTGACTTACGTGAGTCCCTTGGGGGTAAGCCGCTGCCATCTGTATGGGCACAGGGTCACATCTGAATCCAAACTGTCAACACCTCTTACACGACAGAACAGTGTCGCTCTGCTAAGTTCCCTCCTGGTGGCTCTCGCCTTTGCTGATGAGGATACTTGAGAACTGACTCCAACTCACGTCCCTTCCCCACCCTGCAGGCCTGCTGGCGAGGCAGAGCCCTCAGAGGTCTCTGTCCTTCCAGGAAGCCCTGCCCTATGCCAAGTCCTGCTTCTTCCGGAAGGGCCAGAATTCTCTCCCAGAGACACTAACTTCCCCTTGGTTTCTTCAGACTCTGAAGAAAGCTCAGCCTTCTCTGCTGGAAGCACATGTGTGTCCCCCTTTCTCAGGCCCTGACCCCCTTTTCTAGTTCCCTCCCAACCTCTGAGTCACCAGGGAGAGTACAAGTTCCTTTTAAAAAAAAAGCATGAGTGCGCTGCATTGTTAATTTTTCAGACATGACAGTGGTATGCTGAATATATTAAACTTTTTAAAAAGGCATCCTTATCTTTCAGAGACACACCCTGAAATATTGACAAAGATTCAAAATGATGTAGGATTAGGGAAGAGGGCAGAGGCACAGAAACAAGATTGAGCTGATAACTGGTAACAAGCATGGGCTTGTTCCTTAGACTTCTGTCTGCTTCTGTTTGTCATAAGTTTTCCATAACAACAAGATTTTTGAAAAGTCCCATCCCCTGGGTTCTGTAGCATCCTTGAGTCCATCTGCACCCTCCTGAGGCTTTTATGCCTCTTTCAACTGACATGTTTACTGAGCAACAACTCCATGCCCAAGGTGCTGCTGCAGCTGCAAAGTAAGAGCGACTGGCCCGCCGGCAACAAGTCCTCAGGATGAGGAGGCTGGTCCTTAATTTTGGTAACCCCCCCAGGGCCTCATTTCTCAAACTGGGCACAGATTTTTCTCTCTCCAGACACCAGGGTGGGCATGTGGAGTGGAGTGGGGTGAGCTCAGCTTCTTGTGCTGGCATCACTGAGGGGAGATCTTAACTGCCCCCACCCCGCGCCTCCCTTGGTCTTACTGGATGAAATGGCCCAGATGTGAGTCAGGGCAGAGAAGAGTTTGAGGGAGACAGAGGCTGACTCATCCACGTTTCAGAGGGTGCGGGTGAGCTCAGCCCCTCTGTCCCGCAACCTGTGAGCCAAGGACTACAGGCCAGGACACGGCCTGCCTCTCACCTGGGCTGCAAGCTGGGAGGGAAGTGCTGAGACCACAAAGGGTTTCGAGGCCTGAACACCTGAACACTGAACACCGCCTAATCCAAAAGACTAGAAACCAGAAACAGACTTCAGTCTCCCCAAACTAGACACAGATCTGTTTATCTGCACAGAGGGCTGTGTGGCATTCTGGGGGCCCCGGATCCACAGCCAAAGCTACCAGAGAATTCCCACCTCGAATCGCTGACCTATCGATGAGCAGTGGCTGCCCACGCCCCTGCCCCCGGTACCGCTGAACGTTCATCCTGGGGCCATCAGAGAAACGGAAGCCAAACCCTCTGGTCAGCAACGCCTTTTTCACTGCTATCAGCTTCAGTGACCAACAGTTCACACCCACAGTCCCACTCTCTCAGTCCAGGTAGGGACCGTGGAGCAAGTCTCCGTGGTGAAGGGTGCAGCATTCCCAGGACAGACACAGTCCCTCTTCTCAGGTGGAGAGAAGGCTGCTCTTACACCTCGAAGACAGCAGCCAAGTAAGCTCCCCACACTGCCCTTGTCCTCTCTCTGGAGCCCATTCATTAAATAAATTTTTTAAAAAATGGTAGCAAAACAGAATTAAACCTTCATTCCACAGAAAATGTGCAGTTTGGAAATGGGGGAAGCTAGATGGCTGCAGCAAGCCATCCAGGAAGTCTGAGTAGACCGTGTTTCTCAAAAGGAGACCCATGGGGGCTGACAGGAGCACTGCCTGGAACGCATATTAAAAATGGGGGTTTCTGGGGCTTCTCTGATAGTCCAGAGGTTAAGACTTCAAATTCCCAGTGCAGGGGGCCGGGTTCAATCCCTGCCACAACTAAGATCCCACGTGCCACAACTAAGAGTTCATATGGCGGTACAGTGGACAGGAATCCGCCTGCCAGTGCAGGGCTCCATTCCCAGTCCAGAAGATTCCATACGTGGCACAACTGTGCTGAGCCCACGCTCTAGAGCCCGCGAGCGGCCTGTGACACTGACTCCATGTGTCACACCTGCTGAAGCGCTTGTGACTGGAGCCTGTGCCCCCCAAGAGTGCTAAGTCGCTTCAGTCGTGTCCGACTCTTTGCGACCCACCAGGCTCCTCTGTCCATGGGATTTTCCAGGCAAGAATACTGGAGTGGGTTGCCATTTCCTCCTCCGAGGGTCTTCCTGACCCAGGGATCGAACCTGAGTTTCTTACATCTCCTGCTTTGGCAGGCGGGCCTTTTACCACTGGCGCCAGCCGGGAAGCCATCGCAGCGAGGAACCTGTGCACTGCCATGAAGAGCAGCCCCTGTGAGCAGCAGTGAAGACTCAGGGCGACCAAAAATTCAGGGGAAGAAAAGAGTTCACACACTGAGACTAAAGACCCCACACGCTGCCACCAAGCCCGAGACCCCAGTCACCGCAACTAAGGCCTGGAGCAGCCAAGATAAAGAAGAAAAATACTGTTTAAAACAGAACTATATGCATGTAAAATGGGAGTTCCTGAGCACCACCTGGCCATCTCGTCAGAATCTCGGTGGTCCTCCCCCAAGGATTTTAGCGTGTCCGCCCCAGTGGCCTTGGTGCCCGCCGCACTCACGGGTTTTCAGGCTGTGTGTGTGCTTGTGTGTGTGTGTGTTGTTGCTGTCGTGTGATCCATGACAGTCGTGTTGTACTGCCTCAGTGAGCTCAGGAAAGACGTCACTAAACCTTCTGCCCACCTCAGCGGACGAGGCTTCTCCTTCTCGGGACTGAGGAGTCTGAGGGTTGACGGCTTGGGTGTGGCCGTGTTTCCCGTTTGTCCTGAGACAAGCGCACCCTGTCCCCGCTCAGCCGCTGGGGGTGGCCGCGGTGGGAGCCGTGGCTCAGTACTTGCAGGCATTCGCCAAGCGCTAAGCAACAGCTCCTGCCACCCCCTCAACAAGCCAGAAACCCCACATCTCAGGGAGCCATCCCTTCAAATGGGAAGGCTGCCGAGGGGACCAATGCGAGACTCGTCTCTTCAGGCCACGTGCGAGCCGAGGCACAAAGGCAGTACACTTTCCAGGGGCTCTTTCCAGAGCCTTAACACCACCCCCCACCTCTCCCCGGGGATTTATTTTCACCTCGAGGGACCACGGCCCACAGGGATAAAAGGAAAGCCTTCCAGGTCCTACCTTTAGAGGATTTTCATCTTGAAGCACTAGGACGGCAGGCTGCCCAGATGTTCTTTAGGCTCAGCCCCCCAGGGCCACAGGCCAGCCACCCCCTGCAGCCCCTGCCCAAACACCCCTTGGTTGCTCTAAGGGCAGAATCTGGGCTGCTCAGGGTAAATCCAAGTGCTGGGCTGTGATATCAGAATAGGGCTGTGATATCAGAATAGGGCTATGACATCAATGTGGGAGCAGGTCAGCCTGGGGGTGCAGGGCAGGGGAGAGGGAGCCCCCGAGGCTCCCCACCCTGCGGTGGGAGCAAGAGAGAGAGAGAGAGAGAGGTGTCCGGCTGTGGCTTCACTGCTCACAGCCTCCTGGGGCACCCACTGGGAGGCGGGCCTGAAGATCTGAAAATGATTCACAAGTCCTGAAAGGTAGGTGGCAAGCCAGCCAATCGGCTGGCGCTTTGGGAACTGATTCAGGCACTGATTCAGGAACAAGGAAAGCAAATGAGCCGTCTTCTAGCGCCCCCCTGTGTCAAGTGAAAGGACACGCTCTGGTTTCTGACGAGACGCTCCCAAGTGGGCTGAGCCTCCCTGTGCCCCCAAGAAGCAGCTAAATGCAGGCAGATGAAACGCAAAAGCCGCTTCACATGGGAACAACAAACAAACCGCAGTATAAGCATGTCCCAAACACTGTATGGGACGCATTTACACTAAAACACTATCTGTTGTGTGTGTGAAGTTCAAACCCGGTGGCCTGCATTTGTATTTATGAAAATCTGGCAATCTTATCCAGAGAGATTTTTTTAATGCAGGTGCCCTCCGCCCACCCCACTCCCAAAAATGCCCTCATTCATTCATATTTATCACTGCCCAGCGACCTGGGCATCTGTGTTATTTTAAAGCTTCCAAGGTGACTATTATCAGTAACTACAGCTGACTCCCCTTGAGCATTTGCCCAGCCACGTGCCAGGTTCATTTCACCCACTGTGTCAGCCCTCACCGCACCGCCAAGGTGGTTCTATGATTAAGCCCACTTCACAGAGGAGAGAACGAGGCACCAGAAAGCAGCACCTTGACTAAGGTCACACAGCCACCAAGGGAGCCACAGTTTGAACCCAAGCAGACTGGATCCCACTGACTTAGAAATCTTTGAATTGGAAGGATGCAGGGAGGCACACAGTTGGGGAGAGGGGACCTCTTGCCAAGTTCAGCATCACTGCTGACACACTCAAACACCAGAGTGGGGACCACCCATGTTCCAACTAGCGGAGACGAAAAGAGAAAGTCAGCCTGATAGTCAGTGACCTTCCACACGCACTGAGAAGCTGCTGCAGGGAGACTGCACTGCTGTAAAAACAAGGAGGAAGCTTTTCATGTGCTCATAGGGACAAGCTCCAAGATCTACTATACCTAAATAGAAAATTAAAAAAAAACAGCAAAGGGGGTCACTGCACTTTTTTTAAATAAGCACTTATTTGGGGGACTTCCCCTGTAGCCCATTGGTTAAGGCTGCCTTCCGATGCAGGAGGTGTGGGCCCAATCTCCAGTCAGGGAATTAAGATCCTCCAGGTTGCATGGTGCGGCCAAAAAAAAATGGACTTATTTGAATATACAAATGTAAAGACATAAGGTCCCAGAAGCTCAGTAGCCCCTGCGTGGGAGAACAGAGTAGGCGGCGGGCAGAAGAGTCAAGGGCAGACTTCATGGCGTATGCCTTTGAAACCATTGGTTCATGTATCTTATAAAGATATTACGTGTTTAAAAAATGTGTGAATCTAAAAAATAAAATGTCTTGCTTAGGACCTCTGAGCCGAGCTTCCACCTTGGCGAAGGCAGCAGCTCTAGCTAAATGGTTTTCAGTCTCCGAAGCGGACCTCAGACAAAGTCTGGCCTGAGGCACAAGCCCACCATCCTGGTCTCCCTCCTGGCCTTCTGCCTCTGGAGCTGACACACTGCAGCATCCGAAGGGTCTGCCGAAGCCCAAGAACCAGGGTTGACTCAAGAAAGGTACACGAGCCCCGCCCACCACGAGCATCCCACCCCGAGAACTGCTGGCCGCCCCTGCCACCTAACGTCCGGCCGCTGAGGATGCGCGGAGCTGAGCGGGCAGGGCAAGGTGGGTCTGCCGGTCACCACCGCTCCCCAACACTCTCAGCTCCCACGGTCTCCAGACCCCCGACACTGCCCGCAGTCCCGCCGCGCCGAGCGCTCGCTACCTGACTGGCTGCTCATCATGCGGACGGCCTTGGCCTTGGCCAGCTCCAGGGCGGTGATCCACTGCTGCCGCTCCACCTCCGAGCCGGCCTTGAGGTGGTAGGTCCGGCCCCCGCTGGTCAGCACGATACCGCAAGAGTCCTCTGTGTCGAAGTGCGCAGTGAACAGGTTGATGGTGCCACGGCAGGTGTGGGCCATTTCCCCCTGATTTCTGTGGGGTGTGAGAGGAGGGCTGGGATGAGGCTCCCCGACTCGGGGGTTCTAGACCAAGGGTCCCCAACCTCCGGGATCTAATGCCTGATGATCCGAGGTGGAGCTGATGTAATAATAATGCCCATAAAGTGCACATAAATGTCACACACTTGGATCGCCCCAAGCCATCCCCCGACTCCAGGTCTGGAGAAGCTGTCTTCCCCGAAACTGGTACCCGGTGCTGAAGGGGTTGGGAACCACGGTTCTAGACTAAAAAAGAGGCCTTAAGGCCCACCCCTGGAATCTCAGACCCTCGGAGCTGGCAGAGGCCCTGACGTCAGTGCTGAGGGATAACGGCTCTCAGGACTGACTGGTAGGAGCTCAGCCTTGCAGGGGCTGGGGGGCTCTCAGCGGGGAGAGGGGCCGGGGAGCAGGGCCCCGGTCAGCGCCACGTGTGGGGCATGCTGGCTGTGCTCCGAGCCCTTGCAGACACTGGGAAACGGGGAGGGGAGACGGCCAGGACCCTGCCAGGGAGCGTGGACTTCTGACTCCACCCCAGGCCCTTTCCACCGAGTTTCAGAACCACAGAGTGGGAGCAGGGTGGGAATCTGCGGCTAAAACTGCGATTAGAGACCCGGAACCCCAGGGGGTGGACTTGGAGGCACCCCCACCCCCTGTCTTGCCAGGAATGACCTGGGAAGTGAGGTCTGAAGAACAAGGAAACCACCGGTCTCTTCTAGCCCCAGGAGAGGAGGGCAATGGCTGGGCTGTCCCAGTACCGCTGGCGACAGGGGACTGGCTCTGTGCTGGTTACAAGATCACGGATCTAACGGTACCAAAGGAAGGAGAATGTGTATACATATGACTGAGTCCCTTTGCTGTCCCCCTGAACTATCACAATAGTGTTAATCGGCTACACTCCAAAATAAAATAAAAGCTAAAAATAAAACAAACCAAAAAAAAGTAAGGAGAAGCAGAGGCGACTAAAGCCTGGGCCATTTCCAACTGTGATCAATGTCTGAAAACTGATCCAACTACCATGACTGGATTGACTTAACTGACTCCTTCAGACGCTCACTGGAAACTCAGACACCAGTCCCCTCCCCACGGCAAACCAGAGCTCTGTCCACAGAGGCGGTGGGGAAAAGGGAGGGTCACCGGTCAGCCCATGCCCTGCGGGTGCTGGAGCTCCTGTGGCAGTTCCGCTGCTCTTCAGCGCTCGCTCACTTTCCCTGGCTGTTCACCACCTGAAACTTTCTAGACTCTTCTACCAGCCTGAGTCAACCGACAAGACGTTCATCTTGCACCGGAGCAGCTGCTGCCATTTCTGACTCTCTCCTGCTTTGGTTACATTCCTTAGAGAAGATGAGGTGTGGCTGACCTTGAACGACATCAGCGGGTGAGAAGCCCCCAACCCCTGTGCAGCTGAGGTCTGCTGGGTGCTGGCGGAGGGTGCAGAGGACTAGAATGGCCGGGGTGGGGGGATGGAGATGACCCCTGACGACGGCATCGGGACCGGCCACAGCAGCACCAGACAGAGGAGCCTGCTCCACAGCCTTCTTGCGTCAGCCTCCCAGGCACCCCCCAGCAGACCACCGGGACGAGGACCCTGTCACCGACCGGACTCGCTATGTCCCTCTCAGGGAACGGGTCGAGGTGTCTTTGGGGGACGGTGGTCCCCCTATCGCAGTGGGAGGGCTCACACCATCGGGGGCGCGAGTGGACCAGAGGAGCGCACGGTGTGGAGTGTCCTGGACGCACACCTTGTGCATTGTCTCTGACTCCCCTGACCGCCGCCACCTATGTCTCTGAGTTGGTGCTTCCTCCCTGCCCAGCTGTCCCTCTGCTTATGGACTTATGGAAAATGACAACGGGAATCGGGAAATGGGGGCAAACGGGGCAGATACACCCTCCCTCCCCTGTGCCTCTGCGGACTGCTTGGCGGCACGCTTCTGCCTCACATACATTCTGGAGGAGTCCAGGCCCAGGCCCCCTGAGTCTCTGCCGCTCAAGGTGAAGCGGCGTCCAGCAAAGGAAGCACACCGCATCGTCACAGCTTCACTGCTGTGTGGGCGCACCTCTGAAAGTGTTGACTCTTTGATCTCTCTTGCCTTGGACTATGCTTTCTGGGGGATTTTCACAGAAAACGTCCACGGGCAAGAAAAAAAAAAAAAGACAGGTAGCAACTTTCAACCCAGACATATAGAAAGACAAAAGCTGGGACATCCCTGGTGGTCCGGTGGTTAAGAATCCACCTTGCAATGCATGGGACATGGGTTCCATCCCTGGTCAGGAAACTAAGATCCCACACGTCTCAGAGCTACTAAGCCTGGGTGCCACAACTAGAGAGTCTGCCTGCCACTAGGAGAGAGCCCCCATGATGCAATAAGGATCCCAGGTGCTGTAACTGAGACCCAGCGCAGTCAAATAAATAAATACATATTTTTAAAATAAATAAAAAATAGGTAAGATAAAAAGACTCCTCTTACCCAAAGCCAGGACAACTTGAGCATCAAAATAAATGATAAAGGTAGGTACTAACCCGCTGGATAAGCTAGAAATCCATGAATTCACTCTGACGTAAATAAGTGAATAGACAAGAGCTCTTTTTAAAGAGCAACCATCAAAGATACAACTGATTCAAAGAAGAATCACCAAAGGGTGTTAAACACCAGTGGGGGAACTGGGTGAGGAACAGTTTTACAGAGCTTCAAGGTGTCTCCCCATAAACATATTTTCTAATTCATTAATTAATATTATCAAAGTAACTTTACAGTTGGAAAAACCTGGCCAATGCCATCTTAATGAAATTATGTAAGCCACATCTATTAACAGTGGGACAACTCGGCATGGTGTGCCTCCCCGGTGGTCCAGTGGCTAAGATTCTGAGCTTCCCGAGCAGGGGATCTGGGTGTAACTCCTGATATGGAGCACTGGGAAGGACACAGCATGCACCCTGTGCTGTTCCTGCCACAAACGCAGGACCTGCACCCAAATGTAAGGGAACTCCAGGCAATCCCATAAGAGGCAGATTCCACAAAGCGACTGGCCTGAATTTACCAAAGACACTCGGGCCACAAAAGACACAGAAAAATGGAAAACCGTTCCAGACTGAAACGAAAGCGACAAGACAGGACCACCAAATGCAAGCTATGGTCCTGGAGTGGATCTTCTTCCCCAAAGGGACATGATTGGAACAACTGGCAAAATACAGACTGGGTCCATGGGTTGGATCTTGGTGCTATATCAGTGTTCACGCTGTGCATATGCCAGAGAACGTTCTGGTTTAAGGAATGCACGCTGATGTTCTATGTGATCACAGGCATCGTGTCTGATACTTACTCTTAAAGAGTTAAAAAATAATAATACAAATATATTGCCATGCTAAGTTGCTTCAGTTCAGTTCAGTTCAGTCTCTCAGTTGTGTCTGACTCTGCGACCCCATGAACGGCAGCACGCCAGGCCTCCCTGTCCATCACTGACTCCCAGAGTCCACCCAAACCCATGGCCATAGAGTCAATGATGCCATCCAGCCATCTCATCCTCTGTTGTCCCCTTCTCCTCCTGCCCCCAATCCTTCCCAGCATCAGGGTCTTTTCTAATGAGTCAGCTCTTCACATCAGGTGGCCCAAGTACTGGAGTTTCAGCTTCAACACCAGTCCTTCCAAGGAATACTCAGGACTGATCTCCTTTAGGATGGACTGGTTGGATCTCCTTGCAGTCCAAGGGACTCTCAAGAGTCTTCTCCAACACCACAGTTCAAAAGCATCAATTCTTTGGCACTCAGCTTTATTTATAGTCCAACTCTCACATCCATACATGACCACCGGAAAAACCATAGCCTTGATTAGACGGACCTTTGTTGGCAAAGTAATGTCTCTGCTTTTTAATATGCTCTCTAAGTTGGTCATAACTTTCCTTCCAAGGAGCAAGCGTCTTTTAATTTCATGGCTGCAATCACCATCTGCAGCAATTTTGGAGCCCAGAAAAATAAAGTCAGCCACTCTTTCCACTGTTTCCCCATCTATCTGCGATGAAGTGATGGGACCGGATGCCATTATCTTAAGTTTTCTGAATGTTGACCTTTAAGCCAACTTTTTCACTCTCCTCTTTCACTTTCATCAAGAGGCTCTTTAGTTCTTCTTCACTTTCTGCCATAAGGGTGATGTCACCTGCATATCTGAGGTTATTGATATTTCTCCTGGCAATCTTGATTCCAGCTTGTGTTTCCTCCAGCATTTCTCGTGTTGTACTCTGCATATAAATTAAATAAGCAGGGTGACAATATACAGCCTGACGTACTGCTTTCCCTATTTGGAACCAGTCTGTTGCTTCAGTCATGTCCAATTCTGTGATCCTATGGACTATATAGCCCACCAAGCTCCTCTGTCCATGGGATTTTCCAGGCAAGAATACTGGAGTGGGTTGCCATTTCCTTCTAAAGAATGATAAAGCAAATGTAGTATATTAACAGTTTGGGGAGGGACTTCCCTGGTGTTCCAGTGGCTGGGATGCTGTGCTCCCAGTGCAGGGGGTCCAGGTTTGATCCCTGGTTAGGGAGCTGGAGCCCTCCTGCCCTGACTCAGATCAAAGATCCTGTGTGCTGCTGCTGGGGCTGAAAGTGAAAGTGTTAGCTGCTCAGTCGTGCCCGGCTCTTTATTACCCCAAGGACTGCGGCCCCGTCTGGTTCCTCTGTCCATGAGACTCTCCCTGGGGTGGGTTGCCATTCCCTTCTCCAGGGGATCTTCCCAACCCAGAGATCCAACTTGAGTCTCCCACACTGCAGGCAGATTCTTTACCATCTGAAGCATGTCTGCTGCTGGGACTAGGGCAGCCAAATAAATGAATATAAACATTAAGAAAAATAATTGAGGGATCTGAGGGGTGGGCATTCTTGGTATTATTCTTGTAATTTTGAAATTATTTCAAAACAAAAAGTTTATTTCAAAAAACCTGAGAAGTAGCAACAATTATACTGAACAGACTCTATTTGGATCCTGATTTCTGGAAACTGTAAAAAAATTAATTTGTAATCAATGGGGAAAATTTATTACAGGATTATACTAAATCGAGTGTGTTAACCTTGTGAAAATTGTAAAGAACCATAGAATTTAAAGAAACTTTCATTCAATAAATATCCTTTGAGTGCCTATAACGTTTTTAATTTAAAAAAATCAATGGGGAAATTTTAATATTTACTAGATATTTGATAATATTAAGGAATTATTGTAAATTTTTTATGCATTTTAATGCCATTTATATGAATTTTTAAGAAATCTTCATCTCTAAAGAGATACATAATTATAAATATTCACTCTTATTAAAATTATTTTTTTAACTTAACTCTTGGAATTAGTAAAAAATGTCTGGGATTTACTTCAAATTAAAATTTTTTTTATGTGGACCATTTTTAAAAGTCTTTACTGAATTTGTCACAATATTGCTTCTGTTGTCTATGTTCTGGTTTTGGGGCAGTGAGGCATGAGAGATCTTAGCTCCCCCACCAGGGATCGACTGTGCTGGAAGGTGAAGTCCCACCCACTGGACTACCAGGGAAGTCTCCATGGGGCTTACTTCAAACCAAGTGAGGTCGGGGAGGCCTTATGGTGAGACTCACTGACACGAGTTGAGGGGGTAGCATCTATTTCTATGTGTTTGAAAACTTTCATAGGAAATAAAATCCATTTAAAATGTATCAAATTTTAAGTTCGTCCCTCCTGTGTATAATGATGGCCAACAGCAGCGCTGAAGGACTTTGGGGACGGGCCCGTGAGCCAGCACGAATGAGGCTGCGTGTGTGTCTCCTGAGCGAGATGACGGGGCCCTAGGGCACAGGACAGGATCTATTTTAAGCTCAGCCATGAGCCTACACAGAACAATTCAGGGTACTTGAACAGATTTAATGTTTTAAATCATCACACAATCCAAGTAGCTGCAATCATAATCTACAGGATGGCCCAGCAACCTAGATTCTTCCTTTAACAAGTGATCTCTGAGCTTAAAAATTCAGCAGCACTAAAGCATACCCCCCCAAATGCCACATCAAGCAAGTGAAAGTCATGTCCCACTCTTTGCAACCCATGGACTATACAGTCCAGGGAATTCTCCAGGCCAGAATACTGGAGTCGGTTTGCCTTTCCCTTCTCCAGGGGATCTTCCCAACCCAGGGATGGAACCCAGATCTGCAGCAATGAAGGTGGTGGATTCTTTACCAGTCAAGCTACAAGGGAAGCCCACATCAAGCAAAGGAAGCTCTAAAAAAACTCAGTTACCAAGGCAAGAGGAAGACTATAATGTCAGGAATAAGAGGTCACTTAAGGAGAAATTGGAATTTAACACACTATGACAAATCTTGACAGTGTATTAAAAAGCAGAGGTATCATTTTGCCAACAAAGGTCCATATAGTCAAAGCTATGGTTTTTCCAGGAGTCATGTATGGATGTGAGAGCTGGACCTTAAAGAGGGCTAAGCGCTGAAGAATTGATGCTTTTGAACGCTGATGTTGAAGCAGATTCTTGAGAGTCCCTTGGACAGCAAGGAGATCAAACCAGCCCATCCTAAAGGAAAGCAGTCCTGAATATTCACTGGAAGGACTGACAATGAAGCTGAAGCTCCAATACTTTGGCCACCTGATTCGAAGAGCAGACTCACTGGAAAAGACCCTGATGCTGGGAAAGACTGAGGGCAGGAGAAGGGGTTGAAAGGATGAGTAGGTTGGATGTCATCACCGACTCACTGGTCGTTAAGTTTGAGCAAACTCCAGGGGATAGTGAAGGACAGGGAAGCCTGGCGTGCTGCAGTCTTTGGGGTCGCAGGTCGGATGTGACAGAGCGACTGAACAACAACAACAAAGGACAATTACCAATTTAAAATGTAGATGACGAGTTTACTGATGGTGAGGCATGTAATTTATTCAAGAACTCTACTTCTTCCCTCTGGGCTCTGGTGTTATAGGCACTGAGATTAATATTACATGAAATAATCTTACATAAAAGTTGACTCCCACCCAGCTTCAATGGAAGCATAATTCCTGTCACACCATGACAGCAGCCTGCAAAATCAAAGCTCCCACACCATCGTCATGGACTCCCAAACAGAGGCTGAGTTCAAAACCACCATGACCCCCTTCGCATTCATTCTCTCCTTTGGTCGACACGCAGGCCAGGCCCCGGGGTCCGGTCAGTGAGCAAGACAGATGCAGTTAGGGTCTCTGTGGGACAGTCTCTCTCCTGGGCCCCCACAGCATCCAGCAAGGGTGTGTGGCCTTCTGGGGCTTCCTGGATGGTCCAGTAGCTAAGACCTCGCACTCCTAACGCAGAGAGCCTGGGTTTGATCCTTGGTCAGGGAACTAGATCCTTCCCACAGGCCACAACTAAGAGCCCGAATGTCGCAGCTGAAGATAAAAGATCTTCATGCCGCAACGAAGATAAAAGATCCCGTGTGCCACAACGAAGAGCTGGAATGGCCAAATAAATAGAGATTCAAAGAAAAAAAAAAAAAACACGTGGCCTTCTGTCTCTCCCCCGACATCTGGGCTGAGCGAGCAAAGGGTCCTGTCAGCAGACGGGCCTCCCCACGGCACAGTTCTTCAGCTCCAGAAGGACAGTCCACAGCGTGGCTACCCCCGAGAGAGGCCTCGGGTATGTCTTCTTCATCCTCTGGCAAACCCAGCCCGCTCTCCCTGGCTGGACCAGTTAGACAGGAGTGTGGGCTCACACAGGAGGCTTTCACTCCTCAAGCATTCACTGCTCACAAGACTCTCCCATTCAGAACGTCCCTGTCGTCCCTGTCATTTGTCGTTTGTCGTTTGTGAAAGAGCTTACCGAGGGCTTCTTCCTGCGTGCTCACTCCTGGATCACTACCCCCTGAGGAAAGCCGGCAGCCAGGCTGTGAGGACGCCTCGGACGGGTCCACGGAGCTAGGAGTGAGGCCTCCTGTCCACAGCCAGCACCACTCGGCCCTGGCGGGGCCAGGGAGGGGTTGTGGAAGTGCACCCTCCAGCCCCGGTCAAGGCTTCAGGCGAGTGTCGCCCTTGTGAGACCATCCCTAGCCAGAGCTCCTCCAGCTAACCACCTGCTCATGGACTCCTGACCCAGGGAAACAGTGAGGTGTTTATTACTGTTTTATGCCACTGAATGTTGTGTGACTGTCGTGAGACAACAAAGAAAACACAGGGCGCTAAGTCAGTCTCTCTGAAGATGAACAGCGGGGCCACGTGGTCGGGGTAAGTCCAGCTGCGCAGGACAGAGAAACACCCCCAGCGAGCAGAGGTGCGGTCTGGAAGCCCATCTCAGATCAATGGAGGGAGGATGCTCTAACAGCGTTATCTAAGGAATCCCAGCTGATCTTGGGAGGGGGAGGTTTATTCTCTGTCACCTGAGAGCTTTGCTCAAGGCTGGTGCTGAGGGGGCAGAAATGCTACCGGAGTGTAGCAAGCATAAAACAGACAGCTAGTGGGAAGGTGCTGTATAGCACGGGGAGCTCAACTCGGGGCTCTGTGATGACCTAGAGGGTGGGACAGGGTTGGAGTTCAAGAGGGACATGCATACTTAAGAGCTGAGTCACTTTGTTTTGAGCAGAAAGTAACACAACGTTGTAAAGCAACGATACACCAATAAAAAATGATAAATGAAAAATAAAGAAGACAATCAACAGACAGATGGCTGTACAAGATGACCTTTACCTTCCTTGTCTACCTAGACATTCTGCCCCCACCAGCTTCCCAGGCCCCGATGGCAGGTCCGTGCAGCGTGTGGCCAGCTAAGCTACCGAACACTGATCTGACATGTGCTGGGCCTTCTAGGAGGAAACAGATGAAATATGATCTACGGTCCTGGCCTCGGGCAGTTGTACATGCACTCAGAGACACGTCATCACCGCATACAAACTAGGACCGAAGTGGGGGGACGGGTGGGTGCAGGCTTGCTGGGCCCACGGCAGGTAGTGAGACTGACTCAGGCAGGAGAGGAGGCACACGGGAGTCTGCTCAGAGGCCGAGAATGTTATAATCCCACATCCAGGAGGCACGGACCTGGTAAACTGACAGGCAAAATAAATTCAAGTTTAGGACAACTGTGGGACTCAGATGAAGAAAATCGCTCTTTGTCTGCATCTGGCAAAATAATTAAATTTTCTAAAAGTGGGAAATTCAGGGGCAGTGCCTTCCGTGTCCCCACCCAATGTGCTCACAAGTCTCCCCAGACTGGGACCTGGAAACACCATTAGCCCTATCCCCATCTCCCCTGGGCTCAGGGCAGGGGCCTCCACTGCCCCCGGACCAAATCCAGCATCAACAGTAGGAATAAAGGGAGACAAGCACCTGGATGCTGCTGCTGCAGCCCCAGAGAGCTCCCACAGGTCTGTGCAGGAGCAGGGAGGCCAGAGAACAGGGGCGGCCCAGCAGAAGCATCCCTCTGTCACCCTCTACCAGCTCAGCCACCAGCTCCCCGCTGCCTGGACTCTGACCTCCAAGCCACTGAGTCAACAGACCTGCACCCCTCGATGTGCCAAGCTCAGTGCCAGGCATAAATCATTTCTGATAGCTCATCTCCCTTTCTTCCAGTTGGTCGACCCATCAAATTCTCAGGAGACTGGGGCTGGAAGGAACCCCGAAGCTCACCTTACAAATGAAGAGCATGAAAGGGACGTTCAAGGTTGGGATTAAACTGAAGCTTTTTTTTTTTTCCCCTCAATTCTTAAAATCCTCTTTGAATTACACTTACATGCCCACATCCTTTGCCATGGGGCTTTGCAGGATCACCCACTAGAATGGGAAGTGGGTGAGTTCCCACACCACCGACACTAGGTGGGGTTACCTGCTTAGATTCGGCCAGTGAAGTGTGGACAGGAATGAGGGTGCATGGTTCCCTCAGCCCACAGAGCAGCAGAGGGAGCAGGGTGTCACTGTCAGAGGCAGAGCTGGGGCAGATATGCAAACAAAAATAACTGCCTCCCTTGCTTTATTTTTTTAAATATTTTTAAAATTAATTTTTATTTATTTGGCTGCACCAGGTCTTAGCTGCAGCATATGGGAGCTAGTTCCCTGGCCAAGGATGGAACCCAGGCCTCTTGCATTGGGAGTTCCTAGTCTTAGCCACTGGACCACCAGGGAAGTCCCAACCCCCTCCTTGCTTTAAGCCTGTGAGTTTGGGGGTGGTCTGCTTTGGGGCTGCCTGATCCAGGAGGAAAGTGAGCTGAGGACCCGGCTCTAACTCCCTCTCCTGTCCGGAAGGTCAGAGCCCGTTGTTACCAGAGTGTGACCGTGGAGGACGAGGTCAGATGACCCTGGAAAGGCAGAGCTGAGGCTGATCCTGCGGGTGGACAGGCTGCATAGGTGTGGAAGGGAAGGTGGCGAAGGGGGTTCTGGTGTGGAAAAGCAGCCTCTGTCCTCAACCTCAGGGTCTGCTCCTGATCTCCGCCCGCCTCCTCTTAGGCAACCGCAAACACTCTCTGTGAGTCGAGGGCTCTGCAGCTCGTCACAGCAGTCTCGAGAAGGGAGACGCACACACAGAGGTCCGTCTTCTTGAACTTCACTTCCCACGGTCCCTGAGGATAGAGCCGCAGCTGGACCTTGAGGATGGCAGGCTGTCCTGTTCAGTGTCCACGGTTTCCAAAAGGGTTTGGTTTTCATCTTCACATATGAGGTCAAATGATCTTTGACAGGGATGCCAAGACCACTCAATGGGGAAAAGACAGTTCTCTTCAACAAATTTGTTGTCGTGTGCATGCTCAGTCGTGTCCAGCTCTTTGTGTGACCCCGTGGACTGTAGCCTGCCAGGCTCCTCTGTCCATGGGATTCTCCAGGCGAGAATACTGGAGTGGGTTGCCATTTCCTCCTCCAGGAGATCTTCCCGACCTAAGGATCGAGCCTGCATCTCCTGCATCAAGGGGTGGATTCATTACCACCGAGCCACCTGGGAAGCCCCCTTCAACAAATGATGCTGGGAAAACTGGATACTGTATCCACATGCAAATAAATGAAATTGGACCCTTAACTTACACCATATACAAAAATTAACTCAAACTAGATTAAGGATCTAAGGCAACTCTGGGTCCAGTGATCAAAGCAGTACTGCTGAAAATGAAGTCTCCGGATCAGGTCTGGTCCGTGCCTATCTGCCCTGCTCTCTTGGGATGCTCCCTCTGAGGGAAGCCAGCCATGAGGGAAGCAGCCTCTCTGTTCTGAAGCCACTGTGCAGTAAGGAAGCCCAAACCAGCCATGTGGACAGAGCATAAGGAGAAGCTCTGAGACCCTGTGGATGGAGAGACATGCTCGGCCAGCCTCCAGATGCTCCAGAACCTGCCATCCCAACCCCAGCCACCAGCTGACTGCAGCCCCACTCGAGGGCCTGAGCCAGAACTGTCCAGCTGAGCCCTTTCTGAATTCCCACCCGACAGAAAACTGTGGGCGATAATAAAACCATTGTTGTTTTAAGCCTCAGAGTTCCGCGGCAGTGGATAACGGCAAGCCTAGTGCACGTAGGCAGCTGACCTAGCCAATGGTATCGGTGGTTAGTAAAGACCTGATGACAAAAGGTCCTGCTAAAAAAGGCGGGGGGGCCTGCTGTGGGGTCTCCTGCAGGGACTGACCCTGAAGGCAGGCGAGCCAGGGCATCTCCTGAATGAAGGGAACTTCTGGGAACCAAGAGGAGACAAAGGACCCCTGACCATCTCTTCATGGGGGAGGCTGCCCGCCTGCAGGTCTCCCAAGTGGGACCTCAAAGTATCTACACCAGGGAGATCTGGAGGGACGGCTTGTCTGGGTGGGAAGACAGAGCTCCAACACTAAGAGGACAGGCTCCCGTGGCAGAATTCCAGAAAGTGCTGGGTTTAGATCTCGGCTCAGCCACCCACTAAGCAACGCCAATGCAGCAGGACAAACCCTGGCTTTCTCAGTTGTTACCAGGACATGATGACAACCTTTCTCCATGGGTTTGTCATCAAGTGGGCTGACATATGCATAAGCACCTTATACACCACTAGCGACAGGTCTGACTCTCTGCGACCCCGCAGACTATACAGTCCATGGTATTCTCCAGGCCAGAATACTGGAGTGGGTAGCCTTTCCCTTCTCCGGGGGATCTTCCCAACCCAGGGATCGGACCCAGGTCTTCTGCATTGCAAGCAGATCCTTTACCAGCCGAGCCACCATGGAAGCCCTATACACCACTAATCACTGTTCAAATACAGTCATTAGTGGGATCTCAGATAGAACAGGGTGAAAATACAGGGTACTGTCTCCATCACAATTTTTGTGTCATGCGTTGAAGTTTTCGGTGATGACTCAAAAACCTTAAATACAGCTAGAACAGCCTCTGCCCAGCTAGTGAAGACACTGGGCAAACAGAACATTGAGGTTTGTACCTCTGCCTCCGTTCCTTTTAAAGACTCCTCCTGCAAGTCAAAGCAGGCTGGTGTCAAGGCCGCTTCCTGTTTTCACATGACTCATCCTGGCACCTGCCAGCCTCCCAGCTGGAGTATAGGCAGAAATGGCTGACTCCAGGGCTGGGCCAAGACAAGTACAAGAAGAGCCTGGAACATCTTTTCAAGCCAGACACGGGATGCTATCAGCACCATCAGGGTCCTTTCCAGAGGACTCTAGAACCAACCAAAGAGGCTGCACTAGGCAAAGAGAAGGCCGGATGATAGGCATGTCAGTAAGGACCATGCGGCAGTGGGTTGACACAGCATGTATTCTGACTTTCCTGTGTGAACTGTATCCTTGAGTAACCCATGTAGATGAGGGTAAATTTCTCTTTATAGAAGTATTCCTGCTAATAAGTGAGAAAGAATGATAGAATTGGGTTAGTCTAAGACTGACTGCTACCACCTGCTAACGTCAAACACCGAGAAGTCACCAGACATCATGAGCTCCTGATGGAATCACATGTCACTACCTAATCAAGTTTCTAGCTCCATCTACCAAGTTAGGAACTACAGAGGACATAGGAACGTGTTCACCTGCACCAAGAGGAGGCAATCAGCAAAACTAGAGGGACATGCTTTTTTTTAAACTTTTAAGAAATCAGTTAATATATTTGGCTGCAGCAGGCCTTGGCTATGGCACTCTGGATATTCATCGTGGCATGCAGGCGCCACTCTAGCTGTGGGGAGCGGGCTTCAGAGGGCACAGGCTCAATTTCCCATGACTTGTGGGATCCTAGTTCCCTGAACAGGGATCAAACCCACATCCCCTGTGTTGGAAGGCAGATTCTTAACCACTGGACCACTGAGGAAGTCCCACAGACTGTGGGACATTCTATAAGCAGACCTTATTTAGGTCCTGATACAAACAAATATATCAAAAAAGCATTTATGAAAAAAAAAATTTATGGCATTTGAGACCACTGAAACTTTGAACACTGACTTGGTATTTGATGATAATAAGGAATTATTATTGCTAATTTTAGTTGTAACAATGGTGCTGTGGATTTTTTTTAAAATTCTTATCCTTTAAAGAGATTTACTGAAATATTTACAGGTGATGTATGATATTTGAAGTTCACTTCAAAATGGTGTGGGGTAAGGGCGCTGAGATGAAATAAGATTGGCCGGGAAGTTAATAATTGTTGAAACTGGAGAAATGGGTGAATGCAGGTCCATTATACTACTCTCTATAGATGTTTTAAATTCTTTATAACAAAGAGTTTTAAATGTAAATGAATACAGTGAGCTCTTAATATCATCACACATCTTTGTCCTAAGATAAGCCTCCAAACTGAGAAAAAGGTGGGCCATGTGCAGCTTCTGCGAAAAAAAAAAAGAAAAATTTTACTGGCATTTGGGAATCTACAAGTACAAGGCACTATGCCCAGCACCCCAGGGAACACCATAGAGAGAAGACACAGCCCCACGCTCTGGCGGGGAGGAGACAGACCAACAGCCAGCTAACAGGAGTACACAGCCAAATGACACAACACACAAAGGGCGATCAGAGGAAGGATGGCCTGCCAGCCCAACTCGCTGCAGGGGAATCCAGGCAGGTTCAGGCTGAGATGACCTGGAATTCAAGTGCCTGCCTAGGCGGCCTACAGCAGTGGCGAGGGTTATACTTGCTGGGAGGCGGCAGGTGCAGAGATCTGGAGGGAAGAGAGAAAGGCATGCGGCTGGCAGAAGGAGAATAAGGTGAGTTGGGCAGAAGGAGAGCTGAAGACAGAGGGAGGAGGGTGGGGGTACCTGACTGGGAAGGGCAGTGAGAGGTGGTTCCGCGCTAGCTCAGCAAGGCCGTCTGCCCTCTTCTCGGCTGAGGCAATGGCCCAGCAATGCAGGTCAGACGGTGTGAGTCAAGATCGTTAAACCGGCATTCAAGGCACAGAGCCGTGGCTGAGCACGTGGCGAGGGGCCAAGAGGAGCGAAGCTGAGTGATCAGAACTCTGAGCTTTTAAAAGCGGAAACACGCAGGAAAAGAGTCGCTCGTAAAACAAGAAAAGCACACGGAACCCGGGATGACCCTAAAACTCGCTGACAGTTCGCTTCAGTGTGCAATTACAGAGGAAACCTCTTAAAGCCGTATCTGTGTGGTGACACCTGGTACGAAACTCAACACACACAAAGCCACCAATATCAGTTTCGTTCAGGGGCATCTCTCATTATCTCCTCTCCGCATGTTAGCTTCCAGAGTGGCTGTCCAGGAAACAGGCCCATTTCATCCATATTTTGTTCCCTCCTGGGATAAACAGATATTGATCTTGGTTTAGGGAACCTCACATCCTTTTCACAAGCCTCTTTCTTTATTGACATCTTTTGCCAACTGCATCCCAGAAGACTATAGGAGGTGTGAAAGCCAGAGGCTTGAATGTCCAGCCCCCTGGGAAGCCCCACAGCACTTTGCCTGAACCCACTGGCCAGGATGGACGCAGAGATTGGCCAGGAAGTTAATTACCGCTGAAACTGCAGAATGGGTCCCTCCTCCTCCACCCTGTGGTTTCACGACGGCCTTGTCTCGCCTCCCACGCTGCCCTGCACATTGTTGACCCTTAATAAGTGATACAACCACAGCGGCTGTACGTTCGCTGTCACCATATTCCAGACTGTGTGCTGGCTCTGATCTTGGATGAACAGACCCTCCCCGAAGAAGGCACAGGGGTCTGCAGCAGCTGAAGAGCTCACACCAGACATCTCACCAAAGGTGCAAAAGGGAAGGTCCATGTGGCGAGTGTAGAGGAAGGAGTCCATGTGGCGAGTGTACCCTCATCCTAGGAAAACCCAAGTCACCAAAGGGCCTCGGGGAAGGCCTGGGTCAGAACAGTGCCTGAGGTGAGACTTCCCTGGTGGTCCAGTGGCTAGGACTCTGTGCTCCCAATGCAGGGAGCTCGGGTTTGATCCCTGGTTGGGGAACTAAGATCCCACATGACACACGCAGCTTCCTCCCGAAAAAGTTTTTGCTTAAAAATAAAAAGTAAGATGCCAAACTTGGCCACAGTGTCCCTTTGGCACAAAGCTGTCTGCAGAGGTGCCCACACGGCAACCCTATAAACTCCCAAACGAGAGAGATGTGGTCCTTAGGTTGGTCTGGGGCCATTACGGATATTTCAAATGCGAGAAACCCACAGTAGGCGACTGCTAACACAGGGGATGGAACTGCTGAAAGAGATTCCTGGAGAGGACATGCAAATATAGGGTCCTTGGGGTGGGCAGGTGGCGCCACACCAGGGCCCCCCCGTCCAGGGCAGAAGCTGGAGGGTGGGACACCAGCTCAGCAGAAGGCAGACCTGAGCCATGATGTGGCACCAGCAATGGGGGGAGGGGGCAAGGGGAAGGAGACAAGCGGGACTTGGCAGCTCCATCTGATGTAGGGTGAGGGTGGGCAGGAAGCAGCAAGCGTGACTCAGGTTCTCAGCTATTCATAGAAAGAGGAAGGTCAGGAGGAGGATCGGGTTGTGTGGGGAAATTATAGTTTGTGTCACTACACCTAGCGAAAAGATGCCTTCTCCTTGGAAGGAAAGCTATGACAAACCTAGACAACAAATTAAAAAGCAGAGACATCACTTAGCCCACAAAGGTCTGTATTGTCAAAGCTATGGTTTTTACAGTAGTCATGTACAGGTGTAAGTGTCAGATCATAAAGAAGGCTGAGTGTCGAAGAATTGATGCTTTCAAATTGTGATGTTGCAGAAGACTCTTGAGAGTCCCATCGACAGCAAGGAGATCAAACCAGTCAATCTTAAAGAAAATCAACTCTGAATATTCATCGGAAGGACTGTAGCTGAAGCTGAAAATCCAATATTTTGGCTACATGATGTGAACAGCCGACTCGCTAGAAAAGATCCTGGTGCTGGGAAAGGTTGGAGGCAACAGGGGAAGGGAGCAGGAGAGAATGAGACGGTTAGTCAACATCACCGACTCAGTGGACTTGAATCTGAGCAAACTCCAGGAGAGAGTGGACGACAGAGGAGCCTGGTGTGCTGAAGTCCACAGGGTCCGAGAGAGTCGGACACGACTTAGCAACTGAACAACAACAAGGCCTTGCTGAGAACACTGACGTGCGCTGTCTCTTCCAGAACATACTGCCTGTCTTCTTGCAGGCTCTTTGCAACACCTTCATGCTAAACATTAAAGAAATGTGTACACATTTTCAACCTGTGCGCTCCTTCCCAGCTTCCTTATGGTCTCATAGTATAAAACACTGGATGATATTTCAGATTAAAGCTGAATCCAATATAATAAGGCCACTTTCTGGGGTAGACAACCCAGTGGCTTAACCTGAAGATGTGCACTTTCAACTTCATGTTTTCAGGGACATTTTGCAACTGGATGGTCTTTTCCAGTTCCATCCTTTAAGCATCACCTAAACTGACATCAAAAAGATGGGGGATTAAGATAAGACTGTGCTTTCACTGTGCAGTCACATATAAGACTCTGCTTTCACTGACAAGGACAAGAGTTTGATCCCTGGTCAGGGAACTAAGCCCACAAAACTTGCAGTGCTGCCAAAAAAATAAAAAGCGGGGGAGGAGCCATAGCCAAAATGAATGGGCGTGACTGTGTCCCAATAAAACTTTATTTAAAAAAAATACTAGGCTTCCCTGATGGCTCAGTGGTAAAGAATCCACCTGCCAATGCAAGAGACGCAGGTTAGATCCCTGATGCTGGGAGATCCCACACTTCGACAAGCAACTAAGCCCGTGCACCACAACTACTGAGCCTGTGCCCTAGAGCCCGCGCTCTGCAACAAGAGAAGCCCCCCAGTGAGAGGCCTGTGCGCCGCAGCTGTAGAGTAGCACCTGCTCACCACGACAGAAAAGGCACATGCAGCAACAAAGGCCCAGCACAGCCAAAAAATAGATAAACAATAAAATTATGTACCTATAAAAAATACTGCCTTTTGCCTTTGAGATTTGGCCTCACTCAGTCTCTCCTACAGGCAAACATGTAGGCTGTCTCCCTAAAGTGGCCCAGTCCACCATGTGCTTAGTGGGCTTCCTCAGCCGGAAGTTCAAATGAACTTGCTTTCAACTGACTGGAGCCTTCTTTCTTACAGATCCAGACTAAGTTCGTTCGTCCCTTTCTCGATAACGGGCTTTGCCATTCCTACCCACAGATTAATCTGAACAATAATAAATTAAAACATTTTGGACGGACTTCCCTGGTAATCGAGTGGTTAAGAACCGGCCTTGCAATGCAGGGAATGCGGGATCGATGCCTGGTTGAGCAACTAAGTCCACTCGCCACAGCGACTGAGTCCACGGGCTCTAGAGATCACGTGCTACAACTAGGAAGACTGTGCAGCAGTGAAAAATCCTACACGATGCGACGAGGATCCCGAGTGCCATGACCAAGACCCCATGCAGCCAAACAAATATTTTTAAAAATATTTTGTTTCATGATTTGCTTGAAATCATTTTCCGGGAAGCACTGTCATTTCTAATGCTGCCAAGCAGGCAACTTGTATAGAATAAAAGAGAATTTTGTTTAAGCAAATCAATTGTGTCACTAATGTGGATAAAGCTTATGTTTGAAACATTCTCACCATAAGGACTTGTTGGGGCTAATACCTTTGAAAAGCGAAAGTTGCTCAGTCATGTCTGACTCTTTACGACCCTACTGCAAGTCCAAGGAATTCTCCAGACCAGAATACTGGAGTGGATAGCCGTTCCCTTCTCCAGGGGAATCTTCCCAACCCAGGGATCGAACCCAGGTCTCCCAAATTGCATGCAGATTCTTAACCAGCTGAGCCACCAGGGAAGCCCATACCTCTGAAAATTCTGCATTATTTATGAATTCTTCCCTAATTTCAGGTAGTTACATGTTCCCTGTGAGGTGAGAACTGGGGATGAAATTTTTTAAATGGAAACTAACAACCAAAAAAAGAGCACAAAACCATGTTTCCTTTATTGGCATTCAAATATTCAAGCAGGTACGTGATTAAGTGTGTCGGGCAATAGAGTAACCTTGCCTCCTGTCTTTATATTCCTGGCACATTGCTGGAAAGAAGTAGAAACCCGCCAACAGTTACCCAGACCTCCCAGAAATGCTTTCAGTATGTGACAACGTTTGCAAAGAGCGTCTCGTCATTCCTGATAATATGAATGTCACTAAGCCCAGCTGTTGGCACCGTGTACTTTCTCCCTTGGAACAAACTTGACATTGAATGAGCTTTTCCAGCAGAATCTAGGACACAAGCACTCGAGGAAGTCACACTTAAAGAAGAAATTCTAATCCAACTCCCCCCCCCACCCGCACCCCCGATTTTCTATCAAAGTAAAAATAACCAGGACTGAAATGCAGGTCAAGACTATGATGCAATACTCATTGAATTGGCAAAATCAACGCTGACAATACCAAGAGCTGCAAAGGACAGGGATCCACAAAAAGCTCTTATTTGTTCCCAGTGGGACTATAAACTGGCACAACTGCTATGGAAAAGAGCTTGGCGTTCATGTTCTCTACAACCCAGTAGTTTCACCTGCGGGGACTCCCGCACGCATTCAAGTGTCTCTGTAGTCACCCATCAAGAGAAGAGGGTTTCCCAGGCGACTCAGCGGTAAAGAACGCACCTGCAATCAGGAGACGCAGAGATGCAGGAATCCACTCCAGTATCCTTGCCTGGGAAATCCCACAGACAGAGGAGCCTGGAGGGCTGCAGTCCATGGGGTCGCAGAGAGCCAGACACGACTGAGCACGCACGCACTACCCAGAGGAGCACACACAGGTAGGAGGTTCACTTTCAACCCGGGCTGTCATGAAGCACCCAAAATTAGTCCCCCCAAATCATATGTTGTACAAAATCCCTTTTCACAAAGTTAAAAATGGCTGAAGGACTTCCCTGCTGGTACAGTGGCTAAGATTCCATGCTCCCAATTGCAGGGGGCCCAGATTCAATCCCTGGTCAAGGAACTAGATCCCCCATGCCAAAATTAATACCTGGTGCAACCAAATAAATATTTTTAAATAAAATAAAACAAGATTTTAAAAAAATAAAATAAAAATGGTTGAAATGAAAAACTTTTTTTTAAATTGCATATAGATGTGTGAGTGCTCAGTCGCTCAGTCGTGTCCAACTCTTAGCGACCCCACGGACTGTAGCCCACCAGGCTCCTCTGTCCATGGGATTTTCCCAGATAAGAATACTGGAGTGGGTTGCCATTTCCTTCTCCAGCATATAGATGAAATAAAACCAAATCAAAAAAAAGAAAGTGGATGTTGATCAGGATTTGGAATGATAGCTATCCTGGAGAGAGGCAGGCTGGAGCATAGGATCAGGCAAGGAACACAAGAAATGTCCAAACCAGGCTCTGCTCAGTTTCAAAACAAACAAACAAACAAACAAAAATTTACAGTTTTTCCATAAGGGAAGCTACCAAGAGAAGAGGCTCCGGTTCCTTCCACAGCAGCCACGTCACCCAGCACTAATGCTGACTCTACCAGGCCGCCAAGGAAAGATCATGAAACAAATGGTACTTTGGGGACATCCCTGGTGGGCCAGTGTCTAAGACTCCACACCCCCAATGCAGGGGGCCTGGGTTCGAACCCTGGTCCAGGAACTTAGATCTCACACACTACAACTAAGAATTCTGCATGCCACAACTAAAAAGAAAGGGAGGAGATGATGAAAAAGAGTTCTCTCAACCTGTTCGTGACTCACAAGCAACAGAGTTTGCCTCTGTTCCAGCCACACACACTCAGAGAGCCCAGGGCCTGGGGCACTTGGCCTGGCCTGGATAGCCCACCCTGAGCTGTCAGGACTGAGCCGCAGGCCTGGAGGGTGCTCAGCCCTGGAGCCCAGCAGGCAGGGCGGCCAGGCCTGGTCTGGAAGGAAGGATTCAGACCACAAGCGGGGACGGCAGTGGTGTCAACCAGCTGACGTGTTGGGAGGCCTGAGGAGAAGCAAAGTGCCTCCCAGAAGGCAGACTGGAGGGCAGGGGAGCAGTGAGCCCTGATTCCACTGCAGAAGGGCCTTTCCCGCACTCGGAGACTAACTCAGCTTCTGTGGCACTGGAGACACCACCTACAGGCTGGGCACCTCGGGATACACCCCTGAAGCTCACTATTCAGCCTCAGTTTTCCTTCCTGTAAAATGGGGCTGAGAACATCTTCGGGACGGGCTCATATGGGGCTAGAGGAGGGAGAAAGCTATATAAACGTCAAGGATCGTTCATCTCACCCAAGCGACTGGGGCAACAACTTGGCCCAGTTGAAATCTAGAAACGTCCACGAATCACACTACAGAGCTGGGCTGTGCAAACATACACACAAGAAGACTTGTTCCCGCCCCTTCCTCTCCCCTAAACCAGTATTTGCCCCCACAATCTAATCAGCAAACAAGAAGAATTTTTCTTCACTACCCAGAGAATCTAGACATTTCAAGTTACCTTGAAAGGCAAACTGTCTATACATAGTTATTTATATCCTAAAAAAAAAGGGACATTTTTGTTCTACTGATTAAAACAAAAGAAAAACACATGAGGTCAGGTTTTCTACCACAGTTAGGCCTTCCTGCCATGGTGGGACCCTAGACTCATAAACATTACCTTGACCCCAACTACTGACCCTTAGTAGTACCTGGGAAGATACAGGTAACTCAGAAATGCTGCACTCAGGTTTGAGCTGGCGTCAGTCCTCACATCTGGGACAGGCACAGACTTTGGAGCGCAAAGGGCCCAGGTCAGACTCTCTCTCCGCTGTCCACCTGGTCTGGTGGCTCTGGACAAGACACGTCCCTCTAGAAAACCTCAGGACTCCTCATTTGTACAAGAGGACAATCCCAGAACCCACCTCACAGTGTGATTTCGGGGGTGAAATAAATGAACATAAGACAGAGAGTGTGGTCCACAGTCGACATGCCCTATGTGTTACGTCCCTTGCCTGTAAGAAGACAGCGTGACACTTCTTTAGAACAATGATAATCAGATCACTGATGATCTCTATCACTGCATATGCTGGAGAATATTGACACACCGGACAGAGCAGGGAAGTGGGATAAAAACATCATTTGGAAAAGGATCTCGTTTTGCTCGGTTGCCTGACCCTGAGCACACTCTGTCCTGCGATGTGTATGGTGTAGCTGAGTGGGCCGAAGGGCACCACACCACAGGAGACAGTCGCGTGAGAAACACGGGTCAGTTTTCCCCCCTGCCAGGAATTAAAGCCAGCTATCCCCACTTTGAGGGGGAACCATTGCTTAAGGTCAGTGGAGGTCCCAAATAATCAAGGTGGCATCACAGACTCAACTATTCTCTAGAAGCTGTGTTCCAAAAGGGCTAGGAAAGACCACATGAATGCTCCAGCGGGTAACCTGAAGAGACTGCCCAGCTGAGTAAAGTGAGCAAAGAGACCTGAGTTTCAGAAAGGCAGGGCCCTCCTGTTTGCAATGACAATGGAGCCGTGCTTCTCAGACTGTGGTCCTGAGCAACATCACCTGGAACTTGTTAGAAAAGCTGACTCTCGGGGGGCCCCCTCCTAGACGCCCTGCAGCAGAACCTCAGCAGGATGGCGGAGCACTGTTTCAACAAGCCCTTCAGCGAATTCCAACACTTGCTCAGGTTTGAGAATCTATTACGGTAGAGAGTGATCTAAGATCTCAAAGTTTAGACCGTCCATCCTGAGGAAACATACCAAGGCAGCCTTCAGGATCTTTCTCCCTTTCAATCCATTTCAGTGGAATACAGTGTTAGCTATCTCACCACTAGACTTCAATTCTGAGCCCTACACTGCTTCAAGAACAAGAAAGGCCGTGGTGGGATGCTTCCTGATTCTCTATTGAATGTCAAGATGGGCTCCTGAAGTGTCTGATGCGGCTGAGTCTGCTGTGCCCCCAGGCCAAGGCTGGCAAACAGCAGACACTAGGGAAAGTGGGAAACAGTCTGACTCACTGAGGAGGGAGCAGGAGCCTTTCTCAAATGTGGGTTCTAAGGTCTGAACAAGGTTACTGTCCCTCTCGGCCCCTAATACAGTGATTTTCGCTCCTGAACCAGAAAGCTCTTGATTCAAGGATGTTGGGGGTTCCAATTCTGGATAGCTGCCCCAGGTACACAACCACCAGGGTCAGAGGGGTCCCCAGGCCCCAAATCACTCCCTCACTCCAACCTTCCTACTCACTCCCCAGACCCAAGCTTGCCAGAGGTCGTGTCAACAGGGGGCTCCCCTGGCCAGAGCTGACGGTGGCCAGAGGCATTATTTCTCCTGCTGGAGTGCCTGTTCCCAAACATCCTGGGCCAGTGGTCACACCCTCCAAGCCTGGATGCCCTCCGTCCCCATGACGGCAGCATCACCACCCTTCAAACTCAGCCCCTGCCCTGACACCTCCATACCTGTAGTAAGACAGGAGGCCATTGCTGAGCACGAACCAGCGGCGCTGGTAGCCCTTCAGGTAGTTGGTCCACTTGAGAAGCCAGCCCTTGAAGCTGTCCAGAGGAAGTGAGACCATGGGGACAACGCACGGCGAGCCGCTCCCGGGCACTGCCATCCCAAGGTGTGTCTTCGCATGCCCCGGGCGCGGGGCCTTTGATGCCGGCAACAATCCTGACTCCGGTTTGATCGGAGGCACGCTCCCCATCGCTGGCCCCAGCGCCGGCACTTGCTCGAAGGGGGCCTTGGTGGGGGGCCCAGGCCCCGGGCTTGAGCCCCACTCTTCCCGGGGCGCCGACCCGGTCCCCAGCGCCGGCAGCAGTTCCCGTTCCTGTCTGAACCCGGGCCTGGGCTCAGACATCTTCTTGGGCTCAGGCTCCGATCCTGGCGCCCGCTCAGAAACTGGCTCGGACACCTGTTCTGACACCAGCTCCCGCTGAGGCTGGGGCACCGGCTGCGGCTGCGGCTTGGGCTCCGGTCCGGAGCCGGGCGTGGGAGCGTTCATGCTCGGCGCCGCCGTGTGGCAGGACAGGCAGGGGACAACCGTGAAGAGCGACGACAGCCCGCGGGAGCGGCCGCCGCAGCCGCCGCCTCGGCACAGAGCGGCCGCTTTCCCCATGGAGCCCGCCGACCCGAGCGCGGCCGAGCCGGGGGGAGGGGGCCCGCGGGAGGCGGAGGCCTGGGGCGGGGCCGGGGGCGCCGTCGCGAGCGCGCGGCGGGGGCGCGCGCGGGTCCCTCCGCGGCCCGTGCGCCCCGCGCCGCCCGCACCGGCCCTCCGTGGTCCTCGCGGCGCGCAGCCGGCTGGACTTGAACCCCCGTCCTTTCCTTGAGTCGCCAGCTCCCGGCTCCCGGACTGGCCCTCGGAAGGCGCCCAGGAAACACTTGTGGGGCGAGAGCTCGGCCAACGGGCGACACGGAAGGGCCGGCGCGCTTCGGGTCACCAGCCGGTGCCAGGCGCTGGGGGAACAATGATGAATGCGGAGCCCGCCGGCTCCCAGCGCAGCTCTGGACGCGGCCCCGCGCCGGCTCTCCCCGCCTCCGACCCGGGGTGCGGTCACGGGCGGGGCGGGGGTTCGCTCCACAAAACCCAGAAAATGCGCGCACAGCACAGGGGCCCAGCCGGATGACGCGAAAAGCTGAGGAGAACATCCCCCTGCGCCCGCGTGGCAGCTGTTACCTGTCTAGGGGTCCCTCACCCTGCGACCAGGCTCGGGGCCAAAGCCACCGCGCCCCCACCTACTGGGCCAGCGAGCCTCTACTTCACCCAGGGCACTTCGCTGCAAGTGGCAGCAAAGTTCAGACTCTCTAAAGGAACAGCGAGAGTTTAGGGAGCCGAGCGGTGCAGCACTACAAGGACACCTCCAGAAGAGACGTTCCGGACTCCCCCGGAATCCTGGCTGGCCTCTGTGAAGCTTAGGCTGTGGAGTTTAACGTGTCTGCACTTTCCTAGAGAAGGTCCCTAGTTTTCATGGGCTTCCCAAAGGAGCCTGTGATCCCAGAACGGTAAAGCACAACTGGTTTTAAAGACTCTGTCCCAAACGGAAGGTCGTGGTTGCCACGAACAAGGGGAAATCCAGTTTGAAAGGTTGGGTATTGGGCTTCTGCCCATACTCCTCCAGACCGAACTGCTGTGCAGGCTGCCCTCTGCTGGCCCTTATGCGCCCCTCACCCACTGTCCTGATCTTGTGACAAAGCCACCTGTGCAGGGACCAGCCCCCTACTCAAAGTGATGGGCTGAAGCTGAGCAGCCTGGAAGGTCCTAGAAACAGAAGATGCCGACATGCACCCAAGCATAGGTCCTGCCGTCTGTACTGGTGACTCTGAGACCCCTTCCTGGGGCACCTGCCCCTGAAGGACTGATGGCCTCGCTGCAGGTTTTTGAAGCTGCAGGTTTTTGTGAGCTGTGGGGTGCAGAAACCTGCCCATCTTGGTATATCCCACAAATACTAAGATGGGCCTCAAACCTCAATGTGCTGAGTCAAGGCAAAGTGATTGCCTGTTGGGGACAGTGGGTAGAGAACTGTGCAAGCAGGGAAGGCAGTGGGGGGGCTCCCTTTGCATTTGTACCATTCTGAACCTCTTGAATATTTTAATTGAGTATGTGTTTTACCTGTTCAAAACTAATGTTTCAAATCCCTCCAGGGAAGCTTACTATAAATTCATTTTTCCATCCTCATCTCCCTGGGACTCTGAATCAGTATGTCTGAGATGGAATTCAGGAACATGAATTTTCGTTTTTAGTTGTTTATTTTTGACCTCATCATGAAACATGCAGGATCTTAGGACTCCAACCAGAGATTGAACCTATGCCGCTGGCAGTAGAAGTGACAGTCTTAACCACTGGACCACCAGGGAAGTGCCTGGGAGCATGCATTTTAATGAGGTCCTCAGGGGTTTCTGAGTGGGTAAATCTTGGACCACTTTGTTTTAAAGGTCTTTTTTAATGTGGCCCATTTTTAAAGTCTTTATTGAATTTGTTACAACATTGCTTCTGTTTCATGTTTTGGTTTTTTTGGCCACCAGGCCTGTGGGATCTTAGCTGCTGATCAGGGATCAAATCCACACCTCCTGCATTGGAAGGTGAAGTCTTAACCACTGGACCACCAGGGAAGTTCCCATCATGGACCACATCTTGATGGGCAGTAATGTGGCAGGAAAATCTTGGGCTTTAAGAGGCAGAGCCACTGAAGAAATCCCAGCCCAACCACTCTCATAGCTGTGGGACCTTCAGCCACTTCACTGAGCTTCCTCTTACTCATCGGTGAAATGAAAATTAGGAAAATAATCCCTACCTCACAGGTTGACAGTAATAGAATCACATATATAAAGCTCATTTAACATAGTAGTTCAGTTCCTCAGTCATGTCCGACTCTTTGCATCCCCATAGACTGCAGCATGCCAGGCCTCCCTGTCCATCACCAGCTCCCGGAGTTTACTCAAACTCATGTCCATTGAGTCGGTGATGCCATCCAACCATCTCATCCTCTGTCATCCCCTTCTCTTCTCACCTTCAATCTTTCCCAGCATCAGGGTCTTTTCAAATGAGTCAGCTCTTTGCATCAAGTGGCCAAACTACTGGAGTTTCAGCTTCAACATCAGTCTTTCCAATGAATATACAGGACTGATTTCTTTTAGGATGGACTGGTTGAATCTCCTTGCAGTCCAAGGGACTCTCAAGAGTCTTCCCCAACACCAGGTGCTCAGTAAATATTCTCTATTTATCTAAAGAGGGTTCTGTGAAATGTTTAGTGAAATGAATAAAATAGGCCAGTAAAGTTTGATGAACATCATGCTTTTCGTGCCACTAAATTTAAGCATCTCGGGGTGGAGTGTGCAAGCTCCATGTCACCACCGCTCCCACCGCTGCCTATGGTCCTAAAGCCATGTGCACTGACCTCCCTGGCCCCTAAAGATATGTGAGTTTGTGATCGCTGCAAGGGATTAGAACATGAGTTCCTTTAAAATATTTAACTAATTTCTTCAACTTTGAAATCGTAATGCTTGCATACTACAGCACTAGAGTATACACATTATACTGTGAAAGAACTCCCCTCCTCCTCCTCTCTGGGGCTACCATACTGATAGTTTCTTTTTTTAATACATATGTTTAGTCATTTGCACTTTTATTTGTTTGGCTATATCCTTCATCTAGTTTTTGATTGAGGTGTTTCTCTTTTTCTTCTTTTGGCTGTGCCACATGGCACGTGGGATCTTTAGTTCCCAGACCAGGGATCGAACTCACGCTCCCTGCAGTGGAAGTGTGGAGTCTTAACCACTGAACCTCAGGAAGTTCCAAGTGTTGATAGTTTCTACACGTCTCTCCAGAAGAGAACAGGTCCTTAAGAAAAACTGTATATTTTTCATAAATTACATGTAAATTTTAAATGTAAGTTCCAATTTGTGGTAGTTTTCATCATAACCTTAAAGAGGTCCATGATTCCTTCACACCGAGAACCACTGACACGGAGACTTTTAGTTCAGGGTACTTAATAAGAACCCATGTTTGCCTCCCATCTTTACTGAGACCCAAAGAAACCCCACTGAAACAAGAGTGGAAAAGATTGCCAAAGTACTAAGCATTTACCAACAAACAGAACTGGAAAGAAGACTTCATCTAACAAACGTTCATTGAATTCATATTATACGCCAAGTCTTCTTCTAGGCCCTGATGATGGAGCATTGAAAGAAACTTGACAGGGACTTCCCTTGTGGGCATTGGTTAAGACTCTGACCTTCCAATGCAGGAGCACAGGTTCGATCCCTGGTCAGGGAACCAAGATCCCACATACCATACAGGAGGGCCAAAAAACAAAAATAAATAAAATAAGCATAATAAAATATTTTTTAAAAAGAACACTGACAAAAATCCCTGCCATTCTGGAGCTTACAATTCTAATGAAAGGAGACAGAAATACAACAATTAAGTCATTTAGAAGGTGACAGATGCCATGTGGCAAAGAGAACAGTTAAGAAGGCTCGGGAGGCCATGTCACCATTTTAGAGATGGATCACTAAGGAAATTCCCTGGGGCTCCAGCAGTTAGGACTCAGCGTGTCCACTGCGGGGAGCCATGAGTTCGATTCCTGGTCAGGGAACTAAGATCTCATGTGGCACGGCCAGAAAGAAAGGTCACTGGTGAATGAGAGGCGCCAACAAATGCTTGGAATATGGGAAAAGGATGCAAGCTCTTATGAGGGCAACAGGTGGAAGCAGCAGCTGAGAACATTCTCTCAGCCAGCTAAAGGGGAGGTGGGAGCCAGCTGACTTGAGAGAACCCAGGGAGGCCTCGGGCTCAAAGTCAACAGGTTATGGTGTAGGGTAGGAGCGAGAACAGTGAAGTGAAATGGGGGGTTTTATTCCTGACTCAATGGATATGAGTTTGAACAGACTCCGGGAGACAAGGAAGAACAGGGAAGCTTGGCGTACTACAGTCCACGGGGTCACAAAGAGCTGGACACAACTGAGTGATCGAACAACAAATTCTTCAAACTAGTTTGTGAGCTCACAGGCGTTTTATGTTGATATTATTCATATGCCGTACACATATTTTCCAGTTTCCTTTTTTATCTGCTCAGTTTGTAATAGACTCACATATGACCTTGAGCAGGGATTAAGAATAACTGCTCCAACCCACTGCCCTACCCCTCTCTACACTAAAGGCTGCGGCGAACTGAAGGCAACACTTCTCCCAGGCAGAAATCAGCATGTCTCTTCTCTAAAGAAACTGAATGAAACATCTGAGGTCAGCAAGGGCTGGCGGAGTGGATGTCGGTATCACAGAACAGAGCCCTCCAGACTCTGCTATTTCTGATTCTGCCCCACGCAAAGCTTCCAGTCAGATATTCTCATTCGACAAAGGGACCAGAGGTAAGCCAGACCTAACTGCATAATGGCAGAGGAAACCCACACTGGCTTGATTATACAGGGTACTTGCTGAGGGACAAAAAGCTGGGAAAGCAGCGGACTTGGGATTTGAACTGAGGCCTTCCTTCCAAATCTGTGCTCTTAGCTACACACTGTCCTGCCTCCCTCTTAGCTTGTACATCTCTTTTCCTGGGTAAATGGGACACAAACCAGCATATATACCTTTGTGTCTGTGGCCACAAGCTGACCTGGATTTTTCTGGCTCTGCTCAGGGCAGGAGTTGCTCAGCAGATATTTATGGAGCATCATGTGTGCAAAGCCCTGTGCCACATCTCGGGCTTGAGAACGGAAGTGAAGAGATCAGACACCTGCACCACCCCTCCTTGGAACAGTTGCAGGCAAGAGAGCTGAAGCCCAGATAAAGGTTACTGGGGACCCAGGGGTTCCCAGCCAAAGCCTGCTCCCGGCTTGGCCCCTCAGCCCTCAGAGCCCTGCAGAGTCAGCAGCTGGACCAGGCTCTGAATTGTAATACCCAAGTAATACTTCCGCGTCAACAGTGGGCTGGGCTGGGATGCGGTCCATTGTCTTGTTTGTGCTAGGGGTCCCCAGCAATGAAATGACCCAGACCCTGGCTCCCAGGTGAGTGCCTTCCGGCAGATCCCAGCTGAGTGCACAAGCGTCCGCTGACCCCTTGTGGTCACTGTGGGATCTGCACTGGCCCGGCAGCAGGGGCCTTGGTTGCACCTCGGGGACTTTCTGCCCTGGTGACCTCATTTCTCACGTCACTTTCCTACCACTTATCTTGTGGGGTCCTCCCTACAATCCCAGGAAGTAAGAGGAGCCAGGATTCCCATTCCCACTTTACAAACGAGTGGCAGCTCCCTGGGATCTAGTCCGAGATCCACCAGTAATTCCTTATCTGACCTTGGCAAGTCAATTCCCCACTCTGCCTCAGTTACCTGTTGATGAAATAAGAGAAGCGGCCTGTTCCAGGCAGCTCTGAGGTTTCTCCCGTTCCCCAGGCTCTCAGCAGAGAAGTGACTTGCTCAAGGTCAGAGTGAATCAGGGCAGAGGCACTCCCCGCGGGCAGGTCACCCCAATTCCGCACAGCGGTGGGGAGCAGTGAGGGTGTCACGACAAACAAGAAAATCAGCTTCTCCACATTCGTGTTCTGACTGTGGGCTGAAGCGCCGCATGGACAGATGGATAAGTGAGCGATGGGTGGACGGATGAGAGGACAGACGGATGGGACGGATATGTAAGAACTGTGGGATCACTCTTCACTGCGACTGCCTCCCCTGCTCCCCAACTAGCTGCCCCGACAGTTATCTGCTGAGGCCCCTGGCAGGCGGCCCCATACCCACTTGCTGGTATCCGATGCCACTGCCCTTGCCTGACATCCTGGAGCTGCGACCTGCGTCCCAGCGTCCTCACCCAAGACTTCCTCCCTGCCGTGTCACTGACCACATGGTCAACGGTGGTAGCCTAGCAGGAAAGTCTAGGGCTATGAATGGGCATCCATCACAGAGCAGTTCCTGCACCGACAAAGGCTGAAATTGAGGGTGGTGCTGGAAACGAAGCTGAGCATCACTGGGGCAGCCGGATGGCAAGGAAAGAGCACGTCTTATGCATCTCACAGCCTGGTTCAAACCGAGCGACTCTGAGCAAGTTTCTTAGCTTCTCTGTGCCTCAATTTCCTCATCTTAAAAGTGGTCATGGGTCTTCCCAGGTGGTCCAGTGGTTAAGAATCCACTTTGCAATGTAGGGGGCACCAGTTTGATTCCTCATCTGGGAGGATCCCACGTATCTTGGGATGTGGCTAAAGCCCACGTGCCGACAACTACTGAAGCCTGGGTGCCCGAGAGCCCATGCTCCACAGCAGGAGAAGCCACCACAATGAGAAGCTCGTGCACGGCAACCAGAGAGTAGCCCCTACTCTTCACAACTAGAGAGAGCCCGTGCCCAGCAATGAAGACCCAGAGCAGCAAAAATAAATATCTTTTTTTTAAAGTGGACGTGAATCTGAAGACTACTCTTGTGAACACTGAGTGAGGTAGGATATAAGATGTCTTGCGTGTAACAGGTGCCTGGTAAACAGAAGTTCCCTCCTTTTGTTCCAGGTCATGGAGAAAATCTAGAGAAGGAACCCACTGTGTACCCAGCAAGATTTTTGAACTGGGAAGGTTTTTCCAAGTGCCCTAAAGGAGTGACATGTATCTGGTGAAATGGGAGGAGGGAAGGAAATGCCCTCATCGAGAATTACAGAGTACACGCAAAACATTCGATCCTGCTAAAAGAGTATCATTCATCTGTCCTCTGCCATCAGCATGGTTCTTCAGACACAAAGGATGTTCCACAAAGGTTTCCTGAGTCCAAGCTGAAGACATCTTTTCACAGCTGATGGGCAATGGCCAGGACTCCTGTGTCCTGTTCTTCCACTTCCTGGGTGGGCCTCACCCACATCTCCATAACTCTCCCTCACAGCCTGTCCAGCCCAGAGTGGGTGACAAGTTCCCCTTAGCCACCTGGTAGAAGGGAGACCTAGAGTTCAGTCCAGTTCTCTGTGAAACAGCCAGTCTCAGGTAACGGACGTCACAGCTGAGGCTCCACAACATCACCTGTGGACTCACGCTCCCATGAGTCCCCGGCTCCATCTCTGACTACAGTGACAAAGACTGGGGGCTGGTCACATGCTATTTGGGAGATGGTCTTCACATGCGACAGGCTGAAGATAGACCGTGTCACTTACTAGCTGCCCAACCTTAGGCAGGATTCTGGCTCTCTGAGCCTCAACATCTCATCTATAAAGCGGGATAATGAAATCACCTACTTTGTTGTTGGGAGGATTCAATGACTCAAGTTTGAAAAGAGCTGAGCTCTGTGCCTGAAATATGAATGCTCAATAAATGTGAATGCAAGGATTTTAGTTACTGGAAAGGGATGCCAAGGGAGACTTCATTTAAACTAGGAGCTCCACTTGTGTGTGTGTGTCCACTGGACTAAGGAGTCCCTAGGCCCTCCTTAGCTTCAGGATTCCATTTCTCATATCTCTTCCTAGCCAATACTCCTTCATTTCTCTCACTGATTTTCCTTCCCTTTTCTTTTTTCCTCTCTCCACAATTAGGCCACCTCATGCCCACAGGTTCAGCTGGTTTTCTGGGTGACCCCACCCACCCTCTGTACCCACCAGGCTTGGGGATGCCATCTTGTTCTTCAAGTCAGGAGTCACAAATGACACTTTTTAATTAAGAAAAAAAACACCCTACAGCCCCACCCTCACACCCACCAGGAGCCTCTGCACTGCTGCTGCCTCTCTCCCTCACGGCTGCTAATGACAGCTTGATGACTTTCTCTACTACTCAAAAACTATTTTTATGTAATTAATGTATGCTTGCTTGCTTATAAATGCCTAATTTAAAAAGAAAAAAGAGCTTGGCATATTTCTCTTATTAAAAAAAAATAGGGGCCTCTGCAGAATTTCATTACTTCTTGTTCCTTACTTAAATGCGAAATCCTCTGGATGTTAATGCAAATATGGGAAGACTAGGTCCACCTGTGAGTTAGTGGTTTATAAAGTGACTTACTAGGTAGACATCCCAACTCTCCCACCCATCCCACTCCCAGGGTTCCCCAAGTCTGCTGGGCCACAGCATAAGACTGCAAAGACCCTTTGCCAAGGCCAGCCATCCAGAGGAGAGGAGAAGGGTGGGTGTGCCTGAAGGCGAGGAGCTTGGGTGGCTTGGTGGGCCCTCTGAAGACACCAGGATCCCCAAAGCCTTTCTTTCCCCTTTCTAGGTACAGTGCCAGGGAAAAGGACTGTTGTTGAAATGAAACAAATACTCAAAATATAAGAAACACATCAAAATGCTAGCAGTGGTTGATCTAATGGAGGAGTTTTTGCTTTGGGCAGATGTGGTCATATTGCTTGTATAATAAAACTTTAAAGTTTTAAAGTCAATTATTCCAATCAGTTGTGGTTAGTCAAGATAACAGGCAAAAACCTAGAAAAATAAGGTTTTGGCTCCCACTGAAACGTAGTGTATTTGTAAAGGAAGACCATTAAAAGGGAGAACAGAAGCATCGTGGACATCTGGCTCTCCACCCCTGGATGAGGACATGTGAAGAGGACTTCCAACAGGCTCCGTGAGGCCTGAGGTCCTTACCTACCAGCTGTGGTGGTGTAGAACGACCACTCCCCGCAGTCAGGAAGCCTGCTTCTAGTTCTCTGCCACTAACTTGCTGTGTGACCTTGAGCAAGTCAAGCCACCTCTCTGGGCCTGTTTCCTCATCTGTAAAGTGAGGGGAGCCAGTTAACTTTAAAAAATATGTACCATGCACTTACTCTGGGCACTGTGCTGAAGCTGTAATTAAACGAAGGAATAATCACTTAGAAAACACTGAGTGACTGCTCAGTGTTATTGGGCATTGTGGTTACAGAGAAGAACAAGTGAGTCACCCAGCCATCGACATATTCACAACATGGTCAGGAAGACAGAGCAAACAAGAGACGGCCAACCACATGCCTTGTGCAGACAGACATGTCAGCACACGAAGAACAGGCCTTTTCCAGATGGGGGTATGGTGGTGGCACAGAAGAAGCCTGAATTGAATCTTGGGGATCCCTGGCTCCTACTCTCAAAGGCTGTATAGTCTGATCTAAGGCTGGGACAAATATCCAAACATCTACCATGAAAGGCAGAGGGAAACCCCCACAGATAAGCCAAGTTCAGAGAGAGGGGAACCCATGAGGCTTGGGCTGGGTTGTGGAGGGACAGGCAGGAGGCAGAAGGTCAGAGAAGCTTGTGAGGAGTTGGTGGGGAAATGGCATTGAGATAAGCCTTGGAGGGTGAAGAGAGCTTCCTCAGAGCCCTGAAGAATCATTCTAGATGAGGAGCCTGCAGGTGTGGTTGGGGCAGCGGGCAGGCCAGGGCGACAGGATTGGCTAACTGAAGGCACTGTGGTGAGAGCCGATGAAAATGATGGCCCTGAGCCAAGTGTTCCACATCCTCATGCCAGTTCTTGGAGGTAGGTTCCCTCACTGCTACCTCATTTTTTCACAAAAGGAAACAGAGGCTCAGAGGAGTTACAAAGTCTCACAGCTGATGGATGCCAGAAACAGCCCTTAACCCACGTCTGCCTGATGCCCCACCCTGACTCGCCACTGGAATGCCAGGCAGTGGCATTACCAAGCCCTCCCCATCCAAGGTACCACTCTCCCAACGCACCTGGCCTGGCATTGCACGAGACATGTGGGTACCAGAGGTCAGTATCTGCCTTAACCTTGGAAGCTGGCTTGATTCAGTCGGCAGCTACAGGACTATCAGGACTGCCTTCACCAGAAAAGGGGAGATGGGACTGGGCAAGAAACAGTAGCACTGCAGAGGGGCCTTGTGCTCCACTGTCCGCTGGCCTCATTTATTGCTGTTCTACAATGGTGTGGACTGGCTCCTTTCCAGCTTGACTCTGGTCAGCCTAGCGTTGTCACGGCCCCGGGGTGGACCCCTCTGCCTTGACTAGGGTGGCTGTTTTTTCTTGTTAGGCTGAGCTTTTAATGGGACCGTGTTCCCTCGGATGCTATCCAGGTACTGCTGGATGTTCATGGATTCCCGTTGCCAGCGCCCCAACTTTCTGAGCTGGTCTGTCATGAATTTCTTTTTCAGGTGGTCATACAAGTGGCCCATCTTTTTCTTGGTCTTGTCTGCAGCTCTTATCTTACAAAAAGCAGAGGTGAGGTTACTTCACAGTAAGAGAGGCATCTGTGCTGCTGCTATGAGGTGGAAAAGGAGCCAGATGAACTCAATATTCCATCAATAACTTGGCTCACAGGGAGCTCCTTTTCCCTGTTTGTAAAGCGAGGGCATCGAGCTAGCTCACTCCTGTGGTACCTTCTGACCATCTGCAGCCTCAGAGCCTAACATCTCTGTTTGGAGAGTGGTCAGAAGGAGGGAGGGAAAAGGGTGCATCTTGTAACCTCCCTTCCTTAACTCATCGCTCAGTCCCTGTTACTCACTTGGTACCCCCGTTTATTGTCGGTGACACCCCCTATGTCACACTGAACTGGACTTGTCTTTTTGGCCACACCACACAGCTTGTGGGATTCTAGCTCCTGGATATGAATTGAACCTGTGCCCTCAACAGTGAAAGCACAGAGACCTAACCACTGGACCGCCAGGGAATTCCCTACTTATTTCTTCTATTACGATATATTGCCAAAGTCCCCACAGGGCACAGCCATCCCAGTTGAGAACCACGGCCACATGTGCAGGGATACCAGCCAAAATCCGCTGTTCTCAGAGCACTGTTCTGAGGGTTCCCAACACACTAGATATTCGCTGCCCTCCTGGAGGCCCTGGGAAATCAATGGCTGGCCAAAGCGGTCTCCTCCCCTAATGGGAGAACTCTGTGGGGGAGAAACGCCGCTCTAACTCCACTACACCGTGCCACTGGAAGCACCTCTTCTCTTGGTCTCAGTGACACTTAAGATCTGCCACCATCTCTTAAAACTTTCCCACTGTTTCCAATGTCAGAATCTCATGGGTCCTTCCAGATTTGGTCCTGGAACAGGGAGAGGGGCTCAAACACGTCAAGAAGGGTACAGCAGCTTAACTCTGGCCTGCCTGCTCTGGTGGAAGAAACGAGCACGTTCTGAGTCCATCGTGTCCACTAGTCTCTTCCTCATGCCCAATACTCTGCCTGTCCTAAGTGAGCCCTGAAGATGCATTTAACGAATTAATCAGTCAGGGTCTGTGGGATGATGACACTGTGGTTTCCCTCTTCTGAGGGTTTCTGGGAAAGCAGGTCAAACCTTTCTTGTCCATAAGCAAAAAGTAGAAAAGTCTCAGTTCTCATGTGGAAAAGTGGGAGATAATTGCTGAAGTAAAAAAAAAAAAAAATGACCAAATGGTGTCAATGCCACCTCAAGCTCTAGAAGCCAAGACTTCTTCTTACAGGAGATTGTGGGAATCCACTCAGGGGCTCCCTAAATAGAAAGGTAATGTGTTTTGAGGGGAAAAAAATGCCTCAGGAACCAAGAGATGTGGAATCTTCCTTGGCTCCTTCAAACAAGGGATAGCTATGACACTTTGGGTGAATCAGTAACCCGGAGTCTCAACTGTCTCTTGTGTAAAAGAGGCTTGTATTAGAGCACCTTGATGGCCTCCTACACCTTTAAGATCTGAGAGCTCCCTCCAAGGTTTCCGGAAAGTGAAATGAACATGGATCAAGCCACTAACGCCCTCTAATGGAAAAGCTTGTGATGACTTTACCTCCATCTCATAGATTCGCTGTGCACTGAGGTTGTCACGTATTATCACCCGAGATAAGTGGCTCTTGGGTAAAAATTTTTTCACTGCTGCTTCACTGGAATTCATTAAGCTGGAGAGGGAGGAGAAGGTGGTACAGGCATGATGGCTGGGCTAGAACACACCCTGATCTGATGATATCCTGGGGTAGTGGCTGAGCCTTCCTGAAGTTTCTTGGGAGAGGCACATAACTGTCAGAGGAGCAAGGGAGTAGGCTTAGGTTTCTTCCTGTGGAATATGTGTGTCTAAGGGGTGTTTCTTGGATGCTGAGAGGAAAAAAAATCCTGAGGAGGTAGAAAGGTCAGAGTAATCCACAAGAGAAGTGTCCAAAGGAGCAGTCATCTGAAGAAAATGCAGGGTGAAATGGGAGGCAAAGGTCTTGGAGGAAAGAAGCAAAGTCAGAGGGATAAATTTGAGGGGGGGTGAGGGGGGGCACTGCTCAAGCCTAGGTATAAGGGAGATCCTGGTGGGGAAGGTCAAAGGAATCAGGAAAAAAGATAATAAAATGGTTGGACACAAGTCAGGTTGGTTAATTGGGAAATTCTAAGGGAAAAGGGTTTGGGTAAGTCCAGAAAGGTAAAGAAAGTCTGAAGTGGACAAACACTTGAAGAGACTCTGGAGGGTGAGAAGCAGAAGTTGGGATGGGATGGGGTAGGGTAGAACGAAGCCAGGTGCTCCAAGCCAAACTAGAGATAACAATTTGGTTAAAATGAGGAACTGGTCAAAAATGGATAATACCAGGCATTGAGTTTTCACTTTTGATAATTTGGTGACACCATGAAGTGGTTTTGCAACTATATATATATATATATACTTTGCCTACTTAAAAATAATTATTCGTAATATTTTCTTTCTAAAATTTGCAAATTATCTAAATATACAATAAGGAAGAAACTGAATAAACTGTGATTAGGCCATACAATAAAATACTAAGTAGCTATGGATGAAACAGACATCCACAGTATATGGGGGGACAAGTTTACAAAATAGTAAATTTTTTTGTGACATATTCCCTACCACTAAAAAAAAATGCATTAGCATGTTGCAGTACATATTTATGCTGCTGCTAAGTCACTTCAGTAGTGTCCAACTCTGTGTGACCCCATAGATGGCCGGGCTCCCCCGTCCCTGGGATTCTCCAGGCAAAAGTACTGGAGTGGGTTGCCATTGCCTTCTCCAACATATTTATGAATAGATCTAAAACAATATACACCAAAATGGAAACTGATTGTCTCTAGCCATTCATTATGCTTGTCTGATTTTTCTATAAGTGTATATTATTTTGATAAGATAATAGGACAATCTTTAAAGGATAAAACACTTTGAAGGACTAAAACACCTTTTATCCTAATTCATCTTTAGCCCATTTGGAACAGTGATTGTCTCCAGATATTCATTTTGCTTGTCCATCTGATTTTTCTGTAAGTGCATATTATTCTGACAGGACAAAAAAAAAAAACAGGACAAATTTTAAAGGATAAAACATTTTGAAGGATTAAAAAATTTTTCCCCTATCAGCCAGTTTGGAACTGTGCTTTTCTGAACGTTTTTACATCTACAAACAAGTAGAAGCAACACCCTTTATCTCCCATTTACAATTTTTTTCTGACAGAAAAGACAGAAGGGGACAAAAAAAGACTCCTTTAGAGATCAAGATGCTCACATTCAAAAGTCCCCCGAATTCTGCTGGGGGAAGAAAGCGTAAAAATACCTAAAGATACACTAAACAGCTGACCTACTCAGTGGTGCACCAAATTACCAATACTTCCGAGGAAGTGGGGGGAAAAGGCCATGACTGGAAATACTTCCTTTCAAGTAATAATCATCATTTTGAACCATCATGCCGCCAGGGCAAGGCCTCTGTGGGAGCCTGGGCAGGGGTGGGGGTACTCTGAAGGAGTGTGAAACGGAGGAGGAGAAGGGAAGCTGAGGTCTGCGGGGACGGGGCCACGGCTGAGGGAACTCAGGGCTTTCCCTGGGTCGCCGCGGAAAGTAGACTGAGGGAAGCGGCAGGCCCGAGGGAACCTGGGCCCCACCCGGCGGATAAGAAGTTCGCCTCGGCCCGGGGGGCGCTAGAAAACTCGACAGACGACGTCGAGCCTGGGAGACCATAGAGGCCGGGCGTTCGGAGGACGTGCGGACTGAGGGGGGCCTGAAGGCGTTCGGGCCCCGGAGAGGGTGAAGGCCTGCGCCGGGACACTCAGGCTCTCCTGGGGTCTAAGGAGTCCGGGCTCTGAGGCGCCCAAGGCTCCGGAGAGCCGGGACCACGACCCCCGCGGCTGCCTGAGGGGGCAGAAGGCTGAGGGAGTTCGGCTTCCCCGGGGGTCCGGGCTCTGACGCTCGCTCGGGGCACCGGGGCCGCACCTGAAGAGAACCAGCGGCTGCGCGGTCCGCGGCCGCAGGAAGCAAATCTTGGGCTGGCTCCCTATGTGCCTGTCCGGGCGGTAACCGAGCCTGCTGTGCGGGAAGAAGGCCGACGCCTGGGAGGTGCCAGAACTGGGGGTCGCCTGAGGGGCGGCCGCACCGGCAATGGACGAGTCTAGGTTCCATGTGACCGAGGGTCGGAGCTGCTGGCCAACTGCTGCGTTTTCGTCTTCCGCTTCGGCGAGCAACTCGGGGTCCATGCTCTTCTGAGCGCGCGCAGACGCGGAGTGAGCGCCTGCGCAGGCGCGGTGCGCGAGCCAGGCGCGTTGCCCGGGAGACGCGCGAGGAAGGCGGGGCCGGGGCGGGGCGGGCCGGGCCGTGTGGGCGGGGCCCGGAAGCCTGCGGAGGCGGCCGGATTGTCCCTGGGCGACTGCCGTGGCACCGCCCCGGCGCGTCGCCATGGAGACGGGCGGGGCGAGAACTAGTGGGCTGCAGCGCGCGGAGCCCGGACCCTACTTCTCGGCTGGGACTGCTGGGGTTCCCGCGTGATCGCAGGGCGGTGGCCGGCGAGCCCGGGCCCGGCAGCTCCAGGACCGGGAAAACGAGGCCGGGGTCTCTCCGGAGACCCGGCACGGCCCATCCCTTTGCGCTTCAAGGAACCATTGCTATGGACACCGGAGCCCCGGGCCGGCGGGGACAGTGGCTCCTGGGTCGAGACCGGTCTTCTCTCACCCGGAGACGCTCGCCCAAGGTTGCTTCCTGAATGCGCTTGCCCTCCCGCCCGCGAGAGAGAGGTAAGACCCCGAGGTCGTGACACAGCGGGCGAATGAGCCCACTCCGGCGCCGACTCCGCGGGAAATCTACCTGACTCACCCCTGGAAGTGGCGCCTTCCTCCCGTCAGCCCTTGGACTGCGTCCCACGATTTATAACCCAGTATTAACGAAAGCCGCGTGGCGTTTGCCCACTTCTCCGTCTAGAAAGATCGGCGGTTTTGAGCCTTGCTTTGTGACCCTAGACAGGTCCTTTGCCCCACTCTGCCTCACTTTCCCCGCGTGTAAAATGGAGATGTTAACTCCAGACACTGGGTTGCTATGCTGCTCTGGAGATGGAACCAGAGGCTTTGTAGATGCCGCTGAGTCGCTCTTTCTCCGCTCTCTCCCCCTTAAGTTAAAAGTTCTTCAGATCTTTGGGTCATTTCTTCAGGCTATCTGGCAACTCGAGCCCCAGCCTGAAATAACTCCGTTTACTCTTCATTCTCATAATGCCCTAGATTTTAACTTCCCTAACAACATTAACAGTAGTTAATTATGTGCCAGGCCCTGTGTTAAACACTTTACACGGATCACCTCATTCAATCCTCACACGATTCCTTTTTTTTTTCTTTTTGAAATGTCACATTTAATGTTTTCACCACTGTACTTCAGATCTACATTGTACAAAGTGACCCGTAAATATACCACAGTAATTGACCAACCTCTGAGATTGTACTTTCACACCAGTGTCTTGGGCTCTTTTGATACTAAACACGTTTCTCATTCAATTGAATTGAGATGCTGCAGTTGGATTCTCAGGAGCCTTGTGAAAACAAAAAACAAGTATACCGCACCATATTTGTTTAGTAAGTCAGTATTTGTTTCTTCCACAACAAATATTTACTTAATTGAAGTTAAACTTGCAAACATAACTTATTAATAGTCTTCAAGTTCAACTCAGATCACTCAAGATGCAAATTCTCTGCTAAATCCAGATAACAATAATTTTAGCGGTTACTTGTCCATAAAACACACCAAGGTTTTTCCTAGACCAGTTTTAGGTATTCCTTATACAGGTGAAAAATGATCTTCAGTTTTCTTCTCTTTTTAATCTAAAAGTTGGAAGATTTTTTAGGATAGGCACAATTATCCCTATTTCTCAACTCTGTTGCACCCATAATTGCCCATTTAATGTCTGTCTTTGCCGTGAGACTTTGAGTTCTGTGAGAGGGGGCTATCTTGTGAGAGGGGGCTATCTTGTACATTTCAGTATCCCCAGCGCCTATCACAGTGCCTGGTAAGTATTTCTTGATTATCAGGAAAATGACTTTCCTCTCATCACTATCCTCACCTTCCAGAGCAGTGTCTTCTCACACTTTTTGTCCCTGTAATGAACGGCAGTCTCCCCTAATTCCTATTGCCCACTGGGCACTAGTTTTGGGGGCCCTCTGTCCACTTCTCTCTGGGTTTTCAGGTGATGAGGATCCAGAACATCCCTTAGCATTTGGGTTTCCAGCTGGTTGAGGGCGGGGCTTTTTCCCTGCCCCTGGTAGCTCAGACAGTAAGGAATCTGCTTTCAATGCAGGAGATCCAGTTCAATCCCTGGGTAGGGAAGATCCCCTGGAGAAGGGAATGGCTACCCACTCCAGTTATCTTGCTTGAAAAACAGACAGAGGAGCCTGGTGGGCTACAGTCCATGGGGTCCCAAAAACTGAGTGACTTTCACTTTCACTTCACATAGGGCTTTTAGAACAAACCAGTCCCATCTGCCCTACCTACCTGGGGTGAGCCTATTGTACTGGACTCTGGAGGGTACTGGCAGGTAGGATTTGTCTGGGCAGCCTTTGACCTTCCTCTCCAGCAGCCTAACAACTACCCTCACCTCCAGACAGCTCCTCCCCCAAATTCTAGGGAAACATGGCCAGAGATAACATCCCATCTTTTCCAGAAAACCTCTCAGGAGGCAGACTCCTGGTTGTTGAAGTCATTTCTTCATTCAGCAAATATTTTTTAAGCACCTGCTTGTGGGAACACGCAGCTTGGCACTGGCGATATAGTAGGAACGAAGGCAGAAACAGTGATAAACCAAGAGAACTCACAGACAGAGCATGGCAAAAGCACATCTTCACGAAATGTTAGAAAGGAAGGCACCTGGGACCTGCCTGGAGCTGGTACTTGATCACGTGTAGGGGAGGGGTACAGTCCCAGAAAGTTTTCCTCGGGAAGTGGCCCTTGGCCAAGATCCCAATGCTCAACAGTTCTCTGCTGAATGGGACAAACTAGGACTTGACATGCTTGTAAGGAAAGGGGGTTCTGGACTGAGAGCAGGAATGGCCCTGGGTCAGAGAGGACCAGCGTCCATGCAGAAGAGAACGTGACTCAGCCCAGCCGAGGCCCTTCAGGACATGAGAAAGGCTAAAAGCAGGGTGGAGAGATGGGCAGGGGCCAGGCCACAAGTGACCTTGTCAGCCAAGCTGAGGGACCCCACTGAGTTATACAAAGCAGGGGCCTCTGAACTGTGGCCCCTCATTTGTCCCTTCTCCCTCCTTGCAGTTCTCCATGGACACAGCCTAGCAGGAAGAGGCCACCTTGACGTCTCACCGGCCGCTGCCCCACCGGCCCAATGACAGCGTCCCCGTGTGCCTTCCCAGTTCGGCTCCGGCAGCCCTCGGTCAGCGGCCTCTCGCAGATCACCAGCAGCCTGTATATCAGCAGCGGGGCGGCCGCCAATGACAGGCTCATGCTCTCCAGCAACCACATTAGCACGGTCATCAACGCCTCTGTGGAAGTGGTGAGCACCCTGTACGAGGGCATCCAGTACGTGCAGGTGCCCGTGGCCGACACGCCCGCCTCGCGGCTCTGTGACTTCTTCGACCCCATCGCAGACCACATCCACAGTGTGGAGATGAAGCAGGGCCGCACCCTGCTGCACTGCGCCGCCGGCGTGAGCCGCTCGGCCGCCCTCTGCCTTGCCTATCTCATGAAGTACCACGCCATGTCCCTGCTGGACGCCCACGCGTGGGCCAAGTCCTGCCGACCCATCATCCGGCCCAACAATGGCTTTTGGGAGCAGCTCATCCACTATGAGTTCCAGCTATTTGGCAGGAACACCGTGCGCATGGTCAGCTCCCCGGTGGGCATGATCCCTGACATCTACGAGAAGGAAGTCCGCCTGATGATCCCACTCTGAGCCATTCCGCCAGCGCTTGCTGCAGGGTCACTGAGCTTCTGCCAAGATCAGACACCCTTCTTTTGTCAACACAGGGCAACCAGGTGACGCCTTTTTTAAGGGCAAGGAGAAAGGAAGGGTGCTATAAGCTCTTAATCTTATCATTCACATTGTTAAAGAGTCAGCTTACTATAAGTAAGATGGTGAAGATAAGTTTTCTCCCCAGTGAGTGACAGGTCATGGCTGCTGAGCAGAATCAGGTGGTGCCCAGGTCAAGTGGACAGCGCCCACGTGGCAAGCCTGGAATCCTGCAGTCTTCCCCATGACCGACTAAGCCAGGAATGAGTCTTTCACAATCCCACCTCATTCTTCAAACCCAAAGCCAGCCTTAAGCATCATGGCACCTCCTGTGCTTCTCACAGTTTAAGTGCCAACCTCCTGGATGAGTAGCCTTCAAGCAGTGTTCCAGAAGCGCTGGGAGCCCCAAGGCAACCCTGCTTTCACCTTCAGCCACTGTTGCCCAACTCTGGTTTTCTGGATTGATTGGACTTACACATAAGATAATTTTCAAAGGAAGCATTCTGATGTGCAAAATCTTTTTTAAACTTTTTTTTTTGAGCACTGCTCTACATGGCAAGCTCTTCTCCAGCTTTTGATGAAAGGTGGCATTGATCTCTATCTCGGGGCACGTGTGGAGAGCAGGCCTGACATCGGGCCTCAGAGGTTCCTTGCACAGGCCTCAGCCCAGAAGGCTGGAGCTGTGACCCGAAACACAGCCTTGTCATGCTCTGCTCATGTCACCTGTGGCCTCTTGGAGCCTGAGTTTCCTCATCCCAGTGATGACAGCCCTTTCCTCCTAGGGTCATCGTGAGGATCAGCGCTTGTTTAGTGCAGTGCCCCAGCACGGGGTAGGTGCTTGGTGTGACCAGCCGCTCCACGAACGAGTGATGCCCTGGCCCCACTGAGAGTCAGCCTCACAACCGCGGCTCCTCCGCACAGCCCCTTATTGCTCAGAAAGTGCTCTTTCCAAAAGTTGTCCTGCATGGGGGAAAAACAGTTTCAGTCTTCACGCACTCCTGCCTTGCAGGAGGCCTAGATCTCAGAGGCTTTTCAGGTTGCCCATTGTGTTTAACCCCTGTGTCACCTGGGAGTCCTAGAACAAGCAGCACGCATCCAGCGTCCCCCAGAGGGCCTTGTTTAGATCACCGACCCTGAGAGCCAGCCTAGCTGGCCGCTGGGGTCCATGGGGGCGTGTGCCAAAGGGGTGGATGAGTGAGCCCCACCTGAAGGTCCTGAAGTCCAGGGTCGTTCCAAGGTGTGCAAGGATCTGGGTCCAGACCAGCTATTCTAACCCAGAGGTTTTCAGACAGAAGGACAACTACTCATGTGGGTCCAGAGCCCCGTGGAGTCCAAATGCGCCTTCTCTCCACACCCACCCCTCCCCTGCTTTCAGAGAGCCTGCCCACGGGTATCATTTTAGGGTCGGGGAGACTGGTCTCATTTTCTCGATGAGAAACACCAACAGACCCACAAACACCAGGGCTGGTGTGGCGAGGCCCCCACAAAGCAGAAGAAACCCATCTGAAAGAAACCCAGGTGGAAAATTTCTTTGAAAGCATTTTTTTTTTTTAAGAGAAGTCTATTTGGGTATATTTTGTTTCAGGTTCTAAAATGTTTAATTTAATATACCATAAAAGTAACTGTCTCCTCTGTAAGGTTCTGTGTGTTTTAACACATTTGTGTCACTACCTCCACAATCAGGACACAGAGCAGTTCCCTCACCTCAAAATTCCCTAAGATTGCCCCTTTGCCCCACCCCAGCCTCTGGCAAACATGTCTCTGTTCTCCACCCCTATAGATTTGCCTTTTCCAGAAGGTCACGTACATAGGTCATAGCGGGTACAGCCTCTAGAGACTGGCTTCCTTCAGTATGTCTGAGGTTCACACACGTTGCTTTTCATGGCCGTGTGCTAGTCCGTTGTATGGATGTGCCACAGTTTGTTTTACTTTCACCCACTGAAGAGTATTTGGGTTGTTTCCAGTTTGGGGCAATTTTGAATAAAACTGCTATAAATATTTGTGTTTAGGTTTCTATATGAATAGAAAATTATCTAAGGTATGCACCTAGGAGTGGGACTGCTCAGTCATATAGTAAAAGTTTAACTTAAAAAAAAAAACAAATTTCCAGAGTCTGCTTTTTTGCCTTCCACTCTGAGAGATCCGGTTTCTCTCCAGTATTTTGAACTGCCAATATTTTTTATTTTAGCCATTCTGATAGGTGTGTGGTGTTAGCTCCTTGTGATTTTGATTTGAACTTCCCATATGGTTAATGATATTAAGCCTGTTTTTGTGTGTTTAATTGCCTTCCATGTTCCCTCTTTGGTGAAGTGTCTATTCAACGATTTTACCCATTTTTACATTGAGTTGTTTCCTCACCATTGATCGTTGAGAAATTCTTTGTGTAGTCTGGATTGTTGTTGTTGGTGGTCAGTCACTAAGTCGAGTCTGACTCTTTGCGACCCATGACTGCAGCATGCCAGGCTTCTCTCCCGAAGTTTGCTCAGATTCACATCCATTGAGTTGGTGGTGCCATCCAGCCCTCTCATCCTCTGTCACCCCCTTCCCTTCTCTTCCTGCCCACAGTCTTTCCCAGCATCAGGGTCTTTTCCAAGAGAGTCATCTCTTCACATCAGGTGGCCAAAGTATTGAAGCTTCAGCTTCAGTATCAGCCCTTCCGATGAATATTCAGGGTTGATTTCCTTTAGGATTGACTGGCTTGATCTTGCATTCCAAGGGACTCTCAAGAGTCGTCAGGATACAAGCCCTTTATCAGATATGGATCTGTAAGCATATTGAATCTAGCATGTCTTTTTTTAAAGGGTCTTCTGCAGAGCAGAAATGTTATATTTGAATAAAGTGCTACTTTCCAGGTTTTCCTTTTATGGATTGTTGTTTTGGTGCCACATCTAAGAACTCTGCCTAACCTCCTGTCACAAAGAGTCTCTCTAGTGTTGGAGAGTTTAAATTTTCCCCTGATTTCCATGATCCTTTTGTATAAGGTGTGAGGTTTAGTTTGAGGTTCATATTTTTTCATATGGACATTTGATGGCTTCAGCTCTGTTTGCTGAAGGCTGTCCTTTCCCCACTGAGCTGCCTTTACACCTTTGCGCAGGTCTGTTTTTATGCTCTTTATTCAGTTTGATATGTGTCTCTCTCTCTTTACCAATACCACATTATCCTGATGACTGTAACTTTTAGAGTAAGTCCTACGGTATTCCGACTCTTAGAGAAGTGTTCGTTCTTTTACTATTAACTGTGGTGTTGGCTCTAGGCATTTTTGTAGTTGCCCTTTATTAGATTAAGGAAGAGTTGGGAAGTATCCTCTTCTATTTTCTGGAAGAGATACATGGATCGGTGTTTCTTCTTCCTTGAATGTTTGGTAGGCTTCTGCGGTGAAACTGTTTGGGCCTGTAGATTTTTTTTTTTTTTCAAAAGGATTACCAGTGAATTCAATTTTATTAATAGTTGAAGGATTAATCAAATTGTCTGTTTCATCTTTGGTACGTTTTGGTAGTTTGTGATTTTCAAGGAATAGATCCATTTCATCTAATGGATCCAGCTTGTGCACGTGGAGTTATTTATAGTATTCCCTTAATATCCTTAGTGTCTGCAGGGTGACATCACATTTTCATTCTCCAAACTGATAATTTGTCTTCTCTGTTTCTTTGTTAGTCTAGCTAGATGTTTATCAATTTAAAGAATCTTTTTAAAGAATAACCTACCTTGTGTCTTCTATTTTCTCTATTGTTCTTCCCTTTTCTATTCGACTGATTTCTGTTATTTGTTATTTTCATAGTTCTTCTTACTTTGAGTTTATTTTTGTCTTTTTTCTAATTTCCTAAGGTGGAAACTTAGATTATGGATTTGAACGGTGCATCCCACAAAGTTTTATATGCTGCATTTCCCTTTTTGTTCATTTCAAAACATTTTTTAGTTTTCCTTGCAATGTCCTTAAGAACTGTGTAGTTTAACTTTTAAGTATTTGGTAATGTTACCACCATCTCTTTGTCGTTGGTTTCTAATCTTAAATACCATCCAGGTCAGAGAACATAATGTCGTATGATTTCATTCCTTCTAAATTTGTTAATGTTTACTTAACAGTGTCGGGTATGGTCTGTCTTGGTGAATGTTTCCTATGCTCTTGGGGAGGGGGAGATGGTTATTTGGGATAGAGTGTTCGTAACTGTCAGTCAGGACCAGCTGATGGATGGTGGTTTTCTGTTTACTTGTCGTATTGATTACTGAGAGGGGAATGCTGAAGTATCCAACTAAGGTTGTGGATTTGTATACATCTCCTTTCAATTCTATTAATTTTTGTTTCATGTCTTTGAAGTTTTGTTGTCAGGTACACACATCCTTAGGTTTGTTACATCTTCCTGGTGAACTGACCCTTGTATCAACAGGCAGTGTCTCTTTTCCTTCTTAATTTTCTGAAGTCTATTGTCTGACATTAATATAACCACTCCAGCTTTAAGTGGTATTTGCATTATATATCTTTTTACGTCCTTTTACTTTTAACCTGAAGTGTGTTTCCTGTAGACACACCCAAAAGGTTGGATCTTTTTTTAGATTTATATATTCAATTTGTCTCTTAATCGATATGTTTAGGCCCAAATTATTGATATTTTGGTTTAGGTCTACCATTTTATTGTTTTCTGTTTATCCTTTCTGTTTTTTTAGTCCTCTGTTTCCCTTCTCATGCCTTCTTTTGGATTACTAGTATTTTTAAATTATTCCACTTTAATTTTGTATAGTTTTTTCCAGAGGCTGCACTAGAGATTTTAACATACATACTTAACTTTTTGTAATCTACCTAAATTAGTATCTTACTACTTCTCACTGGTATTCATATTGGATAGTGTATTAGTTTTCTCTTGCCACCATAACAAATTGCCACACACTTAGTAGCTAAAAACAATCCCTATTTATAACTTCACAATTTATGTAGGTCAGAAGTCTGGTTGGGCTTAACTGAGTCTTCTGCTTGCGTGTGTGATCAGTCATGCCCAACTCTTTGCCACCCCATGGTCAGTAACCCTCCAGGCTCCTCTGTCCATGGGACTTCCACGGCAAGAATACTGAAATGTTGTTGCTGAAACACAAAAGACGCTGGGATTCTTGGCCTCCAGAGGAGAAGAATTCAATCCGGGGCCAGAGATGAGGCTCGATCGCTCAGAGCTTTTGTGTAATAAAGTTTTATTAAAGTATAAAAGAGAGAAAGCTTCTGACATAGACATCAGAAGAGGGCAGAAAGAATACCCCCCATGCTAGTCTTTAGCTGGATATTATATAGCTACTAGCAGTCTGCTAATTTAAAAAAAAGGAAATGTCCCAAAACTCAGAGAATGGCACCAGGCCCCTCACCCACAAGATGCAGTTTGAGATAATCTTGGCACCAGGTGAGTTATCCCGGGCCATAAAACAGTTGACATGATTCTTGAAGAAAGGCAGATTCCCATACAAATATATAGTTTCATTAAGAGATTAGGAGAACAATGTATGAGTATAGCATACCGGTTCTGAGCCTTTAGGCAGAACCGACTTGAAGACAGAGTCTGCAGTAAATGCATAGCACATTAACATAGCTTAAAACAAACATTTCCATAAAGAAAAATGCATTGGTTAACTCAAGGTTTGAGAAAAGTTTAGTTCAGGTGGAGCCAGGCGTCACTATGACAACACAGAATTTTAAGAGAAATCTCTTTTTAAATTTGTATAGAGAAGGGAAAAATGTAGCGCTAGTTCATTTCCTCCTGCTGCTTGAGAGGGAAATGTCTGACCCTGGCAGCCTATTTCCGCCGTTTGGAGACCCCTGGCCTTCCTGCCTGTCCCTCTCAACACTAGATTTCCTCCTCCAGGAGATCGTCCCAATCCAGGGACTGGATCTGCGCCTCCTGCAGGTCGATTCTTTACCCTGAGCCACTGGGAAAGCCTGAGTCTCACAAGGCCAAAATCAAGGTGTTTTGTCCGGCTGAAACCACATGCAGTCTGTGTTTCTTTTTCTTAAACTGGAGGCTCTGGGGAAAGATTCTGCTTCCAAGCTTGTTGAGACTGTTGACTGAATTCAGTTCCTTGAAGCTGAAAACGACCCCATTTCCTTACTACCAGCCGGGGGCTGCTCTGTGCCCCTAGAAGCTGCCCACGTTCCTTTCAGTGCTTTCCATGCAGCCTCCTCTAGCAGTAGGAGGCTTGTTGAAGGCCCCTCAGGCTTTGAACACCTACGACTTTTCCTCTTGCTGCATCTCTGAATCCAATCAGACAAAAATCTCTGCCTTTAAAGATTCATGTGATTAGACCAGGCCCACTCAATAATCCAGACAGTCTGGATTTTAAAGTCCATAACCTCGATTACATCTGCAGAATCTCTTCTATCATGTAAAGTAATGTTCACATTTTCCAGGCAACGGCATTGGCAGAGGTGGATATCCTGCTTATTGTTGCTAATTTTCTACTGACCTGTCTTCAAGTTCACAGATTTTCCTCTGTTGTTGCTACTAGGACCATCTAGTATATTTTCAATTTTTGATTGATATATTGTCTTAGTTGAAAATTTTTTAATTGGTGATTTTCCTATATAGCCTATATCTCTTTTCTATATCTCTTTCTGTAGTCTCTGCTGAGACTTTCCGTCTTTTTATTTCTAAGGTCCTTTTCTGATAAGTCCAACATTGGGGTCATCTCAGTGTTTAGACTCTCTTGGTTCTTTGTATGTAGAGTAACACTTTGGATTGTGTCCTGGGCATTTTGAATATTACTATATTATGAGACTGTAGGTCTTGGTTAAATCCTATGGAAAATGTTGAGTCTTTGTTTTAGGAGGCAGTTGATCCATTTAGGATCAGTTCCAGTCTGCCTCATGTGGGCCATTACAAGCAAGAGAACAGGCCCCAAGTGGGGTCACTTAATGCTAAAACCCACGTCACCATACCGAGACTTAGCTACAGTTTCAGCTCTTCCAGAAATGGAATATTAAACCAGTCAGTCAGGAATCACCTGATCAGCACGAGTTAGGTAATCAGCCTGATAGACTCTGGCCATCCCCTAAGGAAAGTAGACTTGCAATAACCAAAGCCATTTTCTGCCTGGAATAGCTTCCTTGTGCCTGTTCCCTCCTGCCCCTAAAAGTCTCTCAGAAGGAGCCTCGGGGCCCCTTCTGTTTGCTAGATGGATGCTTCTCAATTCATGAATCAATGAATAAAGCCAACAAGATTTTAAAAACGTACTCAGCTGAATTTTTTTTTTTTTTTTTAACAGTGCCAGAGTTCGATGGTCGGTTTTCTGAACTTCTGCAATGTTAGGTCAAATCTGTCCTAAGCTAGTGCCACCCAGGGGCCAGCCTGAAATCTGAGTGCTCTGCCCAGTAGTGCCAAATTCACTGGAATACTGTTTGGGGTCAGAGCCACACATGTGAGCCTGTGGGATCCATTTCTCAAGCTTCCTGCTCTCCGTGGTTTCTCCCATGCTCTCCAGTTTTTGAGGCCACCCCTTCCCTGGTCCTCCAGCTAGAAACTGGGGCTTTTAGTCTCCTCGCCCTGCTGCATGCATCCTGTGACTGAGTCTCTGCTCTGGGGCCAGGTGACAGGATGAAGAGATTGAAAAAAGCAAGGGGACTCCTCCCCACCACACATACCTTTCAAACGATAGTTCTTTGGGTCAGAAGGAGTTCCTCTGAGCGTTAAGTGTTTTCCTGGCTTCCACTGCTACTGCTGCTGCCGGGTTTCCACTTCATATGAGGCTTGCCTGGGGACAGGACTATAAAGGGACAAAAAAGGGGATTTCTGTCCTGAAGAGTCCTCCCTCCCTCCTCAGACCAGGAAGACAAGGATGCTCTTGGAGGCCTTTCTTTCCATGTTCACTGCACAGTCCCAGGATTCATGCTGCCTCGGTGACCAGGCCAGCAGACACCAGGGCAAAAAGCAAAACAGGAGACTCATGAGATTTTTATATCCCAAATTCTGGTTTTGTCTTTCAGTCAACTTGCTACCACTTCTTTTTCAGAGTCCTCAGCTGCTTCCTGCATTCCGTCCTGGGTTGTTAATTGCATTCGGGGGAAAGACAGACTATATTTACTCAATCTTAGAACTGGAACCCTCAGAAATGTGTTTTTAAAAATAAAGGCTCATTTGTGGAAAAAGGAAAATAAATATAGTGCATCTACAATATGATCCTCAAGTCAGCACTTTGGTATTGTGGCATATGTCCTTCTTTCTGTATAATTTTTGTTCATCATTGAGAAGATACGGTGAGTGGACTCCGGGAGTTGGTGATGGACAGGGAAGCCTGGCGTGCTGAAATTCATGGGGTCGCAAAGAGTCGGACATGACTGAGTGACTGAGCTGAACCGAACTGAGAAGATGCGATTTTGGAACCTCCTTTTTAAGTTATTCTTTTAATATTCAGGATGGGATATGGCAGGAAGGATTTCACATCCTAAGTGGGAGACGTTGGGGTTGAGAGGTCCGGAGAGGGTCCAAGCCCACAAATCTTTGTAGACTTCCTTTGGCAAAATATTGGTAATGCCTTTTCCCTGAAGAAAAAAATGTTTTGCTGACAGTTGGGGAACAACCAGCAGACACCCCATGTGAATTGGGCAGACCCCACGCACCCCTTTAACCTCACACCCTGCCTCTGTGGTTCACTGCAGAGTGGGGAGCAAGGAACGATAGAACCCTGAGAGTTAGGAGGCGAAGACCTCGGCCTGCTCTCCCATCTTCGTGCATGGTGGTTGTTATAAACTGAATGTGTCTTCCTAAAATTCACATGTTGACGATGGGAGGTGGGGCCTTTGTGGGGTAATCAGGCACTGGCACCCCACTCCAGTTCTCTTGCCTGGAAAATCCCATGGACGGAGGGGCCTGGTGGGCTGTAGTCCATGGGGTCACTAAGAGTCGGGCACGACTGAGCGACTTCGCTTTCACTTTTCACTTTCATGCACTGGAGAAGGAAGTGGCAACTCACTCCAGTGTTCTTGCCTGGAGAGTCCCAGGGACGGCGGAGCCTGGTGGGCTGCCATCTATGGGGTCGCACAGAGTCAGACACGACTGAAGCAGCTTAGCAGCAGCAGCAGCTGTAAGCAATGAGGTCATGAGAGTGGAGCCCTCATGAATGGGATTATTACCTTTATAAATGAAGTCTGCGACCCCGAAGCAGGCCCTCACCCAACCATGCTGACACCCTCCAGCAGGCCTCAGACTTCCTCCAAAGCTGGGAGCAGTACATTTCTGTTGTTCACAGGCCACCTGTGTATGGCATTTTGTTAACAGCAGCTGGACAGACTGCAGCCATCTCTTTGGGCTTCCGTTTTCTGTACGTATAAGGGTTGAAGTAGATCACCTGGGAAATTTGGCAGAGGTGTGAAGGGTCCCTGGTTCATCTACTGGCAAGCTTACTTCAGCTGATTTGATGTTGGGCTACAGTGTAAGAAGCATGGACAAGGGTCCTTCTGCCAAAGAAAGTTTCAACCTGCAAAGAGAAGTGCCCAGCCCAGGCACCAAGAACTGCCTGGTGGTGTTCAGAGGAGGGAGGAGGCATATGGTGGCCGTGGCGGTCAGGAGGACGCAGATGGAAGCTGAGATACCGGGAGGCCATTATCAGCAGTGCTGATGGTTCCGTCGTGGGCCTCACCCGATCAAAACCTCCCACAGCGCTCCAGCGTATTCTGTGTCATTTCCCGGAAGCACTTACCACTGAGCAGGAACAGTGTGATGATGGTTGGTTCCTGGCATCCCAGAGCTAATTCGGGAGCAAAGTAGGGAGCAGAGTCCTCGTTTGCCCTGGCCCCCTGGAATGAGAGCCCAAGGCCCCGCTGGGGAGGGTGGGCGGGGGCCCCCTGGCAGCTGGGGCTGAGACAAGGCAGCCGCTTTGTTCTGAATCCACAGTGGCAGGATGCCCAGCACAGAGCCAGCTTCCTCCAAGGCAGGGCAAGGCGGTGGGAGCCAGGCCGAGGGCATGCCCTGGGGCCCTGGGTGAGCAGGGGATGCCTGCAGGGTGGGTGAGCAGGGAACGCCTGCAGAAGCCTTGGGAGAGGAACCGGGAGGCAACTGGAGTGAGCCAGTCTACTCACAGGGCTCAAGGACCTAGTAGGTTTGTGAAATAAAATTCACGCCTTATGGCAAGACAGGAAGCTCCTCTCTGCCTTTTTGACCTCTCCTCTCCCCGCACCGTATGATGTGCATCTGCATGTACGCATCGACCAGAACACCCTTTCAGCAGGAATACTTGCTCACCCACAAAGAGCAGCATTTCTCCCAGCATGAAGACAACTCCTCAAACAATGCTCCTTCTTGAAACTTGTAAGGAGTCACATGATCTACCACGGTGACGCTTAGAGCCGGATTACGTAAACTGTCAATAATATGTCATTTGATGTACAGCCCTCGGTCTCAAAAATACTTACATAACTGTTCCCTGATTTCTAACGGGCAGAACAATTCTCAGAGCTTTCTGAGATGCTCTTCCTGGGTTACAGTCTTCAAACTCAGTGCAAATAAAATTTTTCTTTTCTTTCTTAAATCGACTGGTTCATTTTTCATCCAGTCTCAGGCACTATCTCCAAGCACTTGCCCCATATTAGCCCCTGCAGCCTCCCAGAGCCAGACGGGCTCGTGAAGCTCTGTCCCTCCCCCCCCCACCCCGCCGTAACACACAAGAGGCACAGGAGGGGAAAACCTCTGCCCAGGGTCACACAGCTCAGACATGCCAGGGCTGGGCTTCAAACCCAGGTCCGACCCCTGCTTTTGGCTGGTATTATCTCCCGCCTCTCCATCCACGCCAGGTTATGTGCTGCTGCTGGGGAGACGGCGGTGAGCAGACAGCTCGGTGACAAACCAGTTCTGAGAGCGGGATGTGCTGGGGGCCCTGCCTGGAGAGGTGCAGGGAGCTGGAGTGACCTTCAACTGTGGCTGTCAACCCAGCCTGGCATGCGGTGGGGAAGGGTGGGGTAGGGAACCGCCCCCAGGGAAGGTGACATCTGTCATCCTGAGAAGGCTTCCCAGCAGGGACTGGGTACAAAGACAGAGGCTAGGGAGGCCAACAGGACAAGCTAGAAGCAGAGCCCAGAGTCCATGGGAATCACCTCTTAAGCCCCTCACTGTGAGGTTCTCTGTGAAGCCAGGGGAAACTAAACAGGTCAGACGGATGGAAAGGGGACCAGGACACCCTCCCAGGCTTTCTGACTCCCAGGCCAATGTTCACTGTGCCCACTCCAGCAGGGAGTGATTAGGAGGGGTGTACCTCTGACTGGAGGGAACCACCTCAATGCTGGATGGTCCCCAGGTCAAGTACGGCTCCAGCTCCCCCCTGCCCCACCCTCACCCCCACCAGAGGCTGGCTTTGATGAGACACGAGGCTCACTCTGAAGCCAAGCATTCCCCAGGGCCCAAGGCACTGCAGAAGGTGTCTTGAAAGGGTAAGGGTCCTGAGGACCTGGGGGGCCCTCCCACCGGAAGCCATCCGTCCTCTGTCCCGTCTGGCCAAGCCTCAGGGTGGAGCCCTGGGGTATCCAGGCTGCACCAGGACAGGGTTGGGCTGGTGGCTTCTCTGACTCACACGGAGGGTGGGTGTCGAGTGACTCAGCCGAGGCCCACTTCCCCTCCGCTAGACCTGCCTGCACAGAGGCCAGGGCAGGCAACTCTGTACCAGCCCTGCCTGTGCCATGTGCTCCCAAGGCCCTCGCTGCCCCCACCCCAGCCTGGGGCCGACCCTCCACGTATCCCTGACCACGAATTCTGGCCACGTGAAGGAGTGAATGAGTCTCTCTGAGTCCCAGGCACCCTAGACCCCAGCCCTGGCCTGGCCAACTCCCATCCTCCCATTTTCCAGATGGGCCTAGAGCCTCAGAGAGAGTGGGTGACTAGCTCACACTAGGGACCAAGCCCACTGGCCCCATCGGCCCCTCTCCTCCCTGGCCCTGCCTTCCAGGTCCTTACTGGAAATCCTCTCCTCAGGGATCATCAATCAGCCCATTTTGCAGATCTGGAAACCAAGACTCAGAGAGGGGAGGTACCTGCCCCAGGCACAGTGAGGCGAGCAGAGCAGGATTAGGTCCCAGGTCTCTCTAACCCAGTCAGGGACCTCATGGTTTTTAACAGGTGGCATGCAGTGGAGACAGGTGGGTGGCTGGAGTTAAATGCCTACAGCCAAGGGAAGGATGGGAAGTGAGGCAGCTGAGTCAGGCCAGCTCCCCAGATGCTCCACCCCCACCCCAGTGCTCCTCCTTCCATGGAACCATCCCATTCCTTGCCCTCTGCGCCCACAGCCCTGGGCACGGCCCCTCACCCAGGCCTTTCCTTCCTCAGGCTTCTTTTCTGGTTTTTCTTTTAGAGGAGAGTTGTACAGTTTGAGTTTTTACCCCCAGGCAAGGGTTTAGCCAGCCATGAGAAGGGAGAAGCTGATGTAGGAAGAGGACCACAGACAGACCGGGGACCAGCATGTGTGGAGACGCCAGTGGGCATCTAGGTGTCACGGGGTACCTGATGGAAGCACGTGTGGATCGAAGGTGGCGCTGACCCTGGGAAAGATTGAGGGCAGGAGGAGAAGGGGTCGACAGAGCATGAGATGGTTGGGTGGCATCATCGACACAATGGACATTAAGTCTAAGCAAGCTCTGGGAGATAGTGGAGGACAGAGGGGCCTGGCTTGCTGCAGTCCATGGGGTCGCAAAGAGTCGAACATGACCTAGCGACTGAACAATGATAACGAAGGAGGGGAGCGGGAGAGGCCATGGGGCTAGGCCTGACCTTGTCCCATGAGCAGTGTGGAGCCACAGAAACCACATGTTTTAAGAGATTCCCTTGAGGCTGTGGGAAGATGGTGTGAGGGGTCAGAGCAGCAGTCTAGGCGGATGGCGGGGCTGGCCAGGCCCCAGTGAGGGAGGGAGCAGGTCCTTGTTCCTGGTGGGCGGCTGGTGCGCCTGTGTTTCCTTGGCTGCTACCCCGAGGAATGACACAGGTGTACAAGCAAAAATAGTTTATTTGAGGACGGAAGACCCAATGTTGGGGGGCCCAGGGCTGAGGCCACAGCAGCTGCCTGGAGTTGGCACAGATGACCCCAGCTCCCCAGGGAAGCCTGGTAGCAAAGATGCTCTTCCCTGGGCCCCCTAGCTGCCTCCCCCACTTCCTGGAGGAAGGATTGTGCGACCGACAAGAATCACTGCCATCACCAAGCTTAGCCAGCAATGTTCAGCGCAGTACTTGACCCTAATCATCATAATTACTCTGGCAAGCACAGGGACTGTGTCTGGACCCACCATCCAGTGGTGAGTGGGGTCTGTGATGAGGAGAGGCAGGCAGGGACAGGAGCCGGGGCTCTCTAGGAGACCCCATTCCAGCCTCCACGGTGACCCCGCAGGAAGACCCGTCTTCCCCGCCGGAAGTCCCCGCCGGAAGACCCCGACGGCCCCGGCGGCTGCCCGCTCTCCCGTGGCCACGGGCCAAGGCTGGCTTCGGGCCAGGGCGGTCCCGGGTGGTCCTTGTGCTCCCTCAGGTCTCAGAGACCCTTGCCAGGCTGGTCCCTCCGCCGGAAGCCCCGGCGGGTAGCCCAGGAGGCCACGAACTCGCAGTTGTGGTAAAGGAACATCCCTGAAAGGGTGAGCGCCACGCCCACGTAGCTGAGGGTGCTGAGGCGGCTGCCGAACAGCAGCCGGGACAGGACGAGGTTGCCCACGACGGTGAGGTTGCCCAGGACGTGGACCGTGAGGGCTGAGGTGAGGGCCAGCAGGGAGAAGCTGGCCAGGTTGTAGAGCACGGACAGGAGGCAGCTGAGCAGGACGCAGGCCCAGAGGTGGGAGTCGGTGGGGGCGGGCGGCGGCGCCACGCCGGCCTCCAGCACCAGGGCAGCGCCGGCCAGCAGGCAGAAGCTGGGCAGCGAGGTGGCGTACAGCAGGGTCACCGCGTCCAGCCTCTCTTCCTGCAGCAGGGCGCCTGCAACCAGGGCAATAGCCATCAGCACCAGGCGCCGGACGACCCCCCGCGAGGCCAGCCTGCCACAACCTCCAGGAAGCCTGCCCCAGCCCCTCGGGCAGAACGAGGGGCTCCCGCTCTGTAGCGGGAAGGTCAGGCCGCCTGGGTGGTGACCCGGTCCGCTTCTGGCCAGCTGTGACCTGGCCCTTAACCTCTGGAGGCCTAGGTTTCCTCACCTGTGGGGTCAGAGGGTAATAAACCTTGTACATGCTATGTCGCTTCAGTCATGTCCGACTCTGCGACCCCATGGACTGTAGCCCGCCAGGCCCCTCTGTCCATGGGATTCTCCAGGCAAGAAGACTGCAGTGGGTCACCATACCCTTCTCCAGGGGATTCTCCCGACCCAGGGATCGAACCGAAGTCTCCCGTGTCTCCTGCATTGGCAGTAGGGTTCTTTACCACTAGCGCCACCTGGGAAGCCCCCATAAAACCTTAAATATGCAGATTAAAATAATGTACAGGAAGCCCTTATCAGGTAAGCTTTGGTCAGTAAATGTAAAACGACAAGGGAAATAAGCCCGTTATCACTGGCTCCTCCCACAAGCTGAAATAATAATCTGTGATATCCCACTGATCAATAAACGTGAAAAAAAATCCTCAGGGGCTCCCCAGGCCCTGGAGAAAAACTTCCTGGACTCGTAACCAGCTTTGGAGGTGCTGAGCCAAAGGGCTCAGCTTTCTTGGCTTCAGCCGTTCTCGCACCCCCAGCCCCACAGTGTGGCTCCCACCTTGCCCCCTCCAGCACTCCCGGCTCTGCCGCGTACTAGCCATGTGGGCCTTTACGTTGCAAGAGAGAGAGACTGAAAATGATCAAAACCGTTTGAGTCACACGTTCGCTCACTTGTGACCACTGGGATGACAGAGACAACGAGGCCATTGTGCCCAGCTGTCACTCACTGTGTGTGTTTTGTCTTTTTAAGATTTTTTTTTTTAATGTGGACCATTTTAAAAGTCTTTATTGAATTTGTTACAATATTGCTTCTGTTTTATGTTTTGATTTTTTGGCTGAGAGGCACATGGGATCATCGTTCCCTGACGAGGGATCGAGCCTGCACCCCGGACCAGCAGGGAAAGTCCCTCTCATTCACGGTTTACCACAGAGAGTTAGCACCTTTCGCTACGGATGCTGGAGCTTGTCAAGACAAACCCAGGACACAGAGGAAACCTTGGGCTTTGCAAGGAAAGAGGGCATCCTAGCATCTTACACATGTGTGCCTGTGTGTGTGTGTGTACACGTGTTACCACCCAGTTGATTCACAAAGGAAGCAAGGCCCATCATAAAATCTCACATGGCTGAACTGAAATGACAGTACTGGCAAAGAGGCAACGGCAGTTTTGTGCCTTCTCCAAGTTTTCGTGGAGAGAGATGAGTGAGGTCTCCCCACCCCCTCCCAGGGCTCTCTCAGCCTCTATGCGTTTTCTGACACACACTTTCCAAAGAACCACAGAGGCGCTTACTCATAGGCTATGCTTAGAATAGGAAATCTTATTTCTCTCTCAATTTCATTTTGATGTTTTGGCTTTGTTCTCTAGGCAACAGTCCTTCTGTCAAGCATTTCTAGAAATGAACAGATAACTGGAATGCCTCCTGTTCGGCTGCTCCAAATTTAGCACCATTAGGAGCTGCCTGTGGCCTGTGTGTTCAAGGTGCAGTCACTGGAAGGTGGTTAGGACTGCAGGTGAACTTCACCTTTAGTTTCCCTCTCTGAGAGGCAGGCAGGCCGGCCCTAACTTCCCAGTTCTGCCCTGTACACCTGTTCTGTAATCCCTCCAGCCCTCCTCCTCGCCCCCACCCCGACACTGCCCCTCCAGCCCAGGCAAAGAACCAGTTACCCCACCAACCTGTCACCCGGCCTCCTCAGGGACCCCCCCTCTGCCTGCTTACCCCAAACTCTGCATTTCAACCTCTCCTCGAAAGGCATTTCCATTTCAGCATCTGAACACGCCATTCAGCCACATGCAGACTGACGCCCTCTGGACGCCGTTCTGCCGGCTTCAGGCTTATCCCACCTCTGCTCTATCACGAGCTGTGTGATCCCACACAGGTCACCCTCTCTCTATGCCTGTCCCCTCGCAGGAGCACGGGTGAAGTAACAACACGCCCTCACAGAGGCGTGTGAGATGCTGAGTGCAGGACCTGTGCCCAGGGGCAACTGCTGCCCATGGTGGCTATCATGACCCCCTACATGCAACCCCACTGGCTGACACCCGCGCCCTGGAAGGGCTTGCGTCCCGCTCCCAGAATGCCCGTTTCTGCTCTGGCCATGTGAAGAGCTGGGCACAGCATGGGCCCATAGTCAGGGCTCAGCTGTCACCATCACTGCCTGCCTCCTCCTCCAGGCAGCCTTCTCTGGTCTCCCCAAGAAGTTGCCATCCCAATCACAGCTGTGCCCACCTTGGCTCTAGCACTTCTTCCCCACTTTGTGATCGCTCCTTCTGAGGGTGTCTCCCCACCAGCCTGAGAGCTCAGCAGACGGGAATGGGGTCAACCTGATGCAGGTGGGTGTAGCTGAGGACAAGTCTCAGCATGCCGGCACCCCATCTCCCAGCCTTTCTGTGAGTGAAGAGGTAGCATCACTCCTCTCCACGTGTGGTCCCCCCAGGCGTGTAACTGGCCCAGGAAGGAAGGAAGCTGCTGGGCATGCCTCTTCCTGGACTTTCATCCTCTGCTCCCTTGGAGTCTGCCATCAGGAAAGGAGCTGGTGTCAGTCACTCACATTCTAGTCTAAATTTGGCCCTGGTGACTTTCCTGGAAAGTTTGTAAGTAGTAACCTCCTCTTGTTCAAAACCCACCTCATCCCTTGCCTCCAGTCTGTTCCAACCCACCTGTACGCTGGGCTCCCATCTCTGTTTGTGGGGCCTCAGCCTCCTAAGCTCTCTCCTTAGCATCCTGAGCCAAGTAGCTTTAAGCAGCCTGCCAATTCTTCCATCAGACCATTAATAAATTCACCACCTAAGTGGTACCTTACTTGCACCAGGCCCCAAGTCAAGTGCTGGGGACATGGAGCTGCCCCAAAGCTAGGCCATGCCCTCTAGGAGGTCCTGCCTGGTGGGAGGCAGACAGGTAACCAAGTGGCTATAATATCAATACAAGGCATGTGGAGATCTGATGAGGGATGCAGAGGGCCCTGTGGGAGCCCAGAGCAAGCATCCAACCTGCCTCAGGGGCAGGCAGGAGACAAGGAGGGAGCTGGCAGAGCCAAGGAGCAGTCTGATGCCAGGCACCTGCCAGCCCCTGTCCGTGTGCCCGAGGCCTGGCTGGCCACAGCCTGTCCTGCTGGCCAGGGCTCCTCTGGGGTGAGGAGGCTGGGCCTCAGCAGGTGTGATGTGGGCCTTGAGGTTGGGGCCTTCCCAGCCTTCTGGCCCTGCCCAGGGTGGGACACAAGGTCAAGTTTCCCACTAACTCATGCCCAGAGCTCAGGCCCCAGCTCTCAAGTAACCTGAAGGCAAAAATAGAACTGGGCTTTGGCCCTGCCTCAGGGCCCTGGAAGATGGGGACAGGGCCTCTGGGTCCTGATTCCAGGGCAGGCCTGAGCTCTGACTTCAACCTTTCCTGGCTGCAGGTTGCCCTAACGCCAGCCCAGTGCTCTTGAGCAACCCCTTTCCTCTTCCAGGCCTGGGTCATAGGATCTCAGAGCCGCAAGGGAGGGAGGGCAAGAAAGCCCTGGGACTCTATCAACTCTGACCTCCTCCACCAAACAGATGGGGACATTGAGGCCCAGACAAGATCCAGATCCGCCCCAGGTCGCCCAGGAAGTACGAGCCCACATGTGGCTGAAACACAGGCCTCACTACCCTGAGTAGGCGCAGAGACTGGGTGGGGGCTGTGACTCAAAGAACCCTCAGTAGGACAGGCAGGAAAGTGATCTCCACCCTCTAGCAGAGTGATTTCGTAGGGTCTGTGTTTGGAGTCTCCCAGAGCCCCCAAGCCCCTTCAATCAGAGCTGAGGTCCAGAGTCACATGGACCAGGATTCTGGTCCTTTGGAGCTGTGTGACTGTGGCCAAATCATGAATTTCTCTGGGTCCCAGTTCCATCATCTGTAAAATGGGGATGAAAGTAGTGGTTGCCATGACAACTCAAAGTCAACACCTAGCTTAGGGCCTGTTACAGTGCAGCTCCCAGAAGACACCACCCCTTCCCAGACTTAGCAAGCCCCACCCCTCCGCCCCACTTCCAAATCCTGGTTTACCATCTTGCCCTCTTTCTCTCCCGCCAGTTCCCACTGTCAAGCCTCCCTCTGGGTCCCCAGTCTTATGCCACATCACTAGGACAGCATGGGCTCTGCCTGAGTGAAGTGAAAGTTGCTCAGTTGTGCCCGACTCTTTGGAACCCCGTGGACTGTAGCCTGCCAGGCTCCTCCGTCCACGGGATTCTCCAAGCAAGAATACTGGAGTGGGTTGCCATGCCCTTCTCCAGGGGATCTTCCCAACCCAGGGTTCAGACCTGGGTCTCCTGCTTTGAAGGCAGATTCTTTACTGTCTGATTGGGTTCAAATCTTGCCTCCGCTGCTTATGGCAGCCCTGGGCTGCCTCCTCCGGCTTGGCCCAGGGCAAGCACCTCTATGTGTCAAATGGGGACAAAGTCGGTTGGGCCTCTAGAGCCTAAATTCGGGGCCTGGAAATCACTGAGCAGCTGGCCCTTTCTGAACCTCAATTTGGCCATCAGTAAAATGGGATAACGGCCATACCCCCTCCCAGGGTTCCCCAGCCCACACTCCCACACTCCCACCCGGGTCCCCACCTCCTCAACCAGTGACTTAGGTTACTCACTCTGCTGAATGGACTTGAGGCCACGGAGGCAAGTGGCCGCCAGCAGGAAACCGCAGCCAGCCGTGGGCGTCCGGAGCTCTCCCGCCAGGCTGCAGGCGGCCCCCAGGCAGAGAGGGCCCATAGCAGCAAACTGTAGCGGGTGGTGGCGCCGGCCGAGCAGCAACGCAGACAGGGCCAGCGTGATGAGCGGCGTGGTGGTGGTGGCCAGCTGTGCCAGGTCCAGGGGCACGGAGCTCAGGCCCACGTTGCCACAAGCCATCGAGACGCCGAAGGTGAGGCTGAGCAGAAGCACCTGGCGGCGGGTCTGCCCCGGCAAGGGGCGCCGCGCCCCCCGGTGGCAGGCCAGCGCTGCGGCCAGCATGTGCAGCGCCGACAGCAGCAGGGGCCGCCCGAAGCCGTGCACCGTGAAAATCCACTTGTTGAGGCTCGACATGCTGGCTCCCGCCAGCAGCCACACCAGTGCGGCCACGGCCACCCGGGCCCGGCCAGGCCGCCGAAGGGCCTGCGGGGTGTCAGCGGGCCACTCGGCGGACCCGGCCCACCGAGCGCCGCCAGCCACCACCCCTGCCTCGGCAGAGGTCATCCTGCCGTCATGGTGCTCCGGCGGGCAGCGGCACATGGGTACCAGCGGGGCCGCGGCAGGAGGCCGGCTCCCCGGTGACCAGCTCTGGGCCACCAGAGAGTCCCACCTTGGACCCGCGCCGTCTCAGGCAGGTGCGGGCACAGCCTCTGGCGCCCAGCCTACGGCAGCGGAGGTCCAGAAGCTGCGCGGTGTCCTCGACTCAGGGAGGCCAGAGCCCAGGTCGCTTCAGCTGGGATGCCAGGCTCTCTGGTGCTCGAGCCTGGCCTAGTAAGCGCCGGGCACCTCTGCCCGTGCCAGGCGAAGTCTCCACTCTCCTCCCGCCCGAATGCCCACGCTACGCTTAGACGAAATCCTCCATCCCTTTTCTCTTCGGTCCAGTCCCCGGGTCCTCCGGCTAGTTCACGCCAGGCCTGGGGGTCGATCCGGACTCCCGCCCCGGGTTGGTGCGGGTGGGTCAGGCTCGCTGCGTCCGACACTGCCCAGGCCCAGCAGCGGGCAGATGCGCCGGCCCCGCGCTCCGGTCGGTGTCAGTCGGCGAGTTCGGCTCAGCTCGGCTCCGGCAGGGCCTGCGCTGTGGCTCCGGCTCCCGGCGGCTCCGGCAGCGGCGGCGGCTCCAGCCAGGCTCGGGCGGACTGCGAAGCTCCGCACTCTAGGCCCCGCCTCCGCGGCCGTCCCACGCGCCCCACCCGGAAAACTGGGCCGAGCCCGGGGGCGCCGCCTCGGGTCAGGCCCCGCCCCCGGAGCAGGGAGGGCCGTCTCGCCCCGCCCCCACGCCGCCCGCTCGGGGCTCCTCGGGCCGCAGACCACCATCCCCAGCCGGAGTGGTCAGCCTGTCTGTCCTCCTCCCCGCATCAGTGGGGGATCAGGCCCCGCCCCATCCAGCGCCAAGGCAAGCCCCCCCCATAGAGACGAACACTGAGCGGGAAGACCCTGGGGTATCTTTCTGATGAAAAACCCCTAACCTCTCAGGAGATTCCATCTTCAAGGACACCGCCCCCGCCCCCGCAAGAGACTTCAACCTAGGACCAGTCTCGAGACCACCTAATCTCTGGCCTCAGTTATCCCGTGGGACCTCAGCATCCAGAAGAATTGGCCCACCGGGCCCCTTAATGCCCCTCCTTCGCCCCGCCCTAGCCCCAACCCCTTCTCCGTCTCCCAGCCCGGGGCGGACCTCCCTCCAGGCAGGCAGAGGGAAGCTGAATCACCACACCACCCGCAGCTTCGGAAGCAGGGTTCTGCCGGCCGCCCTATCCTTGGCCAGCAGCCCCGGTCCCATCCCTTGGGCACTCAGAGCTGACTCATAGCTGAACCTTCCTGGGGTCCACCCTCTGCCCCCGCTGGCAGGACAGAGAGCTCTAGGTGGGCTGGGAGCCAGAGCAGCTGCCACTAAGCTTTTGCCCCAGCATGGGTCTTGGCTTTCCCATCGGAACAGACGGGCTACTCTCTGAGCTCAGGGCGGGGTAAACAGCACACTCCAGAAGCAGGACAGACTGATCGGAATTCCAAGCTGGGAACTCCTCTCTGAGCTCTGGAGTCCAAGTGTGCAAGGATCACAGGTGCCCACGGCCCTCTGTGAGTGAGCCCCTTTGCTGATAGCTTCCTCCTCTGTGGAAGCTCCTGCCCGTTGGGACACGGTTCACCCCTAGCCTTGTTGTCTGACCAGCAAGCCCTTGATGACAACAACCTGTCTGGAGGAATGAGACCGCAAAGGGGGAGCGCTTAGCTCGGTTCATGGCGCCCTCTGGTGGTCAGAGTGCAGAATGGCTGCAGTTGTCCCCTAATCCCCATCGCAATCCTTGGACTGGAATGAAAACCCCCCAGCCCGGGTATTGATTCTTACAAGCTGAATCAGATACCCTCTGGTGTGTCCAGGAATGCGTTTTTTTCACTTGCCTTTGGTGATTCTAAGACTTGCAAGAGCCTGCAAATAGTCCAAATTGTGGGGCAGGAGATTTCCAGATAAAGGACCAAAATATGCAGGAATTAATATTTAAACAGGGTTTCGCCAGGAGGGGTTATGGGAGGGAAGTTACTGAGCCAGCCAAGGGGGCAGCTGCCCTCCCCCTACATTTCCTGAAGAGGAGAAATCAGGGCCCCTATGGATTAGATTATTTTTGAGATTTTTTTCAGTTTTCCATTAAGCTTCCTTTAATTAAAAAAAAACAAAACAGCAATGAATTAAATTCAGGAGACACAGATTCAGTTCCTGGGTCGGGAAGACCCTCTGGAGAAGGACATGACTGAGCAGCTTTCACTTTAGTACTTTTTAATTCATTCCATCCATTCATCCAATTTCTCAGTCATGTCCGACTCTTTGTGACCCCATGGACTGTAGCCCGTCAGGCTCCTCTGTCCATGGGGATTCTCCAGGCAAGAATACTGGAGTCAGTAGCCTTTCCCTTCTTCAGGGGATCTTCCTGACCCAGGGATCGAACCCAGATCTCCCACGTTGCAGGTGGATTCTTACCCAGCTGAGCCACAAGGGAAGCCCAAGAACACTGGAGTGGGTAGCGTATCCTTTCTCCAGCATATCTTCCCAACCCAGGAATCAAACTGGGGTCTCCTGAATTGCAGGCAGATTCTTTACCAACTGAGCTATCAGGGAAGCCCTCAAATATACTAACCACCCTCCCGTCTTCTCAGAGCTGAGCCAGTGGGGAGTGGTAGGCAGTGTTGCCACTCTCCAAGACTGCCACAAAGCCCTATGACCTGCCCTGCCTGGTGAGAGGGGAGCTATGAGGAGAGAGGACTGGCCAAGACGAGGCCTGGGTAGACCCTGGTGGGAGGGAGAGAGCGGCACACCCTGGGGTGGGCGTGGGGGCGGGCGAGGAGCTCGTGCTCGTGTGGGTGGATCCAGCCTGGGTCTGTCCAGCTCCTGAGCCCTAGTTTCGACCTGCTCTGACCTGCAGGCAGCAAGGCTCTCTACAGGATATTCCCCTCATGGAAGAACGAGGGGTGCACCTAGCTTCACAGAGCACAGCAGGGGCTCCTTTGCACTCCTTGGCCCCCCAAAAACCCAGACCAGCCCTGAGGCTGCCCCACCCACAGGCTCCCAGATCCCTCAGGTCTGAGCACTGCCCTAGGGGTGCCCATCCTCTAACCCCCATCCCTTAACCCTCACCCCCTAACCCCCCAGCTGCTGCAGGAAGCAGGTGATTCGGTGAGGGACCCTGGGAGGCACAGGAGGGAAGAAGCACCCATTTCCAGCAACTGGGCTGCAGAGGCTGCGGGACAGGTCTCTGCACGTCCCCAGCCCAGTCACTCACCGCGAGGCCTCAGTCTCGCTGTCTGTGATCTGCCGTGGGCTCACAGGCTTGACCCGAGGTGCCTGCCCACAGCTGTGGGTCAGGGAACAGGTACCGCAAGGGGACGTGGCTTGTCTGCAGTCACACAGCTCTAAACGTGGGTCAGACACCAACCCGGGCCCCGTTCCCAGGGACGGCCTCTGCTTACAACAGTTCTCTTCCCCCCACTTTTTGGAGTTCAAGTGCAGAGTCTGAACCACTAGACAGCCAGGGAAGTCCCATCAGCCCCCTACTGTGGACATGGCTGTCCTCACCCACCCCCTCTCAGGGTCCCTGCAGATGGACCAGACTAGACACCTGATCCAGTGCCCAGAGGTCGGCTGGGCCGGTTGGACCCCTCCCCAGGCTTTGGGGCACAGGCTGAGAAAATAAAAGCGGGCTGGCAAACTGGCCACACTCAGAGGAAGCTGACCGAGGGGGAGGCCGAGGAGAGGGTCTGAGTGGGTGTGGGGCAAGGAGCCAAGCTTCCCAACTTCCACTGCCCTGCCCCACCTCTGCAGCCCTCGACTTGGTGGGCTGAGCCTTTTCAGCAAACATCCTTTGATTTGAGCAGGATTCAATAGCTTCCTGCTTCTTAGAGCCAAACACATCCCGCCTAGGACAGTCCCTCAGGAGGGAGCACCACACCCAGAGCGTGGACCACCGAGGGTCCAGGGCAGGGGTCCTTCCTTTACATCAACCCCCCAGCCCATACCCTGGCCTGGGACCTGCCCCAGCCAGCATGCTCCCTGATGGGAGGAGCCCTGGGGTCGGGGGGAGGCAGCGAAGGGTTGCAGGGGCAAGGGCTGGGGTCAGTGGGTGAGGATCTTGGCTCTGACACGCCCAGGCTGTGTGACCTGAGGCAAGCCGCAGACCTCTCTGAGCCTTCACCTTCCTGTGAAGGGGTCACAGGGCTGGTCCCGAATCCCTGTCTGGAGTGCCCTTGGCCTAGATCAAGGTGGGACAGGGGAACCAGCACTCTGGGGGGCTGGGCGTGGACATTTCACCTTAAACACAGAGGTCCTGTTTTCATTTGGCTTTCAGATCCTTTGATGTTTATCTCAATATCAAAGCAGTTTCTATTTTTTAAAGATTTTTTTTCTGATATGGACTATTTTAAAGTCTTTATTGCAGCTGTTACAGTGTTGCTTCTGTTTTATGATTTGGCTTTTTGACTACAAGGCATGCGGGATCTTAGCTCCCCAGTCAGGGATCAAACCTGAATCCCCTACACTGGAAGGCGAAGTCCTAACCACTGGACCACCAGGGAAGTCCCTTCAAAGCATTTTTCAAATTGCCTCCTTCCCTCACCTGCCCAGACCGTAAACACTGGAGGAAGAAGCACGTATTTAATCCACAGTGTTGCCGACTCCATAAGAGTCATGGTAAAACCTGATGTGCTGCCAGAGGGCCCCTCCCAGGGCCGACCTCCTTCCTAACTCTGGTGTGAGGGGGCCGACGGGGTGCCTCCCTGGCCTGAGCCCCACTTTCCAGAGGGGAACCCAGAACCCAGCCCTTCCCGTTGACAGGCAGGGCTGCCACCCCACTGGCAGCTGAGGCCCGGGGTGGGGGCACCCTGGCCGTCCTCTGAGGAAAAGCTCGGGGGTCCTGGGCCTCCAGTTGAATTTGGACTCTGCCATGTAATCCCAGCCATTGCCAACTAAAAAGTGTCCCTTGTCATCTGCCTCTACAAGGATTCAGTCACTAGCCACTGCCCTGAAAGGAGTCTAAGGTGGAGATGGGGAGTGAGGTACTCTGTGCTCTGGGAAAAACTGGAAGAACAGGCCACCAGGTAGATATTTCCAGGAGATTTTAGGAGCCTCATTGTTGCATCTTCTCGTATCTAGAAAAGCACTAAGATCATTAATGGAGCCATCTGCTCCTTGTGGCTAGCAGGAACCTTCAGGAGACGAGCAGGAAGCTTCTCCCAAAATGTGTGCTTGACTGCACACACCCCCTTCACTAAAATCATATATATATACATATGCATATACACACATATATTGACCCCCCTACCTCTTTGGAGCAGTTTCTCAGAGCTATCTAAAATTCTGCCTCCCAGGCCATAATCTTCATTTTGCTCCAAATAAAACTTAACTTCCTACTCTCATGTTACCCTTTTTTTTTTTTTAAGTCAACACAATCATTGAGGGCCCTGGTTCTCAGTGTTTGCACGGATCAGCCTGGAGGCCTCCTCAGGTCAATCTGTCTCCTAAACCATCATTCCACACCCCAGCCCCGGGCCACTTCGGGCAAGTCACTCTCCTCTGAGCACCAATTTCCTCATCTGAAAGCAGAGAGGAAAAGAGAAACATCCAACCTCAGAGTTGTGCAAGAAAGCATCTAGCAAGTACACACCCCTAAACAGTCATTGGCGTCACCACCGCCAGCCTTGGTCCCCCAGGACCCAGAAGGACGCTCACTCACCCTCCTCTGCTGCCCATGGGGCTGTCTCCCCTGCTCTGCCCCCGGCACCTGCTCCTGGCACTGACTCCGAACTCAAGGCATCAGGATGCTGGGCCACACACACAATCAACTCTTTAATCATTTTGGAGGTGGGCTGAGAGCTCTGCAGAGACCCTCACCAGCCACTGCAATGCAGCCAGCTCTGGGCTGGCAGCCTCAAAGACAGAGTGGAGAGCTGGGGTCAGGGCTGCAGGCTGTCCTCGAGGGACTCCCATCCCAGAGCGAGTGGTACTCACGAGGCCAACGGCCGGGGAGGAGTCTGAGACGTTTACACCCTCAGGCTGTGAGTGACCTTCACGGGACAGCCGCGGGGCCAGGTGAGACCAGACCCGGGCAGACAGACCTCCAGGGGGAGGTGCTGGACTCCCTGCTCCAGGTGGGCAGTGGTTTAGGACCCCTACAGGGCTGGTGGCTGTGGGATCCACCAGCTGTGGGATAAGTGTGCAAGAGAAGGCAGCAGGATCAGGCGTGTGCCCATTACCGGGGTGTCTGGAGGGAGGGCGGGAGACCAGGAAGTGTGGGAGGCAGCGGGGTGCGTGAGCCCAGAGGGCTACCAGCCAACCAGCCTCAGCTCGATGGTCTCTCCATCCTTGGGTCTGTAGTCAGCAATACCTGCAGAAATAGGTTGGGGGGGTGGGGGTTAACAGGGCAGAGTGTACCCCATCCTGATCTCACCTTCTAGACCCCTGCCCTGTAAAATGGGCCCAGGGCTTGGTGGTGGGAAAACCAGGTTCTGTGCAGAGCCAGTCTGGAGACTGTGAACTCAGTGTGACCTCAGGGTCGCTGAGACCCACAGGCTCACTTTGCAATGGGGAACCCCCCCAGGGGGTGGGAGGGCATGGGATGGCACCCTAATAACCACCACGGGGCTAAAGGGCCCAGAGACCCTGACAACACTGATGGGCGGGGTCACTGTCTTCACGGTCCCCCCGAGGGGCCATCTGGAAGAGGGACGGGCTTGGGGAGGTCTGGGGAGAAGCAGGACCACGGGTAAAGTCAGCCTTCACTCACGCAGCACCATCCAGGCTCCAGCACCACACCCGGGTTCACGCCCCAGCTCTGCACTCCCAGGGGTGTGATTTGGGGCAGGTTATGTAACCTCTCGGGGCACTGGTGCTCCCATTTCTAAAATGAGGGTAGTAATGATATCAACAACCCGGCCGTCCTTTTTCCCCAGGGGAGTGGGCTTCTTGCTGGATGGGGTCGGGTGGGAGAGGCAGAGGACACCACAGCCCACGTCTGCCTCGTGGCTGAGTCCATCAGGCTCTCCCCCTCGGCTACTTCCTCCGTCCAGCCTTTATCAGTAATAGAGGCCAGATCTGCTCTCTCCATCTGTAGCCTCTTGGTTTTATTTCTCAATCTGTCCAGAAGCCAGGCAGGGAGAAAGATCGATTTTTACTGGGCTCCCTCGGTGAGTCCCACCTTCTGTAAAGCACTTGGCCCGATCCCCTGGCACATGGGAAGTGCCCACTAGAAGTCCCAGGTAGCAGGAGCAGGGACAGATGATCCTTAAGAGTTTGTCCAGTGACAGGGCTGATGCTCAGGGATGCTAAGACAGGGTGGGGCATAAGAGTTAAAACTGGAGACGCGCTAAAGGTCCAGCGGGAGTTGAGAAGCTGCAGTCCACCCATCCCACTCCACACTGGGGCTGGGCCCTGACTGGCCTAAGTCAGGCTTGTGATGGTCCCTTCTCTTTAGCCAGTGATGGGCGCAGAGGGGTATCTCCTAGCAACAGGGATGGGTCCAGGAACGTGCCTGTATCCCAAGTCCGCCTTCAAGATGCCAGGAGATGTGTGCTGGGCAATTCCAGACGAGTTTCCTGACTCATAAAAGGGAGCAGCCCAGGGAAGACCCAGAGCAGCTTCTTTGGAGGAGGAAGCCAGCGAAGAGAGGAGGAGGGTCATGGGGAGGTGGGGCTTGGCCTGAAATACTTATTCCCACTGGAATCTGGTCACAGGAGCCAAGGGAGGAGCCAATGAAAGTTGCATCGTGGAAGCTAGTTTGTGTTACATTACTGTTACTTGCAGCCCAAACCACCCTGCTGGATGATATATTCTATGTGGCTATTACAAAGAAAGGGGAAGATCTACATATATCCACGCAGAAAGATGGCTACCATATGTTAAGGATGAAAAAGATAAACTGCAAAACCGTATATAGAGTTGTGCCATCCAATATGCCAGCCATTAGCCACACACGTCTATCGAGCACTGGAAAGGTACCAAAATAAGATGCAAAATATGTCATCAATAATTTTGTGTTGCTTACATCTTTGAATGATATTTTGGATGTACTGGATTAAATAAGATATATCATTAATGTTAGTTTCATCAACTGTAGAATTTAGGATTACGCGTGGCGAGGCTCACATTTTATTTCTATGGGACAGCACTGCTACAGAGTATGGCTTCATTTTTACGAAAAAATAAACCTACATATTTTTTAAATTACCTGGAAGAAAATACACCAGAAGTTAAAAAGAAAGAGTTAAACTCTGGGTAGTGGATTGTGGGCAATTTTAAGTTTCTCCTGTTTTGCCTATCTGCTTTCCCAGAGTTGCCACAGTGACGTACACAAAAAGTCGTAAGAATACAGTTAAATGTATTATATGCAAACTTGAGCATCAGCGGTGACCTGAGGCTGAGCCCCAGGAAGGTTCTGGGGAAAGCTGGGGGAGTTGAAGCCTGGGTTCTGGGGCAGGCTGGGGGCGCGCCCGCAGAGGGCCTGCCGCCAGACTCACCTTGCTGCAGCGGGGTGTCAGGAGCTTGGAGAACCTGCCAGAACTCGCGTTCCCCAGCCTTCATTCCCAGCACGGAGGTCAGGAAGGGGCCTGACAGGGAGGCCTGTGTTCTATACCTACCAGAGGGACAGACGAAGAGGAAGAAAAGGTGACCTTTGCTCCCAGTGACCCGAGGGCAGGAGTAGACCCACTCACAGAAAGCAAACCCCGCCCTCACTTTCGGGGCAGTGCTAGCCAAGCCCTTCCCAGGCTGCCTCACCAGGGGCCCTTCCTCCACGCCTCCTCTCCAGCCCCCCAGACGCCTCCCACTCTGGGGGCTGACCTTGCAGCGGGTTGAGAACCAGAAGCTGCCGATGCCCAGAGTGAGGCAGAAGCAGAACAGGTGAGAGAGAGGCAGAGACCCCGTGGTGTTTCTGTGGCTCAGTCGTTGTTTAGTCGCTAAGTCATGTCATTGGGATTCCATGGACTGTAACTCGCAAGGCTCCTCTGTCCATGGGATTTCCCAGGCAAGAATACTGGAGTGGGTTGCCATTTCCTCCTCCAGGTGATCTTCCCGACCCAGAGATCGAACCCAAGTCTCCTGCATTGGCAGGCGGGTTCTTTAACACTGAGCCCACCAGGGAAGCCCCTCTGTGGCTTAAGGGCACCCTCATTCTCTCAGCTGGGTTGCTCAGTCTTCCCTCCGAGTCTACACACCCCACGCTGCCTGCTACCAGAGAGGCTAGGATTAGATTCCTGGCCTTTGCAACCAAGACACTCCTTCACACCACCCCTCCCTGAGCACTGGGCACGGCTGCCAAAATGACGCTCTTAAAATGCCGTGACCGTGGCCGTGCTCTCCCTTTATCAGTGGCATTGGTCTTGGAGAGGGAGGGCTTTCATAATTTTAAGAGACAGAAATGCCTCAGGGTGACCTGGTCAAAGGGAAGGTTTTAGGGAGCAGCTGGTCCCCAGTTCTCGGGAGCCACTTGGCTGCCCGGAGCGCGGCTGGCCTGTCTGTCTCCATTGTCCTCTCCCCTCTTTTTCACCATCTGTCTCTCTTCCTCTCTCCTTCCAGAGTCCAGCTTTCTCCGCTGTGCACTCACGTGCCTCAAACACGCCTCCCTTCTGGCCGCTGAACCCGGCTCAGGCACCCTCTCCACCACCAAGAGAATCGTTTCTCAGATTGCTGTCCCTGACATTTTGTTAGAGGTCCTGGAGTTCTGAATAAAACTGTCCAAGCTGGGACTTCCCTGGTGGTCCATGGTTAAGACTCTGTGCTTACGCTGCAAGGGAGTGTGGGTTCGACTCTGCTATGGAAACTAGGATCCCACATGCCGTGGTGTGGCAAAAAAAAAAAGTTCAATTTTCTTTTCCATTCTGATGACAACGTCCAAACATGACCTTGGTAACCCAGGTGGCTCAGTGATAAGGAATCTGCTTGCCAACTGCAGGAGACGTAAGAGATGCGGGTTCGTCCCTGCGTTGGGAAGATCTGGAGAAGGAAATGGCAACCCACTCCAGTATTCTTGCCTGAGAAATCCCATGGACAGAGGAGCCTGGCGGGCTACAGTCCATGGGGTCGCAGAGAGTCGGACATGACTGAGCAACTGAGTATGCAGGTCTGCTGGGTAATCCCAGCACCTGCGGAGGGCACCCGGTATTGGGGTGCTGCCATCAACGCACTGCAGGCCGTGGGGTCCTCTGGGAGGCACTGGTCCTCTGGGCCGGATCCCCACTGGGGACCCTTCCCATCTTATTCAGGGGCGGACACGGCAGGGCCCCGCGCAGTGCACTGGAAACGCTTGTCCTCACATCCGTCCCATCTCAGGGTGAGAAGCAAGTCGAAGGCCGTTGCCCCACCACACTCTGCAGAAGGCTTGGCCGGGGGATTCCTTCATTACAGGGATCGGACTGGGATCGTTTGATACTAAAAATTCTCATCCTTCTGAAAGCTAACCTGTATTGAGTGCTTACCAAATGCGTGACCCTGCGCACAAAAAGCACGTATTAACACCCTGTCCCGTCTGTGCCCTCAGGCCCTAGTTCCTGAACGGGCCCTGGTGGGTGGGGGTGAGGGGGCACAGTGCCGTCCTCACGAGCTGCAGGGACGGTGTCTAGCCTGGTCTCCAGCTGGACAGCACGGAGCTGGGATTCCAGGCCTGCCTCAGGAGCCTGCTCTCCCAACCCTGATGCCTGTTCCCACCACAGCATGGGGGAGTCGGGCCGGAGCAGGTGGAAGAAAGCCTGGGCCTCTCCCGAGGGACCCTCTCTCCATGCCCTGCCTCATCCGCATCCTGTTTCGGGGCATGCTGGGTTGGGACAGACGAGGGCTGGGAGGTGGGGAGGTCTTACCTGAATCGTCCATGCTCCTGAGCGTTCTTCAGGACCTCTTCCAGGGAGGAGCCGGCAGGGACAGAGACAGAGTGTCTGTATGAAGGGAAGATGCCGGAGACCTTCAGCATGACGTCAATGAACTCCGGGACTTGGGTCTGTGGCTGGGTCTCCGTAGCTGGTTCCAACAGGGCTATGCCGGGGAGAGGGAAGGGGCAGCCGGTCTGAGGGTAGAGGGCCAGGCCTTAGTCCTCCTTTCTTTCCAGGAAGACACTGCAGCCATTGGGACTTCCTCCTTCCCCTGGGTCCGCTCGCGGTCAGTACCACCACCACCGCCGCCTAGCTGCTTTCCCAGCTTCCCCAGTCCCTCAGCTCCCACACCCCCACCACCAAACTCAGGCCCCTCACTGGTTTCTCTGCTCCAGCTCCTCCCCCCATCTGCCCCCCGAAGCAGCCCAGAGGGTTCTTACTAGAACATACATTTGTTCATGTCGTCCTCCGTGACCTCTGAGGGGTCCCCTCCTTTTCATCCCCCTGCCTTCCTGCCACTCCAGCTCATCCTCCCAGACCCCACGCTGCAGTGAGACCCTCCCCCAATTCCAGACTGTACGCCTCTGAGCCTTTGCCCTTGATGCCCCCTCCCCACTCTGCGTTGCCCTCTCTCCTCCACCAGCAAAACCCACCCACCAACCCTAGTCCCTCCCCCAGATGAAGCCCTGATTCAGGCAGCTAACTTCATAATTCAGGGAGTCCTTATGAGGTATGGGAGCTAACCAAAAAGTGTCTCTCCCCATCCATCCATCCATCCATCCTTTCAAACATTTCTGTACTGGGCATCACACAAGGGGCTGGAGAGTCACAGCAGGCCCAGAGCTCACCGTCTGGGGTCTCCCTCCCCATACTGAGCTTCTAGAATCTGTGAAGGCATCTTAGCTGCAGGTGTATCCCACGCACACCTGCAAAGCCCCCGCTGACTCAGCAAAGCAAGATGGAGTAAGAGCCCCACCCCCCACCCCCCCACTGGGACAAGGCGACTTCAATGCAGATTGAAAACAGCGGGGCTTCTGTGAGAAGCCGGCTACCTCTTGGAGCCTGGCAGTCTGGGGAGATGAGATCCACATAGCTCTTCTGGTTCAGGACCGGCAGCAGCTGAGAGATAATGAGAGGGTTCTGGAAGGTCTTCTGCTGTAGGCTGGCCTGCAGAGCAGCCTTGGCCTTGAGGCAGGCTGTGCCCAGCTCCACCGTGGGCCTGAGGGAGCCCATGAGCAACTGGGGATGGAATGGGGAAGAGAGGGAGGAGGCAGGTCAGCCAGCAGGGAGAGGCCAGGTCTTCTGGCCCTTGGCTGGTCCACTTCCCTCCAGCCACTAGGGTAGAGCATGGCCCCGGAGTCTCTTTCCCACCTGCAAAGCCAGAGGGGTGCTGTAGACATTCCCGAAGTAGCCCTCTGGTGTCTGGGCCTTCAGGATCTTCTCTTGCACTCTCCCGAGGGCCAGGCTGACCCGGTTTCTCTGACTGGGGTTGAGGTTGGACAGCTCCAGACAGGAGAAGGCCATGCCTGCCATGGCCATGGTGTCTGCAGGGGACAAAGTGATGTCTTTGCTTTTTCATACACTGCCTAGGTTTGTCCTAGCTTTTCTTCCAAGGAGCAAGACAATCTTTTTATTTCATGGTTGGGGAAACTAAGATTCCAAAAGCTGTGTAGTATGGCCCCCCCACCCCCAAAAAAACAAAAAACCACAAATGAACAAACAAAACAACTCCCCTGGTGATTCTAAAGTGCAGGCAGGTCTGCCAACAAGTGGTGTAGGATAAAGTCCCCTTGACTCTCCTCTAATCTCTCTCATTACCCTCTATCCAGGGACAGACCATTCCAGTGCGCCATCCTGGAAATTGGGCAGACTGGGCTGTGTTGTTCCCCCCAGCTGGTGGAAACTCTCTAAAATGCTGCTCTGGCCCAATTGCTCCCCTTCCTCCAGCCCCGCAGTGGCTGACCATCACCCTGAGGTCCTTCCCTGGGCTGACCCTGCTTAGCTCTGTCCCCTGTTAGTGGGAGATGCACCGGGACAAGAGAGAGCCCCAGAGACCCATGTCACACAGGAAGGAAGCAGATCCAGAGTTCAGGTTTCGGCCTCCTGGTTCATTTTTGGGTTGGTTTTTTTTTTGGCCCTGCCTCAGGGTATGTGGGAGCTTAGTTGCCTGGCCAGGGTTCAAACCTCTGCATTGGAAGCACAGAGTCTTAACCACTGGACTGCCAGGGAAGTCCCTGCCCAGCTTACTCAATGAGAACATCATAGCTGTGTATCCAGCACTTTCTGCATGCCGGGCGCCATGCTATGCCCTTTACTTATAAGACATCTCCTTGCATGAGACAGGGCGCTCAGGGCCGGTGCACTGGGACGACCCTGAGGGATGGGTTGGGGAGGGAGGTGGGAGGAGGGTTCAGGATTGGGGACACATGTACACCCATGGCTGATTCATGTCGATGTATGGCAAAAACCACTACACTATTGTAAAGTAACTAGCCTCCGATTAAAATAAACAAATAAATTTTTTTAAAAAGACATCTCTTACTGAGATCTGCTGGGGGAGTTATCTTACTGGAGAAGCTGAGCTGGAAAGGCCAGCTGACCTGTCTGGGGTGACCTACAGTAAGAGTGTGGTGGAGGATGCAGGGAGGAGCGTTGACTCAGCCCCTGCACCACCATGAGCCCTCGCCGTTCCGCCTCCTAACAGACCCGAGAGGAGGGGACCCAAGGAAAGGGGAGCCTGGGGCCAGGGGCTGCAGGGGCACCAGCCTGGCCTTCAGGGTGTGGCCCACTCACCCACAGAGACGTGGTTCTGCAGGAGATGCTGCTCGTGTTCCACGGCGTACAGGAGCTTGCCCAGCACACTGTCATGGACCCGCTTCTGGTGGACACACAGAGCCAGGATGCCCAGGCCGTACTGGTAGTAGCTGGTGCGGGGGTGACCCTGATGGCTGTGCCCTGGGAGGGAGAAAACCATGGGGTGGGGACGTCACGCTTGCCCCCTCCCGGCAACCAACCCCCCTCCAGCACCAGACCTGTTGCCTGCCCTTCCCGACACCCTCCTTTGGGTGATGACAGTGAGAGTCACTCAGTCGTGTCCGACTCTGCGACCCCACAGACTATACCCTCCATGGAATTCTCCAGGCCAGAATACTGAAGTGGGTAGCCTTTCCCTTCTTCAGGGGATCTTCCTGACCCAGGGATCGAACCCTGGTCTTCTGCATTGCAGGCGGATTCTTTACCAGCTGAGCCACAAGGGAAGCCCAAGAATACTGGAGTAGGTGGCCTATTCCTTCTCCAGGGGATCTTCCCAACCCAGGGATTGAACTGGGGTCTCCTGCAGTCCAGGCGGATTCTTTAACAACCGAGCTATCAGGGACCCTTCTTTTCTTCATCCCCTTGATTCATACTTGCTGAGAGCCCACTGAGTGGGGGTCTGTGCCCGGAGGTATGAGCAGCGACGACGAGCCAGACACAATACAGCCAGAGCTAGCTGAGGACCCGATCAAACCCAGCCCGGGCAGCGACAGGTCAGCATGCGGCTGGCTGTTCTCGTTTTTTTTTCTGAACAGAAGTTTGCCTTCTCCCTGGGCCCCCAGAGGCAGGGGAATAGCAAGTCTGGGTGAAACTGACTGCTGCTTCTTTAGGGAAGAAATCAGCCTGTGCTATTTATCAGGCCACTTTAACCTTTTTGGGGCGTCCAAGCAGAAATCTGGTGTGGCCGTTTTTCTTAGAAGCCATAGGAAAGCAGATTTCCCTGGGGGTTGTGGTGCTTTCTATAAAGAAAGCTGAGCCCCAAAGAATTGATGCTTTTAAATTGTGGTGCTGGAGAAGACCCTTGGACTGCAAGGAGATCCAACCAATGCATCCTAAAGGAGATCAGTCCTGAATATTCATTGGAAGGACTGATGCTGAAGCTGAAACTTCAATGCTTTGGCCACCTGACGCGAAGAACTGACTCATTGGAAAAGACTCTGATGCTGAGAAAGACTGAAGGCAGGAGAAGGGGACGACAGAGGATGAGATGGCTGGATGGCATCACCGACCCAATGGACGTGAGTGTGAGTAAACTCCAGGAGTTGTTGATGGACAGGGAAGCCTGGCGTGCTGCAGTCCATGGGGTCACAAAGAGTCGGACAGACTGAGCGACTGAGCTGAACTGAACTGAGGTGGGGCGGGGTCTGCGGGGGGAGGGGGAGATGCTGAGTGCTGCCCTCTGCTGGTGGTGTGTGGGCACACCCTCGCCTCTGCCTCACGGCCGGGTAGTTAGTTGCTCTCCCACCCGAATTCTGTGAATTCTGAGCTGCTGAGAGGGCTGGCCGCCACGCCCACGAGACCATGATTATAACTGAGCTGTGGACCGACGTCCGGGGGGCCGAATAGCAGAGGTCTCTGACTAGCTGGGGAGCCCGGGCAGGATTCTCTGAGGCAGTGACCCAGGGGAGGGAGGGAGGGAGGCGGAGACCTAAAGTGGAGTAGGAGTGAGCTAGAATCGGAAGGAGACCCTCCAGATTGAGGGTTCCCTGGATCTGTCAAGACCCTGATTTGTGAGGTGAGCTAAGAGACACGGCCAGGGTGACCGGAGCCCACTGAGGGGCAGATGCGTGGGTGGGCAGGGTCTGCAGAGGAGAAATGGGCAGACAGACTGGGCCTGAGGGCTGCGAGCCCAGCAGTGAGCAGCTCCTGCAGGGTTTACGCAGCGCTAACAGGACCAAATGTATATTTATTTTATTAAAAATATTTTTTTTTGGCTGCACCTCGTGGTGTGTGAGACCTTAGTTCCTCAACCAGGGACCAAATCCACGCCTCCTCTATTGGAAAGTCGAGTTTCAACCGCTGGACTGCTGGGGCAGTCCCTAGGTTTATACTTTAAATGCTCACTCTGTGTGGGTCAGGTTGAGTCAGGAGGCAGGAAGGGAAGCAGAGGGAGGCTAAGGAGTGAGGAGGCTGGGCAGTTGTCCAGAGGAGCTTGGTGGCTGAGCAGCGGGACTTGCCAACAGAATGCATGCGGGATGCCAGAAAGGCTTGCTTCAGGATGCCTCCTGGAGCAGGTCCCAGCCTTCTCGATGAATATCAAGACAGGCAGGGCGGAGAGCAGGAAAGAGGCCTGAGGAGAAAGCCCAAAGCTCTGATGCAGACGTTCTACGATGTTGTCTGATGCACCCTCCCCGCCCCTGGCAGCCCGCGCCTCCTCACCGATGGCCCTCTTCTCGTCCTCCAGGAACCGCTTCAGCTGGGAGACTAGCCTGTCCCCCTTGCGGCCTCCAACGAACTCGCAGTTGGCCCGCAGAGCCAGCAGGTAGAGGGCCAGCTGGCCCATGGAGGGCTTGGCCTCGGAGTCATTGCTATCCTTGCTGGAGGCAGGCCTAGGACAAAGCCAGGTAACACTTGCGTGAGAAAGGGCCTTCCTGGTAAGCCTGCCTTGGGGCACTCTCCCTGCCAATATGACAAACTGGAAAAAAAATCCTAGCGGTTGGAAAGTTTCTAAGACCTGCCAAAAGCAGACATAGTCAACGATATAAGTTGTGAGGTGTACGTCACACATATTTCATAAAGATGACAGGTTGAACTCAAGGACAAACGCTGAGAATTCTTGAGTCCAAGTGACCTGTTTGCCTCGCCATTGTGGTCACGCTTCACCCCTACATCCTCCCCCTTTCCTTCCTCTCCCCGCCCTGCATCCACTTTCCAAGAGGGAATCCAAGCAGGAGATGCTCCCTGGTGGTCCTGACCCTTCACCCCTCATTCAAACTCCCATGCTGGACCTCAGGACTAGCCCCTCCCCCCTTAACATCCCCTGGAAAGGGAGTGCAGGTAGTTTAATGCTGCCGCTAGGCTCAGTATGAGAGAGTGCGGCCATGGATTAGTGGTGTCTGCCTTAGTCAGGCAAAGGGCGGTGCAGAGGCTGCACAAGGGCCCTGGATTGGCATCTCCAATCCGGTCAGACCAACTCCACTCCAGAGAGGCCCAGAGGAAGTGAAACTTGCCCTAAGGTCCCCAACAAAGCAGCAACAGGCCCAAACCAGAGCATGGGTCTCCCGCCTCCCAGGATGAGGGGCAGCCCCGGAGACAGGAGGAGGAGCACGGCCGGACCTCAGGAGGCTCTGCTGGTAGCTGAGCTTGAGGCTGTGCAGGTAGTGGGCTTCCTTGGCCCCAGCCTGCAGGCTCGAGAGGCGCAGGCCCACGTAGATGCTGGGGTTCAGCTGCTCCGGGGAGAGCCGGTCCATCCAGGGCAAGAGGCGCTGGCCCAGCCTCTCCACCAGCGTGCTGTCCACCTCGCTTATCTCTTAGGAAAGAGAAAAGGCCAAGTGAGGGGGCAGGGCCAGTCACCAGCAGCAGCTTATCAAGGTCTTTTCCAGGGAATAAACATCCCCACCCTTACGGCCACAGGCCACACATCCTACGGGGGAATCTGCCCGCATCCCGAAAGAGTGGCTGGAGTGGGCCAGGGAAGAGGTGCTGGGCCCAGGGCAGACAAAGCGGGTACCAGGCAGCCACTCTGCCCATCAGAGACTGGCCCAGCAAGGAGTGGTGCCCCAGGCACCTCGACCCACCTCCCGTGGTCCTCACGCCAGCCCTGCCTGCCATGTACGTGCTGGGAGCATGGCTTTGCACAAAAGAGGAAACAGAAGTTCAAAGCTGTGGACGTGTTCCACCCCTTTACAGAAACTTCAGCCCACCTGGGAACAGGTTACAGATCCAGTTTTAAAACATCAATAGACTCACAGATGTAGAAAACACCGTTACTGTGAGGAGAAGGGGAGAGAGGGGGATAAACTGGAAGACTGGGACTGACACACACACTGAAAAAGTGAAAATGTGAGTCGCTCAGTCGTGTCCGACTCTTTGCGACCCCAGGGACTGTAGCCCGCCAGGCTCCTCTGTCCCTGGGACTCTCCAGGCAAGAGTACGGGAGTGGGTTGCCATTCCCGTCTCCAGGGGATCTTCCCAGCCCAGGGATCTCCCCTGAGTCTCGTGCACTGCAGGCAGATCCTTTACCATCCGAGCCACCAGGGAAGCCCCTGTACACACTCCTCTCTCCATATACATATATAAAACAGAGAACTAAGGAAGGACTTACTGTATAGCACAGGGAACCTCACTCAATACTCTGTAATGATCTAGATGGGGGAAAAAATCTTTTTAAAAAGTGGACATAGGTATACGTATAACTGATTAACTTCGCTGTACAGCAGAAATTAATACAACATTGTACATCAACTATATTTCAACTACAAACAACAACAACAACACTGCAGGCTGCCCACTGGCTAACTGGGGCTGTCTGGTGAACTTCCCTGGGGGCAGATCTAAGAATAATGCTTTTCCTGCCACCTGAGTTTAGGTGAGAAGGACCTGAGGTTGTGAGCTAAACTGCTGGAAAGCCATCGTCATTGTCTGCAGCTGTTTATCTGTGTGCTTCGGGATTCACCCAGGGAAGCAGAAGCCTCAGAGTATTTCCCAGCTCCAGCAGACAGGAGCCAGCCTCCCTCAGGGAGGGGACCTGGGCTGAGCAGGTAGCCTTGGACTTTTCCCAGCTACTTCCTCCAAATTGGTTCATGGTGGCTCAGACAGTAAAGCATCTGTCTGCAGTGCAGGAGACCCGGGTTCCATCCCTGAGTCAGGAAGATCCCCCTGGAGGAGGGGAATGGCAACCCACTCCAGTACTGTTGCCTGGAAAATCCCATGGACTCCTCCCATGGAGGAGCCTGGCGGGCTGCAGTCCACGGGGTCGCAAAGAGTCGGACTGAGGACTTTCACTTTCACTTTCCTTCCCCCTAATTGCAGTGGGGATTCCAACTGCTGGGCAGCGACCGCCCCCCAACCCCTTGAGGGGAGAGTGCTTCTCTTTTCCTTTCTCTTTCTCTGTGTCCACCTCCATTTCTACAGGCATTTCTCTCTCTCTCTCTGGATCTATCTCATTCTTTCCATTTCTCAGCCAGTCTCTCTGCTTATCCATCCTCCCACAGTTCTCTTTTCTTCTCCCTCTTCTTCAAACTGGAGAGGGAGCCCCTGCTCCCACCCAGGTCTCCGACCCCCAGCGGGTGAGTCAGCTCTGGGATTAGAGAGATGGGAAGAGGAGCTGGTGCTCTAAAGAGAGGCAGGTAAACCCGATTCAGTCTCAGTAGGAAGGAGCCGGGCAGACTCCCCCGGGGTAACGAAAGCGAGCCTGGGGTTCACAGGGCCGCCCAGCTCTGCCAGCCGAGGACCAGCTCTGACCGTGGGGATCCCACGCAGGCGGCATCCTTGTCACAGTCACAACCACGTGGGGCTTGAAGCCGACACAGGAGAAATGCTTGCGTCACACCAAGAGGGTGGCCGGGGAGCCTTCGCAACCCCTCTTACAAGTGAGGGAATGAGAATGGGGTGACTAAATGGCCCGGCGGCAGCGGGCTACACCCCCAACCCAGCCCAGCACTCTTACGGGGTCAAGCCTATGGACTAACTGTTGAAAGGCTCACACCCAATGGAGGGTCCTGGGTCGCCCCTGGGGACTGTCTGGACAGGAACCAACAGCCTAGGGCTTGAGGGGTCAGAGGCTCCTGGTGCCTGGGGAAGACCCTGACCTGGAGTTCTGAGAACCGAGTTCCAGCAAAGTCCTAGAAAGCCACAGTGCCTTGGGCAGGCAGGTCACCTGGTCCCACTGACCCTTGACCACTTCATCTGTCACCTGGATACGACTGAGCCTGCCTCTCGGTTTCTCCAGGGGTCACAAGAGACCCTGCTGGTGGGCGCCTCCCTTCCTGCCCGTTCCCTGCGGGGCTCCAGGGTGTCGGCAGCCCTGAGCCTGTGCACTCCGACCCCTAGACAGGCCCCTAGGGGAGCAGGCAGGCCCCTGGATGTGGGGTGCGAAGCTAGTGCCTTGCGTCCTCACAGCCTGGGTCTCCGCCCGCTCACTTTCCCTCTGTCTGGGGTGCCCACCCCCCCATCACACACACACTCCTCTCCTCACTGCCACCAGTGCCTTTTCCTCCTTTAGGTCTCAGTTCCTGCATCGCCTCCTGGTCCTCGGAAATGCGACCCTTTCTGCCTGAATTGGCGGCCCCCAGCTCTCTCCCTCCAGGCCGGGGCTTCCTTTGGCCACAGCCCCCAAGCCCAGCACTGACTTGCCTCTTGACCACTGTCCCTTTCACTAGAACGGAAGCTCTATCTAGCTGGGGCAGGGCTGGGACCTGTTTCTTGCTCCCTGTTTTTCCCCAAAGCCTAGTCCCACACCTGGCATAGCGAAGGCTCGGTCAACATGTACTGAATGAATAAATCAACAAATGACAGATTGCATGGAAGCGATCTTGTCTGGTAGCAAGTCAGACATACGGGTCATCTCAACACAATGCGCTAAATGCTGAGGTTCAGGGAAGTCCAAACCACAGTGGGAGCCCCGAGGGGTGGCTAAGTCACCCCCTGACACGCATCCCAGCCTCGGTCTCCCCTGTTGTATAATGAGGGGCTGGGACAAGATGGTCCTCTCTCCAGGTTAGATCCAGTTACTCACCGCAGATGTGGGCGAGTGCCCCCAGGCCCCCCAGCAGGAAGAGGAGGGCCCTGAGGCCCCCCATGGCAGGAGCAGAGGGTGGACAGCAGGCGGGCAGCAGGACAGACTCCTCGGGCTGGCTGGATAGAGGCTCTCCTAACCACAGCGGTCACTGCTCTGAAAGAGGCAGCTTCCTGTCACTGATTAATCCCTCCACGCCCAGCAGCACAATGCTAAGTCAGCGGAGGGAAAAGGGAAAAGGTCTGTAGCTGAGGGGAGAGGGAGGCCAAAGAACAGGGGAAGGAAGGGCAGAGCAGCGCAGGCCTTCCTGGAGGTGGGGGCAGGGGAGACTGCGACCAGCCACACTTTCCCCGCCGCCCGAAAAGCCCTGGACCCCAGTGCAGGACGTCTGACTGCTGATCTGCTCAAGTCTGTCCAGCCACGCCTGTCTGTATGCCCTCGGGCCGTTCCCGTGGTAGATAGGCACGGCTGGGGTGCCTACTTGGTACCCCTCCCAAAAGGAGCCCCTGCAACTGCCCACCTCAGCCCGGCCGGGACAGGGGAATGGGACTGGGAGCTGGGACAGTCACGTGAGCAGTCAGCTGTTCTCTGCCTGCCTGCTCAGAGGGGGTGCGGCTGCTGGACCCGGACCAGACCGCCCAGTTTTCTCAACCAACCGGAAAGATGAGAGCCTCCTGGGAGACAAAACAAAGCAATTTTAGGAGCAAGATTTAATCTTTAGACACACGAAGCCATGGTTAGCAGGGCCACTTGCAAGGACTAGGAAAGTCACTCAGAAATAGTCTCTGCAAGAAGAGAGAACAAGCCCCACAGAAGAATCTGTGTCCAAGAGTTAGTTCTGGAGGTGATGTGTTACCTTGGCCTCTCTTGAGTCTGAAATGGTTTCTCTTGTGTGAGCCAAAAGGGTTGGAGATCATTCTAATTAAGCTCCCTTATAGCTCAATTTTAGACCTTAAAACATCTTTAATCACTTGCAAATACAATTTTTTCTGCAATCATTTTATGGGTAATTGCCATGGTTCATTCTTTCAAGATAATCTGGTTTTGTGCCTGACTTCTCCCTTCTGACTTCTCTCAAATACAGACATCAATACAGAGACGTGTATCTGTTTAGGGAAGTACTTTACAACTAGAGAATTAGACTGTCTAGTGCAAGGGGGCTGGGTGTGGCCCATCAGGGTGAAGTTCTGCAGATCCTTGGGTTCAGTCTTCCAGGGGGACCTTGGAACTCTGTGGGCAATGGAGCTGTCATAGTCTGGGACAGGACTGCCTGGCTCCCCAACCCTCGGCAATGATTCTGTTTCCTACCATCTCCAGGACAGCAGCCTCTGTGAGAAGCAGCCTCCTTGGGAGAGTCACCACCTCCGATCCCTGAGGACTTGAAAGTGCCGCGGTAACTAGCGGGGGCGGGGGGGAGTGCATTTCCATAGATATTAGAAGTTGACTGACTGAGGGTGGAATGTTTTAGGTAACTCGATCAGGGGAAGTGAAAAAGAAAATGATAATCATTTGGCTCAGGACTTCTGTTTGGGGGTACGGAGCTGGGAAAGTGGCTTGCCAAGTGGCTCAGGGGTAAATAATCCACCTGCCAATGCAAGAGATGTGGGTTCGATCACTGGGTGGGGAAGATCCCTTGGAGAAGGGCATGGCAACCCACTCCAGTATTCTTGCCTGGAGAATCCCATGGACAGAAGAAGCCTGGCGGGCTACATTCCATGGGTTTGCAAAAGAGTTGGACACAACTGAGCGACTAAACAACAGCAGCAAGCCGACAAAGTAAACCCTGGCTTGGCTTGGGCAGGTGAAAGTTTGCACAGTGCGTCAGGGCGGGCACAGACAAAGCCAGCTGCGACGTAAATAGGAAGCATCATTCCTCCCCAGGTCACATTACAGCTGTAAAGGGTCCCGATAACCATGCTGCTTGAGTGACTATTACTTTTTTTACTGGGATTTCTTTTTTCCCCTAAAATCACAAACCATCAGTAGTTTGCTGTTTGAGATTGTCCGTAAGAAACAGTCTTGGAGGCGCCAAGTCACTTTGACAAGGGAAGCTGCTCCAGTATGTATTTTCCGGACTCAACATTCCCTGACTGTCTCAACTTTGTAGTTTCCAGATAAACAGGACACTTTGCTGCCCAGACCTCAAGCTGACCCCTCTCATGCAGCCCTGCGCTGTGTTAAACCCATCGGAATACTGCTTAGTTGGGACTTCCCTGGAAGTCCAGTGGTTACGACTCCTCACTTGGGGTGCCGGTTCCATCCCTGGGTAGGCAACTAAGATCCCTCATGCAGTGGGGCCAAAACAATTAAAAATAAAAATACCATGTGGTTTACATTTTACCCAACCCAACCCTTCCCCCCAATCCTATAACAACCTTTCCCTTTGTGTGGTCAGACCCCCACAGTTCCCCCCAACCTCATTTCAGTGGATCAGTGGAGCTGATTCTGTTAGTAAAGGTTTGTTCTTAGTGGTCTCAGAATAACTGGGCCAGGACACAGCCTAAGAAGGAATACAATAGGGAAAGAAAATTGAATTGTATATACGAACCAGGATATATTGCACAGCATAGGGAATATAGCCAATATTTTGTCAGAACTATACACGGAGTATAACCTTTAAAACTTTTGAATCACTGTCTTATACACCTGAAACTTATACATCATTGTACATCAACTATACTTCAATTAAAAAAATGGTGAAAAAAATGTATGCATGAAAGTGGCATGAGGAGAATGAATCTAACAAATTCATGACTGTATGGTCACATACGGGATATCCATTCTCTTAATTAGAAATGGGTTGGGAAGATCCCCTGGAGAAGGGAATGGCTACCCACTCCAGAACTCTTGCCTGGAGAATCTATGGACAAAGGAGCCTGGTGGGCTACAGTTCATGGGGTCGCAGAGTCAGACACGACTGAGCAAATAACACTCATCTTCACATTAAAATCTTAGAGCCCGTGTAACGTATAAAGATGCTCATAATTAATCTCAAATTATAAAAATGATGTAAGTAACACATGTGGGTTGCACATAAATTAGAAAACACATTAAGGGAGAAGAAGGAGATAGAGGAGGCAGTCCAGTGGCTAAGACGCTGCTCCCAGTGCAGGAGGCAAGGTCCCATCCCCGGTCAGGGAATGAGATCCCACGTCACAACTAGGAGTCTGCATGCTGCCACTAAAAGTCCCGCATCGCCACAACTAAAACCTGGCACGGCCAAATAAGTAAATATTTAAAAAAGAGTGGGGAAAGGGTGCTGGCTTCAGAAACTTCTATAATGAGTGAGGTCTGTAAGAATAAAGGTGAAAGGACCTGCACATAAGCACTACAACATGAGGGTAAGAATTGGTAATTCTGAGGCTAGTAGACGTTGTTGCTGCTGTTGTTCAGTAGCTCAGCCGTGTCCGACTCTTTGCAACCCCGTGGACTGCAGCACGCCAGGCTTCCCTGTCCTTCACCGTCTCCCAGAGCTTGCTCAAACCCATGTCCATTGAGTCAGTGATGCCATCCAACCATCTCATCCTCTGTTGTCCCCTTCTCCTCCTGCCTTCAATCTTTCCCAGGATCAGGGTCTTTTCCAATGAGTCAGTTCTTCACATCAGGTGGCCAGAGTTTTGGAGCTTCAGCATTAGTCCTTCCAATGAATATTCAGGATTGATTTCCTTTAGGATTGACTGGTTTGATCTCCTTGCAGTTCAAGGGATTCTCAAGAATCTTCTCCAACACGACAGTTCAAAAGCATCAGTTGTTTGGCGCTCAGCTTTCTTTATGGTCCAAATCTCACATCCATACATGACTGCTGGAAAAAACATAGCTTTGACTAGACGGACCTTTGTTGGCAAAGTAATGTCTCTGCTTTTTAATATGCTGTCTAGGTTGGTCATAGTTTTTCTTCCAAGGAGCAAGTGTCTTTTAATTTCATGGCTGCAGTCACCATCTGCAGTGATTTTGGAGCCCATGAAAATCAAGTCTCTCACAGTTTCCATTGTTTCCCCATCCATTTGCCATGAAGTAATGGGACCAGATGCCATGATCTTTGTTTTTTGAATGTTGAGTTTTAAGCCAGCTTTTTCACTCTCCTCTTTCACTTTTATTAAGAGACTCTTTAGTTCCTCTTCGCTTTCTGCCATAAGGGTGGTATCATCTGCATATCTGAGGTTATTGATGTTTCTCCCGGCAATCTTGATTTCAGCTTGTGCTACATCCAGCCCGGCATTTCGCATGATGTGCTCTATATGTAAGTTAAATAAGCAGGGTGACAGTATACAGCCTTGATGTACTCCTTTCCCAATTTGGAACCAGCCCATTGTTCCATGCTCAGTTCGAACAGTTGCTTCTTGACCTGCATACAGGTTTCTCAGGAGGCTAGTAGACATATGTACTAGAATTGAACAATTAAATTAAATGGATGGCAGACTGCAGGTAGAGGGCAACTTTCTCACTGTTGGAGAGGGCTTTTCAGATAAGCACGGGGAGAAGGATGAAATGATCGTGTGGTGATGGGTTAGAGGTGGATACATCAGTATGAGTTCAGGATTAGCTTAATACAGACATAGATGGATGCATCCAGAACTAGTGACAGGTATGTGTGTACACAGCAGAATAGAATACACAAACATACGTTTTGCCCTGTCAGCCGAGAGGGTCTAGAAGCAAAGATACCACAGTAGCAATAAGATTACCAAGTGCCTAGGTTTTGGTTTATAATAACCATTCTCCAGTTAAATAAACCAGGTCCCCCTGGTATATAAAAGGAACCAGGCTGATTCCCTGAGAGCTCAGTTGGTAAAGAATCTGCCTGCAATGCAGGAGACCCTGGCTTGATTCCTGGGTCCGGAAGATCCCCTGGAAAAGGGAAACACTACTTACTCCTGGCCTGGAGAATTCCATGGACTGTGTAGTCAGTCCACGGGGTTGCAAAGAGTCAGACAGGACTGACTTTCTGACGTCACTCACTTGCACTTCCCCTAGGATGGCTGACACCAGGACTAAGACAAGAAATATGCAAGGTGAGTCTGGTACATTTTACAAGGCCAGAATGTAAGGAAGTGCGAGCGCGCGAGCACGAACAGAGTATGTCAGAAAGATACAATAGCAAACCGAAAGGGCTCCCTAGTGGCCAAAGCTGGAATAATTTGAGCAATAAAATAAAGTGCTGTTAGATTACAATGAGGTCAGTTGGTAAAGAATCTGCCTGCGATGCAGGGGACCCCAGTTGGATTCATGGGTCGGGAAGACTCCCTGGAGAAGGGATAGGCTACCCACTTCTGTATTTTTGGGCTTCCCTTGTGGCTCAACTGGTAGAGAATCTGCCTGCAATGTGGGAGATCTGGGTTTGACCCCCGGGTTGGGAAGATTCCCCTGGAGAAGGGAAAGGCTACCCACTCCAGTATTCTGGCCTGGAGAATGCCATGGACTGTATAATCCATGGGGTCGCAAAGAGTTGGATGTAACTTTCACTTTCAGACTATAACTTGACTACTGGTGGCACCAGTAGTAAAGAAACTGCCTGCCAATGCAGAAGACATAAAGACACACAGGTTTGATCCCTGGGTGGGGAAGATCCCCTGGAGGAGGAAATGGCAACCCATTCCAGTATTCTTGCCTGGAGAAGCCCATGGACAGAGGAGACTTGCGGGCTACAGTCCATGGGGTTGCAAGGCCTATGGACTGAGAGTCAGACACGACTGGAGCAGTCTAGCAGACACCCATGCAGACGATAACCCGAAGTAAAAATGAATAGCCATGAGTACATCCTGACATAAATAAATGATTCAGTAAATAAATACTGACATGCACTGAATGTTTTTGTGTCCCCCCTCCACCCCCCGCAGTTCACGTGTTGAAAAGTAATCCCTAATGCCGTGGGTTTTGGAAGTGGGGCCTTTGGGAGGAGCCATCATGAAAGGGACCGCTGCTGCTGCTGCTGCTACGTCGCCTTAGTCGTGTCCGACTCTGTGCGACCCCACAGACGGCAGCCCACCAGGCGCCCCCGTCCCTGGGATTCTCCAGGCAAGAGCACTGGAGTGGGTTGCCATTTCCTTCTCCAATGCAGGGAAGTGAAAAGTGAAAGTGAAGCCACTCAGTCGTGGGCGACTTGTAGCGACCCCATGGACTGCAGCCCACCAGGCTCCTCTGTTCTTGGGATTTTCCAGGCGAGAGTACTTGAGTGGGGTGCCATTGCCTTCTCCACATGAAAGGGATTAGACCCCTTATAAAAGAGATGCCAGTAGATAAACAACAAGGACCCACTGTATAGCACAGGGAACTATACTCTATCTTGAGTGTATACTATACTCAATACTCAATATAATGGAAGAGGGTGTTAAAAAGAATACATTAAAAAAGAATGCATATACATAATAACTACATATTTTACATATATATGTAAAATAACTGGGGTCTTTCCCCAGGTGGCTCAGTGGCAAAGAATCTGCCTGCAAATGCAAGAGACACAGGAGACAAGGGTTTGATCTCTGGGTCAGGAAGATCCCCAGGAGGAGGAATCAGCAACCCACTCCAGTACACTTGCCTGGAGAATCCCACGGACAGCAGAGCCTGGTGGGCTACAGTCTGTGGGGTCGCAAAATGTGTAAGATATAACTGAATCACTTTATTACACACCTGAAACTAATACATTGTAAAACAACTATATTTCAATTAAAATATTTTTTTAAAAAGAGACAGCCCTCATTCCTTTAGCCCTGTGAGGACACGGTGAAAAGGTGGCTGTCTATAAGCCAGAAAGCTGGCTCTCCAGACACCAAATCTGTCTGCCCCTTGACTGTGGACTTTCCAGCCTCCAGAATTGTGAGAAGTAGATTTTTGTTGTTTATAAGCTACTTATGGGATTTTGTTATACCCGTTGGACAAACTAAGACAAATGGATGAGAGACAAATCTCTCACACAGAACAGTTTCCAGTAATAAACATAGATACTCTGCCTTCAAGGAGGGGAAGCGTAACTCTGAAGTTCTTAAGTGTGGGCTGTTCCGGGTGACTGCCTTCCAAAAATTACAGTATGAGAAAGGGATGGGAGGAAGAGCATCTTTACAGAGGAGAAACTTGACAAGCACTGCCTTGACCGAATGAGCAGAGCCAACACGAACAGCGATAAACCATGTTGGCCACATACACCCTTGACAGGAGATAATGAAAGCAGCACTTCGCCTCTGTGGTCCTCCTCCAACCCACAGTTTAACCATGAGTTAATAAAAAGAAAAACAAATTCCAAAGGCACATTCTACAAAATACCTGACCAGGACTCCTCAAAACTGTCAAGGTCATTACAAACAAAGAAGATCTTAGAAACCGGCACAGCCAAGAGGAGCCTAAGGAGATGTGATAACTAAATGTAACATGATGTCGTAGAATAGAAGGGGAGAAAAGGATAACAGGTTAAAAAAATAAGGAAATCTGAATAATGTAGGTTAATAATAAAGTACTGATATTGGTTCATTAATTTTAACAAATATACCATACTGTTAGATGTTAATATTAAGAGATTCTATGCTCTCGCTTCTGCTGCTGTCAAGGATCCAGGTTCGGTCCCTGGTCAGGGAACTAACATCCCACAAGTTTAAAAAAATAATGACAACAATAAGAGAAACTGACTTGGGGTACATGGGAACTCTTTGTACTATCGACTCAATTTTTATGTAAAGCTAAAGCTGTTTTAGGGCTTCGCTGGTGGTTCAGTGGTAAAGAATCCACCTGCCAATGCAGGAGACACAGGTTCGATCCCTGGGTTGGGAAGATCCCCTGGAGAGGAAAATGGCAACCCACTCCAGTATTCTTGCCTGGGAAATCCCATGGACAGAAGAGCCTGACAGGCTACAGTCCAAGGGGTTGCAAAAGAGTCAGAAACGACTTAGTGACTAGACATCAACAACAAAGTTGTTCTAAAAAAATAAAGTCTATTATTTTAAAGGAGGAATTTCTTTAAAATGATCATCTCATCACTTTTGTGGGCTTTGCAGGTACTTTCGGTGGTGCTCTGAAATGCGTCATTCCATGCTCTGGAGGGTCTACTGATTTTAAGCCACTTGGGGGTCTTCTACGAGACTAGGTTAAAAATGAAACTATTTGAAACCAGTTGCTCAAAGATTCACTCACATCTTAATTTTAATTTTTCTTACTAGAAACCAAAAATCTTAGTATAATCTATTTGAAAGTTTGTCAAATATCATAGTTGATTGACTGCAATTTTGTCTCAACCAACCCTTTCATACTAATTTTCTGCTTCATTTTGCAAGTTTAAATCGACCTCTGCTGGATCCATTTACTTTTATTCCTTGGCCCAAAAGAACCCAACTCATATTTGGCAGTTCTGCACTTGGTCCCCAAAGCCCAGCTTTTTTCTACCAGGGCTCAGTGACAAGCCAGGAGGGCTTTCTTCAATGGTGTCTACGTCTCTGCAGTAGATGGCATGACCTACCCGAGAATTCCAGAGCTCTGCCTTGTGATTCAGGCACTAGGGCATGCCGTAAGCTCCACACTGCATCTTTCCCTCCACTGACTCCACCAACACCACAGTGTTGGCTGGATCGGATGGTCCAAGTGGGGCACTGTTTGCTCTGCAGGCAGGACCTGCTTCAGAGCCCTGTCTTTGTTTATCCTGCCTGATCAGCATGATATCAATATAACAGATCAGTGTAACATCTATGGGGTGTTCCCATGATCCAGATCTCTTCAGACTAATATTATGATGGAAAGCAGGAGAGTTAACATAGCCCCAGCATAAAACTAGATGAATATTACTGTCAGTTCCATGAGAATGAGAATTGTTTCTGATCTTCTTTCTTTTTTTTGTCCTCAAGGCATGCAGGATCTTAGTTCCCCAACCTGGGATCGAACCTGCCTCCTTCAATGGAAGCATGGAGTCTTAACCACTGGACTGCTAGGGAAGTCTCTGATCTTCTTTTCTAAGTGGATGGAAAAGAATTCACTTGCTTAATCAATTTCAGGAAACCATATACCTAGGGCTTCCTGGTGGCTCAATCAGTAAAGAATCCACCTGCCAATGCAGGAGCCCCAGGTTTGATCCCTGTGTTGGGAAGATCCCCTGGAGAAGGGAATGGCAATCCGCTCCAGTGTTCTTGCTAATTTGCTCTAGCAGTGACACAATTTCAAGCACAGCAATTGTGATCCAGGCTACTACTTGGTTGAGTACATAGTAACCTACAGTCATTCTCTATAATCAATTCAGTTTCTGCAAATATCAGACTGATGAGTTAAACAGAGATGTGATACAGACCGGGTTTCCCTGATGGCTCAGTGGGTAAAGACTCTGCTTGCAATGCAGGAGACACTAGAGACGGGCTTAATTCCTGGGTCGGGAAGATCCCTTGGAGAGGGCATGGCAATCCACTCCAGTTGTCTTGCCTGGAAAATCCCATGGACAGAGGAGTCTGGTGGGCTATAATCCAAAGGGTCGAAAAGGGCTGGACACAACGGAGCAACTACCACACACTTGTGATAGAGACCGCCACCTCTGCATCCTTTAGATCCTTCATGGTGGTACCAATCTCTGCCATCCTTTCATCTCTCCTGCCCCCTTTCTAGGACACTCCTCGGTCTTCTGCTGTGAGCACCATATGACTCTGGATTTCCTCACACCTGTCTGGCAAGTTCCTGCAAAGTCTTTTGAGAGCTCATCTTCCCCTACTCAGTTTTCATTTCATTTTTTGTTGTTTGTAGAATAACTAGGTTTTTATTTTATTAACTTTAATTAAAAGTATCTATTAGGGTTTCCCTGGTGGCTCAGTGGTAAGGAACCACATGCCAATGCAGGAGACGTGGGTCCTATCCCTGACGCTGGAAGATCCCACATGCTGCGAAACAACTAAGCCCGTGCACCACAACTATCGAGCCTGCGCTCTAGAGCCCTGGGGACGCAACCACGGAAGCTCGGGAGACCCTAGGGCCCACACTCCACAGGAGAAGCCATGAAAATGAGAAGCCCACGAACGGCAATTAGAGAGTAGCCCCCACTCTCCACAACTAGGAAAAAGCCCATGCAGCAGTGAAGATCCAGCACGGCCCCAAATATATAGATTAAAAAGTACACAATACAGGACTTCCCTGATGGTCCAGTGGTTAAGACTCCATGCTCCCAATGCAGGGGTCACAGGTTCGAATCCTGGTCCAGGAACTAATATCCCAGGTGCCTCTGGGCAATTAAATCTGCCAGGCCACAGCTAGCGAGAAGCCCACCAGTGACAACTGAGACCCAGTGAAGCCCAAAATAAATACATACATACTAAAAAAAAAAAAAGTACGTAATAAAACACACAATGTTCAAAACAAGCACTGGCCCGTGCTTGATATCTGTGTTTACCTTTAAAGGGTGAGTTCTACAACCACGATGGTGCCGTGATAACGAATCCGCCTGCCAATGCAGGATGTGCAGGAAACGTGGGCTGGACCCCTGGGTCAGGAAGATCCCCTGAAGGGGGAAATGGCAAGCCACTCCAGGATTCTTGCCTGGAAAATTCCATGGGCAGAGGAGCCTGGTGGCCTACAGTCTATGAGGTCGCAAAGAGTTGGACCTGATTGAGCAGATAACCACGACCTTGGGTCACGTCATACTCACAGGGCCTCAAATTTAAAATTTTGAGGCAAAATCCAAATGGAGTTTAGAGGCTTGAAGGAAGGAAACATCAAATTTCATCTATTTCCCGGACCACATCACTTGGTGTATTTGTATAAATCTTGTAATTAACCTGTGAGAACACAATATGAAATTTGTGTATACATATTAAAGGTTCAAACGTGTTCAATGGGCGTTTTATTTTTATTTTTTGGTGGCACCCCGTGGCAGACGGTCTCTTAGCTCCTCGACCAGGGATGGAACCCGCGTCCCGTGCTGAGGAACTGTGGAGTCTTAACAACTAGGCCGCCGGGGAGGTCCCTAAATGGGCATTTAAAATCTACCGAACACGAGTTCTGTGATTCTGCTTGGCCCTTCGTCATGTTTCAACCCTCTGCTAAGGCTGAGAAACTACAAGCGGCCTCCCGAATCTCTCCACCTCTGTGAGGAAAAATAGTCGGCTAGCGCTCTACGTACCGCGTACCAGCCAATGGACACAAGGCAAAGCCAATGGCCAATAGAGAAGAGAGAGCCGCCTCACTTACCGCCCAGGCGGCCTCTCAGACGGCCCAGACTAGTTGCGACGACGCCCAGCAACCGTTACCATAACAACGCAACCGCTCCCGCCTCGAGAAACGCCGTTCCCTCTGCATCCCAGAAGGCGCTGCGCCGCCGCCAAGCCCTCCGCCCCTTCCATCCCAACATGCAACGGGGCTCTACCCGGCAGGCGCGCGTCATCAGGGTGGTTATAAAAATGCCCGAATAGCCGCCGTTGCTTAAAGATTAAAAATACCTGTGAGAGGCTCATGGATGGGAAAGAGCCCGAAGGAGCCGTCTTGGCGATTTTTTTTCAGGCGGTTCAGCTGTAAATCTCAGGAGAATCGGCCCATCATTCCCTAGATTCCCTCAGGCACCGCGTTGGGCAGCTCGCGCAGGCCGGCTGCGTGGGGGCCTCGGGGCCCTACTCCGGGCACGTGTGCAAGGAAGTGGCGGTGTCTGTCCGCGCGGCGCCTGTGGACCAGCCAGCGGGGAGCCATGGGAGGCCTGGAGAAGAAGAAGGTGATGGGCGAGGGGCGGGGGCGGGGGCGGGGGCCTGGGGCTGCCCCAGCAGGTGGGAGACGGGAGCGATGGGGCCTGGGGGTTCCCCGGCCTTGGACCCTCGTGGGTGCGGAAGCGGCTGGGATCAACCCGACTGGAGACAGCAGCCAGAAGGGATCTAATGATGGGCCGGGACGGCAGTACTCGCTGTGAAATCTGAAAAAGAAACCTGGGGTAGAGCTGTGAAAAAGAATTGAGGTTATCAGGCAAAGCTCCACCCCAAAACAGGCCGAGCTGGAGGACAACTCGTTACTGAAAGTGAGGAGCCATATGTAGAGCTCACCGTATTGTCGAGTTCATCGTCTCTAAGACTAGTGACTCCCTTTCCTGTTGAATCACACCTTGTTCTAGACATTGGGGATGGAGACATAAACAACCAGATGTGGTTCCTGCATTCCCGGAGCTCAGTTTCTTGCGGAGAAGTTGGACGCTAAAGTAAACAACCAAATTAAACGGTCACAAACAAGCTTGGCAGGGGAAATCTAAGTGCCAAGGTCCTTAGGTGGAAATGGCTTAATGTGTGCAAGAAATCAAATGATATCAGGATGCCCGGGGAATAAGTTAAACCAAGGGAAGAGTGGCATCTGGTGAAGTTGGGGTTGGATAGGGACTGGGTCATGAAAGGCTGTCAGGCACAGTGAGGAAATTGGATTTTATTTCAAAGTGCAGTAAGAACCAACTTAAGGAAGAGAATTTGATTCAGTTTTTCAAGGCGGCGTTCTTGTTGCTCTGTGGAGAATCGTCTTGGTGGTAGGAAGAGATTAGAGAGGGTATGAGGAAGACATAGTTGCCTCAGTTGTTTCTTTCAGCTCAAAAGTTTCTCCTGATTTGTTGTTGTTTTTTGTTTGTTTGACTGCACCTGGTCTCAGTTGCAGCTTGAAGAATCTTCTTTATAGGATGTGGTATCTTTAGTTGCATGTGGGATCTAGTCCCCTGACCCGGGATTGAAGCTAGAGCCCCTGCAGTGGGAGCGTGGAGCCTTAACCACTGGACCACCCAGGCAGGTCCTGACTGCCAATTTGATTTTAACCCAGCAGGCTATTGAGCACCCAGAAAGTGATCATAATTGGAGCTGTAAAGATACAAGATAGCAAGCCTGAGCTTGAGACACAGATGCAGATTTGTCAGGGATCGTGACAGTTTTTAAAGCTGGGTTTCACGACCGTTTTGACATTCTGAGCCAGATAACTGTTGTGGGGAGGATTATGCTGTGTGTTTGTAGGATGTTTAGCAGCGTTCCTGACCTCTTACCCACTAGGTGCCAGTAGCACCTAACAGCCCCAAATGCAGAATCCATTCCTGGGGAGAAAAGTCACCTCAGTTATCTTTGATTATCTCCTTAAGATTTGAAAGGATAAGAATGGTGACAGTGTGACATAGTGGAAAGCAATTTTAACAAAAGCGGAAAGTCGTCTTTGTGTCCCCAGGATTTGGCATGGGCCTGATCCCCAGTAGACAGGTAATAAATGTCTGAAGGTTATGAATGAAGGCGGGGCATGTTTTGTGACTATGGGGTTGTTCATAACGTACCCCTCAGGAGGCTGCGGGTTTATCCCTTTAGAGCTGGACCTGCCCGTGGAGGCCTATGGGAAGGATGTGCTTGGTAACATTGCAGGGAGCTGGTACAGTGTGCTGCTGCTCAGTCGGAATTCAGAGCTGTGATGTGAGGCAACGTCCAGGTGGTTGCACAAGACCATATGGTCCTTGGGGGCAGGTAGAGACCAGGTCTTTTGTCTTTTATTACCCTCCTAGCATCTAGCTAAATAAACACTTGGACATAGAAGAGGTGTTGTGATTGTTTGCGGAATGAGTGAATGATTGGGGAAGGAGAGAGGCTGTGTGGCTTAGAGTGTGCATTTTCAACCCAGGGGTCAGAAATTGGTTGGGGGACATGTTAGATATTACAGCGATGTGTGCACCTCTAAAGGACCACGTTATGTAAAGAGAGCTGTTGTGTATCTGCGGTGTTAACATTTTGGGAGGCTATGAGAGAGGGTGATGAAAGGGGAGAAAAGGCCTATGAAGGCCTCCAGTGGTGGAAGGGGTGGTTATGATGAAAAAGAAGTTGAGCGCCCTGGCTTAGTGGATGAGGCACTCAGGCTCTGGACGTGGACCTAGATCTGAACGCAGCCCAGCTCTTCGAAAGCTGTGTGACCCGGGCAGGTTATTTTTCTGAGCCTCTTTTCCTCCCCCTTGTGAAATGAGAATTTCAATGGCATCCACCTCACAGTGTTGTGGGGACTAAATGAAATAATGTGTGCAAGTCAGTAATCATCACGGTCGATACTTAGAGCTCCTGCTAAGGGCTTGGCATAGCACCTGATCCACAGCACCCTCATGGTGCCGGCATGACACAGATGTGTGTGTGTGTCCTCTGTGCTGACAGCTGTAAAGACCATGCAGGCATGCTCCCTCCCCATGGCCTCTTGGCCATGAATCCAGAGCAGTCATTGCCTTTTGCATGAGGAATGTCTAGAAGTGGCTGTCAGTCACTGCAGCCATTGCTAATGGAGAATTGATTTTCCTCCCCAAGTATGAACGAGGTTCTGCCACTAACTACATCACCCGAAACAAAGCCCGGAAGAAGCTGCAGCTGAGCCTGGCCGACTTCAGGTAAGCAGCAAGATCATTCTGCTTTCTCATCATTCAGTTGTTCACTGGAGTAGCTCTTCGAATTTTCATCAAGGGCTTTTCTTTTGCATTCACGACTTGAGTGACTGTGGTGTAAGAAGCCTAGCTTTCGACCTGTCTCAGGTTTTAATACCCCTTTCTCCCTCAGCTTAGTCATTTCTAGCTTTTGATTTAAAGTAGGAGACATGGGACTCTTCCTTCTAAACACTGAAATACTTAGAGGCCATTGTAGGGTTATTTATTGACCTGATATCAACATTGTGTCCCAGGGAGTAGGGAGGTCCAGGGAGAGGGGAAGAGACTGGGCAGTAGCTGGTCGGGTGGAGCAGGCAGAGCACACACAGCGTCTATTGATTAAGTTAATCATCTTAGACCAGTGTGATGTGTGGTGCCCTAAATTGATTGTAATAGCATCGTCAGAGATTACTAATCACAGATCACTGTAGCAAATATAGTAACGAGGGAAAAGTTTGAAATATTGTGAGAAATATCAGAATGTTTCAGAGGCACGAAGTGAGCAGATGTTGGCTCCTATAGACTTGCTGAATACAGGGTTGCACAAACTTCCAATTTGTTAAAAAAAAAAAAAGCTATATATGTGAAGTGCCATAAATGACACACAATAAAACAAGATATACCTGCGTGTGGCTGAAACATTGGTTTCTCAACAAGCCATTCCTGACTCCCCTGGCTAAAGAAGTACCTGCGGCTGGCCCCTGCTGATGTTCCTGCTTGTCTCCTTGCTGGTGCTTGGAACATTTTGCATGTGTTTGTCAGGAACTTGTGATGGTCAGTCTCCTACCTGAGGGTGTGAGCTTTCCCAAGGGCAGGGCTCCCGCCTTCTCTGTTCACTGTGGTTTTCCAGGCCCAGCGTGGCCAGCGCTCAGCACGTTTGCTGATTGAAGGAATGGCATTTGTCTTCCAGGCGGCTGTGCATCCTGAAAGGCATTTATCCCCATGAACCCAAACACAAGAAGAAGGTTAACAAGGGCTCCACGGCAGCACGAACCTTTTACCTCATCAAAGACATCAAGTTCCTCCTCCACGAACCCATCGTCAACAAGTTCCGGGAGTACAAGGTGAGGCCGGGCTCCGGGGCCTGCAGGGGGCCCTACCCAGCTCTGTGGAGACCCGCTAACACTGATCTTGGGCAGGTTGTTTGATCTCTGTGAGCAAGTCTCTACAAAGGGTGAGGTAATTCTACCTCAAAATTGTGTCGGGGGAATTGACTGAGGTCTGTGTGGAAATCATTTACACAGAACCCTGCCAATGATTAACACTTAACTTGTCATACCTTTCCCCTAGTTCTTTTGGGAAAAAGTAAATTAATTGCCCATGAGGCAAAGATCATAGTCTTTCAGGGTCTCTCTGGTGTATTTATTGCCTAAAGAAACCCATCTGATTCGGGTTCTTTCTGAAATTGCTCCCAGGAGATCAGGCTTTTCATTTTGCAAATAGAAACTATTAAATGCTTAAATACCATAGGGAAAGTAGAGATCTAACTATACCAAATGCAAACAGTTGGAAGGGGACTGCTGGTGCTGTAGCCGTTGCCGAGCGACGGGGCCAGGCTGAGGGCTGCAGCTGCCCTACGGAGCAGAGCCCCCCGAGGTGCAGTGGGGCTTGTGGCCTCCTGAGCTCACGACAGTGGGCCCTCGTGGGACTGGTCGCTGCTCACGAGCACGGTGGAGGGGGCCTCCGAGCATCTGGGGAGCACGGAGGACAGGCCCGCCCTGAAGCGCTCGGAGGGCGGCAGCTCAGTTGAGGGGACTTTCCGGGGCCACCGCTGGTCTCCACCGTGTTTTCGTCTGTGGCCCAGCCCCACATGTGGGCCCGTGGCTGGTTTTCACGGACACACAGGCTGGTGTTTCTGGCCTGAACTCCTGGCCCTGACCTGCCTCACTTCTCAGTTGGAAAACAGGGCTGAAAACGTTAAACTTTGATGTAAACACGCGGAGTCAGCACGTCTGAGTGCTTGTCCCTGCTCACCTGCCCACAGTGTGGTGGGCTGGGCTGGGTTCACTGCTCCGTGGAGGTGGCCAAGGGGCACACAGCCGTGGTCGGCTTCCCCTGCACAGAAGGGGTGCCCAGGAACCCCTGGCCCCGCGTCAGCGGTCTCCTCCCCGCCCCCCAGGTGTTCGTCCGGAAGCTGCGGAAGGCCTACGGGAAGAGTGAATGGAACACGGTGGAGCGTCTGAAGGACAACAAGCCCAACTACAAACTCGACCACATCGTCAAGGAGCGGTGAGCTGGGGCTGTGACCCGGCGCTGGGGGTTCAGTGGGGAACACAGCTGAGACCCCGCCCACAGAGCTGGCTCCTCTTGGAGGAGGCAGACCAGGAAACAGCTGGCACGTTGATTTAATGGTTTCAAGTCCACACGAGTGCCATGAGGGATGCGCTCCATGAAGGGAACCGGAGGCCCGCGGGAGTCACAGGCTGGTCAGAGGAGGTGTCTGAGGGCAGACCTTCGAGACAGCCGGGAAGGTGTCGCTCAGGACGAGCAAACTGAGTGCGAAGGCCCTGTGGGGGAGAGAGCCTGAGTCGTGGGGTGCCCGGTGTGCACGGTCAGCCCTGGGGGTGCAGCTCGGCGCCTCTGATGCCAGCGTTTCTTGCCCATCCTTCTCCATGGTCCCCCCTCCGTCACTGACTAAACCGGGGGGGATGCTTGGTAGTGTCTGGAGACATTTCCGGTTCTCATGACTAGGATGGCAGTGGGTCTCCTAGTATTTAGGGGCCACAGATGCTGCCCAGCCCCCTGTGGCACACAGGACAGCCCCCACCGTCCGGAACAACCTGGCCCAAAGTGGTAGCAGTGGTGAGATTCAGAAACTCGGCGCTCCCTGAACATCTGTCTTTCTCTTGGGGGCTGTCAGTCCAGGAGCATGCAGCTCCGGGCCGGATGGACTTGGTTTCAGTAGCCGGGCCAGCCAGCTGAGCGACACCGCCAGCCTGGGAGCCCGACGGCAGGCGTTCTCACCCCTGCCCTGCAGCCGCAAGCTGGGCAGCCCAAGAGCAGCTCCTGCCCCGAGCAGGCCCTCTGCTCATGAGCGCTGGTGGGTGTGACGCCGCTGTCCTGTGGAGCGAAGCTGGTGGCGGTGTGATGGCGCTCCCTCGGCCGATGCTAGAGAATGAGTGGCCGGTGGTGTTTCTAGGAAGGGCTCGGTCGTTGGGTTGGTCTGTGAGGTGGGGAGTGAGGAGACCTGGAGACACCCGAGGGGCCTGACCGACGCTCCGGCCTCTGAACCAGGAAGCCGAGCGCCTCTCCTTTCGGCTCATGAGAGGCCCCCGCAGGCCTCTATTCTGCCTTGCGCTGTGTCTGAAGACCCGGCCGCCCCTCCTGACCCTCGGAGCTAAGTGGGCTCGTCCTGGTTCTGCGGTTCCTCCCAAGGCCATGGGGACGCCGGTGCTGCCAGCCCCCAGGGCGTTGCCCAGCTCCCGTCCAGGAGATGGCGGTGGCCCGGCGTGGGGAACTGGGCCTTTGGGGTGGCTGACGGGTGGGGCAGTGGGGTCGGAGGCGGAGCAGCCTCCTGAGCACCCCCTCCCCGGGCCGCGCAGGTACCCCACATTCATCGACGCGCTGCGGGACTTAGACGACGCGCTGTCCATGTGCTTCCTCTTCTCCACCTTCCCGCGGACCGGGAAGTGCCACGTGCACACCATCCAGCTGTGCCGCCGGCTGGCTGTGGAGTTCATGCACTACGTCATCGCCGCCCGTGCCCTGCGCAAGGTGAGCCGGGGCCGCCCGGCGGGGCCCAGCCCCCCGCACCCCCGCCCCGGGTCCTCACCATGCTGTCCCCACTCCTGGCAGGTCTTCCTGTCCATCAAAGGCATCTACTACCAGGCTGAGGTGCTGGGCCAGCCGATCGTGTGGATTACGCCCTACACCTTCTCCCACGACGTGAGTGTGCCCCCGGGAGGGGTTGTGCGGGGCTGCAGCTCCCTCTCCAGTTCCTAGATGGAGATGAGGGGGTGGGTGGGGAGGGCATCGTCCTGTCCTGCAGAACCAGCTGGGGTCCTGAGTGCCGGCCAGTGGCGTGGCGAGGGTCGGGGGAGTGTGTGGCAACAGGAGCCTGGGCCAGCCTGGCTGCCGAACCTGCTGGCTCGTTGGCCTTGACATGTTCCCCTACCTTTCTGTGTGCGGTTAATAAGGGTCCTGCCTGTCTAAGCCTTTGTCGTGAGGATTTGAGGGAGAAGAGCTTTAAAGTGCGTGGTCCTCAGGGGTCATGGAAAGAAGAGTGAGCAGCGGCTGGGCCGGATGTGCCTGTGTACACAGCCTTACGCAGAGCCCAGCCTGCCTCCGACCCACTGGGTCCTCACCTTGCTTTCTCTGTCTTTTAGACTGTGGGGGATTGGGGCGGGATCCATGAGGGGAAACGCTGACTTGGCCTCTAGATGGAGGTTGTAAGCCCCACAGGGTCACAGCTGATTTCTCGTGCAGTGGGCCCGCGTCGGGCCCCGCTTCCTGCTCACGCCCTGAGCAGAAACTGCTGCCTTCAGCAGAGACCTGGCTGGACAACGGGTTTGCTGGCTGGGGAGCCGGTGCTCCCACCTGAGCTCATAGTCTTGGTCTGCTGGGCCCCTCCCTGCTCCTTACTCTGGGCTGGGCGGGGGGCTGCAGGCTGGAGCCCCCCGTGAGGCCCAGCAGCTGGGATCAACGGCAGCCTCCGTGGGTAAGAGGTGCTTCGCCCCTGGCAGCCCCTGTGTCTGCTCCGGGGACAGGCATGTGCAAGTCCGAGCTCTTCCCTGGCATTGCCTGCCCCGTCCCTCCTCTCCCCTGTCCTTCCTGCCCGCCTTCTTTCCTTCCCCAGCCCTCCCTCTCCTTCCTGCTCTCTGATGTCCCTCCCACGCACTGCTCAGACTGGCCTTTGTCTGCCCGCGGTGGTGAATAGGGCCCTATGGTGGCTGGCCTCCACACAGCTGGCGCCGGGGGCACGGGGGAGGGCACGGGCCGCCCCTTCCTCCTTCCTCTGGCCAGCTCACTGCCGCTGCCTCCTCCTCACGGGATGGGGGACCCAGGCTGGGTCAGAGCTGGGGCCCTCACGTGCCCCCTCCCCCCTGCACAGCCAGTGCTGGGCTCCCAGCAGCAGGACCCAGGCAGGTAGTGGGGTTCAGGGGGCTGCTGGGCCATGGGGGAGTTGCTGCTCACGTGCTCCCAGACGTCTGGAAGGACCGAGGTATCAGCGGGGAGACAGGTGGGACTGTGCTCTCTGTTTTTCCCAGGCAGGCAGCATTTCTCACGAGCACCCTGAGGGTGGGCCAGGCAGCCGCCCGGCCCGTCCCAGGGCCTCGGGCTGTGCCTTTGTCTCTGGTCTGGGCTGGAGGCTTGGACGTTAGATTCTGAGTATTGTCCCAAGGGTCCCAGGGCTTATGGGTACAGCATGCCATCTGCCCACTGCCCCAGCTGTCCCCACCCAGGCAGGTGGGCTGTTCCAGGGCCGCCTTGCCCAACCGGGCCCCAGGCGCTCACAGGCTAGCCCCAGAGAAGACAGTAAATGAGACTTGTGAGCTGGGCGGTGGAGCTGGTGTCAGCGTCTCTGCAGGGACGGAAGTCTGACCTGCAGAGTGAGGGGGTGGCGGGCACCAGCCAGTCCTGAGCACCTCGAGACAGAGGCTTCCCTTTTCTCGCCACTAGCAGGGATATGGCTCTGGCCTCCAGGACAACCCTTGGGACCCTGTCCAGAGCCTCACTGGTAACCCAGGATGCTCCTGGGTGGGGACCCCTGGACTCTCCCAAGGGGCCGCACTCTGAAGGCAGGGCGGCTGCCAGGGCCCTCCTGGACTCGGGCAGCCAGGGCCCCGCCTCGGGTGCTGGTCCGTGTGCTGCTTGCACTGACATTGCCTCCACACCTCCTGTGCCCGCAGCACCCGACGGACGTGGACTACAGGGTCATGGCCACGTTTACTGAGTTCTATACCACCCTGCTGGGCTTCGTCAACTTCCGTCTCTACCAGTCTCTCAACCTGCACTACCCGCCTAAGGTAGGCCCTGCCCACGCCTTCTCCCCGCAGGGAGGTGGGGGCTGGGGCCTCCCCTTCCTCTGACCCTTCACCCCTGCCTCCCAGCTCGAGAGTCAGGTCCACACAGAAGTGAAGACCAGCGAGGACACCTACGCTCTGGACTCTGAGAGCTCTCTGGAGGTGAGAGGGGCTTCCGGCGCTGGCCTGCGTCCCCCAGGACCCAAACCCACTGACAGCCGTCCCAGAGCAGTCGGCTCCCCCTCCCCACGCCGCCCCCACCCCGCCTGCAGGCAGCATCTCTGCAGCCTCGCTGCTTCCACAGAAGCTGGCTGCCCTCAGTGCCAGTCTGGCCCGCGTGGTGGTGCCCACGGTGGAGGAGGAAGCTGAGCTGGACGAGTTTCCTGCTGACGGGGTAAGCACTGCACGGCCTTCTGGAGGCAGGCTTGGGGGCCTGAGGGGTTTAGGAGGAGGCTGGAGAGGGGCTCGTCTCCAGCCTCTGCCTCCTGTGGGGGTGCGGGTGGGCCCGACAGCGTGAGCGGCCCCTCTTCTCTGTAGGAGATGGCGGCGCAGCAGGAGGACCGCAGGAAGGAGCTGGAGGCGCAGGAGAAGCACAAGAAGCTCTTCGAGGGCCTAAAGTTCTTCCTGAACCGTGAGGTGCCCCGCGAGGCCCTGGCCTTTGTCATCAGGTGGGGGCCTGACTGCACTGGCTCTGCTGGACGGGGGCCCTGGGCAGGGGCAACAGGTGCGTCCTGAGAGGGTGAGCTTGTGTCTGAGGACCCTCGTGGGCTCCCCCTGTGCCTGTAGGAGTTTTGGGGGGATCGTGTCCTGGGACAAATCTCTGTGCATCGGGGCCACCTATGACGTCACAGACCCCAGCATCACCCACCAGATTGTCGACCGGCCTGGGCAGCAGACCCCAGTCATCGGCAGGTAGGCCCCCGAGGCCTTCTTCTTCCTCCGCACGTTTGGGCTTCTGGGGGCGGGGGTCTGCGTCCGAGGCCCTGCGGAGGCAGCCGGTCCTCGGGGGCCCGCAACTGTCCACTCTCGCCCTGGGCCAGGTGCTACGTGCAGCCCCAGTGGGTGTTTGACTCGGTGAACGCCCAGCTCCTCCTCCCCGTGGCAGACTACTTCCCTGGGGTGCAGCTGCCCCCGCACCTCTCGCCCTTCGTGACAGAGAAGGAAGGCGACTATGTGCCTCCGGAGAAACTAAAGCTACTGGCCCTGCAGCGGGGCGAGCACCCAGGTGCGTGGAGGAGCTGGACCGGGCCGGGTGGGCAGGCTCCTCCAGGCCGGCCTCGGCTCCCGGGGCTCAGCGGGCCGTTTCCCTGGTGGGCTACGGAGGTAGCCCGTTCCAGAGCACTGGGCAGTTAGTGGGGACACAAAATCCTGGACGCCCTCCTTGGAGTAACATGGCTTACAAGGACGAAGTGTGTGTGTTCTGGAGTCTCGTGTCACTTGATGTTCAGGGTAACTGAGCAGAATGGTCTGGAAGTTTCCATGGGAGGCAGCAGAGCTGAGGGGTGGGGGCCCTTGAGTTTGCTCTGAAGGCAGCCAGGCTGGTGGGAGGTGCCGGGGGCTGTGGCTAAGCCAGCCCTGCTCTGTCCTTGGAACATCTGCATGGGCACACTGGTACCAGTTCTCACACCGCAAGGGGAAGAGCAGATCCCTGGGGTGCAGAATTCTTGGTTCTTTGTAGGAAACTTAAATGAATCTGAGGAGGAGGAGGAAGATGAAGAAGGTGACGGTGAGGAAGAGGGAGAAAAAGAAGAGGAGGAGGAGGAAGACGTGGAGGCTGATTCGGAGAAGGAGGAAGAGGCCCGGCTGACCGCCCTGGAGGAGCAGAGGCTGGAGGGGAAGATGGAGGCCCAGCTCACCGCCCTGGAGGAGCCGAGGCTGGAGGGGAAGGTACCGGGGCGTGGACCAGGGTCTCAGCCCGGGAAGCAGCCCCTCCCCAACAGCCGTCCTGGTGGCAGAAGGCCAGGAGCCCGAGGAGGCTGGAGGTGGAGAGTGGGGCCAGCCTGTTCCCAGCAGCATCCTCCCCGTGTCCCCAGAAGCCCAGGGTGATGGCCGGCACAGTGAAGCTGGAGGACAAGCAGCGGCTGGCCCAGGAGGAGCAGAGTGAGGCCAAGCGCCTGGCCATCATGATGATGAAGAAGCGGGAGAAGTACCTCTATAACAAGATCATGTTTGGCAAGAGGCGCAAAATCCGCGAGGTGAGTCTCCCTGCACCCCCATGGAGCCTCACGGCTGAGCTTCCAGGCCTGTCAGCTCTCCGGGGCAGACTCCAGGCCAAAAAAATTTTTTTAAGAGAGTACTGTGTACATCAGAACTTGAATGGTTGGGAAAATGACTCACACCTCATTGCCTTTGAGGGGATCTGTAGTAACAGCCCCCAGGTTTTTTTGTGCATCTGATAACACGGGTGTTATTTGTGGGGCGTCATGCTCTACAACCTGGAGGAGGGCGTGGCAGCCCACTTCAGTACTCTTGCCTGGAGAATCCCATGGACAGAGGAGCCTAGCGGGCTACAGGCCATGGGGTCACTAAGCGTCGGACACGACTGAAGCGGGTCGGCACACACGCACGTGTTTCACATACAGCACTTCGCTTTACTGCGCCTTTTACAGACGCGGTGTTTGCTACCAACGGAAGGTTCGTGGCCGCTCTCTGTGGAGCAAGTCTCTTTAGCACCATTTTCCTAGCATTTTCTCTTTATGTCTCTTTGTCACCAACGACATTGATTAATTCTCATTATACTTCAGAGTGTTTCATTATTATTTGTTGTAGTAATGTAAAGATCAGTGTTCTTTGATGTTATCATCATTAAAAGACTATAGTTCATTGAAGGCTCAGATGGTGGTTAGTATTTTTTTAGCAATGAAGTCTTTTTTAATGGATGTGTATGGATGGTGTTTGTAGACACGATGCTCCTACACACTTAATAGACAACAACATACGTGAACAGAATTTTACGTGCACTGGGAAACCAAGAAGCTCTTGGGACTCTCTACTGTAACACTTACTCTTTTGGGATGGTGAGTGGACTCAAACCCACAGTACCTCCAGGGTCTGCCTGAGCACCATCTGCCATGTCTGTCACGTGGTGTGAGGTGTCCATGGCGTCATCCAGTGCCTGCTGACAGGATTAGACTGTCTGCCTTTTCTAGTCATTCTCAGAAAACACTCGAGCACCTCTCTGCCCTCCTTCAAGTACCTCTCTGCAGGGTACATTCTTAGGCGTGTAATTGCCAGGTGGAAAGGCCTACCTGTTTTGGAAATAGATCATGCCAGGTGGCCCAGGCAAAAGACTGTTCCAGGCTGACCCCTGCAGCAGCTCCTGGTGAGAGGTTTGAAGGGCCCCAGCTCTCCCAGGCGATGTGGGTCAGTGGGGCGGCGCCTCCAGCCCTGGGAGCCTGCGGCCCTCCTGACTCGCTGATGGCCCATGAGGTGACATGGTCACAGAGGCAAGTGAAGACCTGGTTCCTCACCTGAGGCTCTTTCGATCAGTTTGTTTTTTCTCCGTGGTGATTAGCCTGTTAGCTTTTCTGGAAGCTCTGCTTTTAAGCGGTGGCCTTGAGTAGAAGGGGGAGTCCCCTTCCCGCCCTCCTCCCTCTCATCACAGTTTAATCCTCCCCTTCCTCCTGGCAGGCCAACAAACTGGCGGAGAAGCGGAAAGCCCATGACGAGGCTGTGAGATTGGAGAAGAAGGCCAAGAAGGTGCGGGCACTGTGAGCGGCAGCAGCGTCTCATCAGGCGAGGCCAGCTCGCATCAGCGGGACTGGGCACAGGCACTGGAGGGCCTGGGCTTGGTGACGCCCTGGACCCCTTGTCGTCACCCCCTCTCCCCCCTCTGCCGGCCCTGGCCTCTGCTCACACTCTCTGGCCAGGCCCACTGGCAGCCCCAGCCTCCCTTGGATGCAGCTCCCTGCGGGTGGCTGCGCAGAGGAGAGGCTTCTGTTCGTGGCTAGACGTCAGGCTCCCAGGAGTCAAGTGACACGGGATGGTGGGGAGGGGGCCCGCCTTGCCCCTCCCTGAGGCTCCCATTCACCCTGGCTTTCCACACCCCCTCCCCCACACTCAGTTGGACTTGTGTGATGGGCAGAGGGTGGGGAAGCGTTTGTTAATAAACAGCTGGAGTTTTGCAGCCAATTGAACCCTGTGTTCGCAAGCTTTCCTGGGGTTGGAGAAGGGCCACCTTGTATCCCGTGCTCCAGGGTACCCTGTGCTGAGGGCGGTGCCCCAGCCCTCAGTTCCCACTGAGACAGGCCGGCCACTGCCGTGTACACCACTGCTCCGTGGACCCCACATTGCAGCCTGGAGAGCTTTCCTCAGTGAACACGCTTCCTCACGTGTAAGCTGAGAGTAGGAAAGTTGGCGCCTTTATCCCAGGCACATGTGGTAGGTTCAGTGACGTTTTAGGGACTCGCTAGAGTCAGGTGTCGGTAGGCAAAGCGCTCCGCGAACACCCAGCATGATTGTCATTTCCTGCTGGCGTCTGCCCAGGAGGCAAAAGCCAGTGTCCTACGTATCTGTGGGGCCCAAGTGGAGGGACCACGGCTTTACCTGGTGGGCTTGGGGGCAGAGCTGCTGGGGACCCCCAGTGTGGCTCTGCCGGCAGCCTGGCTTATAACCTGGGCCAGGCCATCCTTAGAGCTTCCACTTGACTCTGGCAGTGCCCCTGTCTGGACTGGGACTGTCTGGACTGCCGGTGCCTCATGGCAGAGCCAGGGCCAAAATCGGGGCATGGGGTGGTCACTCAATCCCTCCCAGGTCAGGCGGGGAGATTCTGAACCACTGCCTGTCCCCGCCCCGCTCTGTGTACTATGGGCTGCGTGCTGTCAGGAGCAGGGCCAGGGTGGGGAAGTGCGGGTTTGGAACTGGGCGTCTCCTTGTCCAAATCCAGGTGCCTGAGGGCCTTGGCCTTCTGCCCTTCACTCTAGAAGCGCCCAGGCTCTACAGAAGTCTTTAGGGCAGTATCTTCAGACCCAGCCCGGGCAGGGGGAGGCAGGAGCTTGGGCGGACTGAGGCCTTGCTGAGCCGCGCTGTGGGTGTCCAAAGAGCCATTCCACTGGCATGCTTCATGGTGGTGGTGGTGGTTGGGGAGTGGGTACCTTCTATTGTCAGGGCCTCTGGAACCAAAGTCTGCAGCCCGAGGGAATACCTTGAGCGTGCTTGGGTTCATGTGCACCCCAGTGCCGTGGAGGCTGGAGAGCGAGCGGGCCCATCAGATATGGAAAATTTCCTGGCAGTCATGCTGATGTGGAATTTTCCCCATTCCAGAGTCGCCCAGTAATGGCGGGGGCAGTGGGGCTCTGGCGCGGCTTATGCCCCACTGGGTGACCTGCTGGTTTCGCACTGCCCACAGCTGGAGCGGAGCCTTCCCAGCTCCAGGCAGGCATTAGTCCCCTTCCCTGGGCCTGATCCTCTGGGGTGAAGGAGGGAAGCCTAGGACTGGGAAAGTCAGATCCTGAATAGGGTGCCCGCATCCTAACGCACTGTGCCCTGCCGGGCACCTTGGAGAGGTGGGGTCAGCCCCGACTCCTCTCATCCACGTTTCAGAGGCCAAAAAAAAATGTGTCCCCAGTTTGCACTGACTCTGGAGCCAGAGGCTGAACCTTCCATTGAAGATAAGTTAAGCAACTAGAGTAGCCGCCTCCTCCCCAGAGCTGGGCTGCCCTCACCATCACCACACCACCCCGTTCCCCGGGCACCCTCGAATCCCTTCCGGGGCCGGGAGCTCGGCCGAGCCTCAGGGTCCGGCGGCGGGACAATGGCCCCGTTGGCGCATCCGAGACAAACGCGCCTTGTTGGGCCCGCGGCGGGGGCGCGACGTTGCGCCCTGGCGCGCTGAATGCGGCTTCTGTGCGCGCGGGGCGGGCGCGGAGGGCCGGGGAGGGAGCTGGGGCCCGGGGCACCCATTGGCCGCGGCGCCGGGGGGGCCGGGCCAGGCAGGCGGCCGCACCTGGCCGGAGCGGGTGCGGCGGCGGCGACGGGGGCGGGAGCATGGTCCAGGCCGGGCCGAGTGGGGGGACCCGGCGGGTACGCCCCGCCGCCTTAGTAAGCGCCCGGGCGGCGCGGCCCGTGGCCGAACCTGCACGCCAAGCCCGAGAAGGACCGGGACAAGGTATGTCCTGGGGGCCTGGCACCCACCACCAGCTTGCGCCCTGCCTCAGTCTACCCCCTGGGGTCCGGTCCCGCTGCTCCACGCCCCGGAGCTGGGGCTGCGCGCGCCAGACTCTAGACCCAAGAGGTACTCTACCGCTCCGCGGCCCGTGCGCCCATCCCGGCTGACAGAGGGTGGGAAGACTGGAGCCTGATGGGGAGCAGGTTGGTGCTCAGCCGGCCCTTGTTTCTTCCCCCTGCTCCTGTTTCCAGGGTTTACCCAGTTCCTGACTTGCGGCGGGTGGGGCGGGAGCTGGGCTGGAGCTGGGCCTTCATTAATCATTAATCTTGGACGTGGTGCCAGAGCCCTGGGGGAGGAGAGGCGGGGATGTTCCCTCTTCCCACCAGCCCTCCCAGAAGAGGGGCGGTCAGAGCAGGGGCTGGGCGTCAGGATAAAGGCTGGATCCCCCTGCCTGGGGAAGGCCTTGTCCTCTACCACTCAGCGGGCAAGGCCACCCAGGAAAGACTTGGGGGAGTGGGACAATCTCTGGGGTCCAAGAAGGGTCCCCTAGCTAAGCCAGCAGTTCCCATGTTTCCTGGACCAGTGCTCAGAAAGGGGTCCAGCTTGGGCTGCCCGCCTTGGTACCAAGCCAGTGCTTCGGTGACAGCGCACAGAAAGGCTGTGCTCCCTTCCCAATGCCCCTCCACACACACCTGCACCGAGCAGGAGAGGTGATGGGCACACATCTGGCTGCAGTGACCCAGAGCAGTGGGAGGGAAGCTGGAAGGGCGGCAGGCTCGACATCTGATGCCCGGTGTTGCCCAGGTGACAGGCACCATGGAAATCCTAGGGAGGACGGTCTCCCGATGGGAGAGTCCAACCTCTCCCTTTACAAAGAGGGTGACTGACCTAAGGCCCAGAGAGAGCAAGGCCATGGGCAGGCCTGAGCCCAGGCAGCCACTGGGCGGCGGCCCTGTACCTTACCCCTCGGAGGAGCCATCATTACTAGCCCTGTGATCCCAGCGGGGACAGTGAACTTGCCCAGGGTCACACAGTGGCTAAACGGACTCCAAATTCAGAGGCGTGCCCGAGCCCCCATTTCAGGACCCCAGCCTTGCTCAAGATCTGTTTTCTCTGCCCTTTTTTGGGGTCCTAGCCTCTTCAAGCTGCCATGGCTGCCCCCAGCCCCCAGCTCAGGACCCCGCGTGCCCCCCTAGCTCCCAGCTCTGCCTGACACTCGGGGGGTGGGCAGGCTGCTACCCTGGGAGCAGAGACAACAGAGCCCTGTTCCCAGCTGCCACCTCGGGCTGCTTCCTCCCTGCTTCTCACTCAGGCAGAGCCCTGCCTGAAGGAAGCGCCCTAGAACTGTGCATCCCTCATCTGATGGGCGGGGGTCTGACACTGGATGGTGTGGGTCCAATCCAGCAAAGGGAGGAGTGTGTCCCTCCCTCTGGGCTCTAAGGGACTTGATGGTGTCACCCCGGTGGAAGCAGCAATGATTAACCTGGGAGAAGGATACACAGATGTCGGGATTCCAGGCATGGCAGCAGGCTTGTGAAGGGTTTTTTGCCCACCTCGGACTGAGCAAGGAATATGGACCATTCCAGTTTAGGAGCCGTACCCCACTCCAAACAGGGGAGGGCACGAGGGAGCAGAGCGCCCACAGGGCTCAGCAGGCTGGGGTCGGGGGATCACCCGGTGAGGGGTGATGGTTCAGAGGAAGTGGGAATCCAGAGGAAACCTCTCTCCTGCCCGCCAGCCCCAGGGCAGCGATGAGGTGTGGCTTGGGCACCCCCAGTAATAGTGATGCCAGTAATGCCCAGACTTGCCATGGGATCCCAGGCAAGTCCTTCCTTCCCTGTGCCTTGCTTTTCTCAGATGTGAAATCTGGGACTTGGGGACCTTGGGTCTGCAGCATGGGAGGTATGTAGGTGCTGGGGTGGGGAGGGTGGCCCTCCAGGAGACCGCTTTGGCGGGTGCCGCCTCTCCTGGCTGGTGAGTCTAAAAGGGTCAGGATAATAATCCGAGGTGTGTGCAAAGGGCGCCACATGCCCCATCCCGTTTGATCCTCACGGAAGGGCGTGGTATCTGCATTTGGTAGAAAACCTAGGTTCAGAGAGGGGAGGTCACCTGTCCAAGGTCGCCCAGCTGGGGATTGGTGGAGCCAGATTTCTCGCCAAATCTCTCCAGGATGAGTGAAGCGGGCGGGCAGATCCAGGGCATTGTACCTAGCAACTGCTCAGCTCCTTCTGAAAAACCTTTATATTTTACATATTGTTATGCAAATAAGTGCATGACATCCCTTTTTTAAAAAAAGGTTTCAGTCACGCTGGATGGTACTACCAATGCCTACATACTCACCTCCGGAGTTCTCAGGAGCTCTGAGGCTGATACAGAAGGGACCGCTGGGCTAACCTGCGCTGTGCCATTCTTCAGTTAGGGCTGTTTTGGGGTGACTCAAGTTTGCCATCAGGAGGGCTGGTGATCTTGTCTGGACAAAGCAATGTAGCAGGATCTGTGGGCTGAGCCTTGGTGTCCCCGCCGTCACAAAGCTAGCAGGTGACACCAGAGGTTATCTATTGAGGTTGCAGGTGTGGTTGCCATTAGGAGTTGTGGAAAGAGGCGACTGACTCTGCAAGATCAGAAAACCTTCTGAGTCATCAAAGTACACCAACCGAGGCCACAGCGAGGTGGGGTATGGTTCAGACTAGCCACGGCTCCCTCCTCCTCCAGCCAGATGGCAGGTTTTCAAAATGGAAAGATCGTTATTTTTAATTTTTTTTCCAGAGTAATACAGACTCTTTGTAAAAACAAAATTATGTGTGAATATGTGTGTGTGTGTGTGTGTATGTGTGTAGATATGTATTTTTTCTCCACTTCATTATATGTTACAGAGGTCGGTTGCATGAATACAGACTGGATCGCTGGATGCATGCCACATGCTATATTCTGTAAACTATTCGTTCATTTAGGTGGTGGCGCGTCTTAGTTGGGGCACGCGGGATCTTGGCTGCGGTGCGGGGGCTTCTCTCGACTTGTGGCACACGGGCTCAGGAGCACAAGGGCTCAGAGGCTGTAGGCTCTGTTTCCCTGCTCTTGGGCTTAGTTTCCCGCGGCATGTGGGATCTTAGTTCCCCGACCAGGGATCAAACCCATATCCCCCGTATGGTGAGGCAGATCCTCAACCACTGGACCATCAGGGAGGTCCCTGTCACATGGTACTTTCAAACATCCCCTCCTGTTGGACACTTAGGTTGTTTCCGTCTTACTCCTTCACTAAATACTACTACGATGGCCGCCTTTGTGCTCTGCCTCAGATCTCTCGTTTGTCCTGTTTGAACAAATCCTCATAGGTAGAAGTCCTGGGTCTGAGGCTAGGCACTTAGAGAGCTATACCGCACTATGAGTGGGGTTTCTTCCCTGGTGGCACCAGTGGTAAAGAATCCGCCTGCCTGTGCAAGAGACCTAAGAGACCGGGGTTTGATCCCTGGGTCGGGAAGATTCTCTGGAGGACATGACAACCCACTCCAGTGTTCTTGCCTGGAGAATCCCATGGACAGAGCCTGGCGGGCTAGAGTGCATAGGGTCACAGAGTTGGACACAACTGAAGCGACTCAGCGCATACGTACATACACTCTGAGCACTGTAGGGAGAGTCTTTCTGCTCTCCTCTTAAAATCTCCTCCCACGTCCCTGTGAGATTCCTTCCAGCCACAGGAAACAGCTCTAGGACACCCTCCCTCTGCCCGATCCCTGTTCCTGTATGTACTTACTGAACAAACAGTGATGCCCATCAGTGAGAGAGTGGTTCAGAGAGCAGTGGTTCTACCAAATGTTCTGTAGACAGTGGCTTTGGAGGCCCTTTATCTCCTTGAGGCAAGGGGGCTCTTCGCCTCCCTGTTCCCATAAGGGCAGAGGTCCTCTCCTTCCTCACCTTTCCCTGGTGACTCCATCTCCTCTTCCAGCCTCAGTTCCCACCTCTGTGCCCACGGCCCCCAGCCTCTCTCTCCGAGACCTCTTTCACTCTAAGCAGAGGTTCCTCCTGCTCTTTGCACATTCTACAGGCACCCAGTACACCCCCCAGACTCAAATGTGTCCTAAACTGAAGCTGACATTGTTGCCCGAACCCCAGTACTAAGCCCGCCCCTCTCTTAGCCTCCCCTTCTCAGGGACTAGCTCCGCCCCCAGCCAGCCAGTCACCCCCAGCAGGAATTCTTTTCCCCTACCTCCTCCACACCCGGTCACCCACCGAATGCCATCAGTGCCGTGATCTGCTGGTGGGTCCAGTCCGTCCCCAGACTTCTCCCTGGTCCAGGTCCCTTCACACCTGGACTGCCGTGACCACCACCATCTAGGTGTGCCTGCTTCTCCCACTCCTTCCCACCCCTACAGCTCGTTCTTTACCTGGCAGCCTGATGGGAATCCCATGGCCTCACTCCTCTGCTGAAGACCCTCCCAGGGCTCCCCCTCCCTGCCCACAGGATCCAAGCCAGATCCCTTAGCATGCTTCCTGAGGCCCTGTGTGTCCTGCCTGCCACTGCCCCCATTCTGGCCGTGCACCCCACCTCTGCCGTGCACATATACTGGACCCTCCCAGCCAGGCTGGCCGTTTGCTAGCTTTCCGACTGCCCTGGGCCTTGGCACATGCTTTTCTCTCTGCCCAGCGTATTATGCATTAGTTAAGGCTAGCTGCTGAAACAGACACGCCCCAGGTTGGTTTTGCTTGTTTTTGTCTTGGCTGCACTGGCTGCTTGCAGGATCTGCAACCTTCTTGTTGCGTGAGGGGATCTTTGGTTGTGGCGCATGAAGTCTTGGGTGGGGTCTAGTTCCCTGACCAGAACCTGGGTCCCCAGCGTTGGGAGCACAGAGCCTTAACCACTGGTCTGCCACGGGAGTCCCAAGCCCCAAGTTTTAAAAGGCTTATTAACACAATGGCAGTTTTGTGGTCATTTTCCTGAATTTAATCAGATGTTTGATGATCAGAAATGCAGAGATCGAGGTTCCTCCCACCTCCTGGCCTGCCCATCTCCAGACCCACTCACCTAGCAGGTGGGAAAGGAGATCACAGAGAACGGCCCACTGAACTTCACCAGCTCATATCCCACTGGCCAGAATCCAGTCACATGAGAAGACTGAACTGGGAGGATGGGAAAGGCAGGTTAGCCACGTCCCCAAGGGGAGAGGGGACTGCCTTTGGGAATGGTAAAGCACGCAGCAGCTTCTGCCAACAGGCTCCCCTACCCCAGGCTGTTCTCCCTGACCACCTCCCCTCCCGCCCCTCCAGGCTGGACCAGGTGAATTCTCTGTGCACCGGGAAGCCCTGCCTGTGTGTCCGCCATCAGAGCACCCGCAGCTGTGCCTGCCCCCCTCTCACCCTCAGCACTGAAAGCCTGAACTCTATGCACTGGGCAGCATGCACCCCAGTGCCGGGTGCCGGACAAGGGCTCAGTCAGTACCTGCAGAACACCTGTACTGGTGGCTCAGGGGTAGAGAATCCACCTGCCAATGCAGGAGACATGGGTTTGATCCCTGGCCCGGAAGGATCCCGCATGCCATGCAGCGGCTAAGCTTGTGGGCCAGAGCTGTTGAGCCTGTGCTCTGGAGTCTGGGAACTGCAGCTACTGGGCCCACGTGCTGCGGCCACTGGAGTCCGCATGCCCTAGAGCCTGTGTCCTCCTCAGAGACAAGCCCGCGGCCACAGCTAGAGAGAGCCCCCGCTCGCTGCAACTAGAGAAAAGCCCGGGCAGCAACGAAGACCCAGCACAGCCGAAATAAACAAATGAAATTATAACAAAAAAGAAGATTTTCACATGGGAGCAGAACCAACCAGAGCCGGTGTCACTGACACCTGGGGGGGAGACCCTCTGGCAAGGCTGCAGGCGCAGCTCCTGCGATCAACACTCACACTCTGGAGGCTTGGCTCCATGCAGCTCTTCCTTTTAAAATTTATTTTATTGACGTATAGTTGATTTACAATGTGGTGTTAGTTCCTGGTGTACAGTAAGGTGATTCAGTTATACACACACACACAAACACATACATTCTTTTCCCATTTTATATATATATATTTTTTCCATTATGGTTTATTACACAGTATGGAATATAGTTCTCTGTGCTATACAGCAGGATGTTCATCCATTCTATATATAATAGCTCGCATCTTCTAATCTCAAACATCTCTCACTTTAGAAAATGCTTTTATTCATGTCTTTTCTTCATACTTCCCCAAACTGCTTACCAGTTCAGTTCAGTCGCTCAGTCGTGTCCGACTCTTTGTGACCCCACGGACTGCAGCACGCCAGGCCTCCCTGTCCATCACCAACTCCTGCAGCCTACTCAAACTCACGTCCATTTGACTTGGTGATGCCATCCAACCATCTCATCCTCTGTCGTCCCCTTCTCCTCCCGCCTTCAATCTTTCCCAGCATCAGGGTCTTCTCAAATGAGTCAGTTCTTCCCATCAAGTGGCCAAAGTACTGGAGTTTCAGCTTCAACATCAGTCCTTCCAATGAATATTCGGGACTGATTTCCTTTAGGATGGACTGGTTGGATCTCCTTGCAGTCCAAGGGATTTTCAAGAGTCTTCTCCAACACCACAGTTCAAAAGCATCAATTCTTCTGTGCTCAGCTTTCTTTATAGTCCAACTCTCACATCCATACATGACCACTGGAAAAACCATAGCCTTGACTAGACGGACCTTTGCTGGCAAAGTAATGTCTCTGCTTTTTAATATGCTGTCTAGCATATCTGCATATCTAGCATATCTGGTTTTTAATATGCTAACTGCTTACCAATTACATCACAAATCAGAGTAGTTTTTTATCATCGTTTTTGATAAAAGCAATAAAAAGATCCAAAGTGCTTGAGATATCTTTTAAACCACAGCCATAGAGTCATATTTCTTAATTACTACATTAAGATGCTATTGTTTTATTGAGTTGCCCTTGTCTCAGATGTTAAACTCTCTTGACCTGTTATCTTGTTGTAATTAAAATAGGAATTTGCTTTGAATCAGGGCTCGTTGGTTCTTTGATATCCTATACCATGGCTCAGGGGGTAAAGAATCCGCCTGTAATGCGGCAGACACAAAAGATGTAGGTTTGATCCCTCGGTTGGGAAGATCCCCTGGAGAAGGAAATGGCAACCCACTCCAGTATTCTTGCCTGAAAAGTCCCACGGACAGAGGAGGCTGGCGGGCTACAGTCCGAAGGGTCGCAGAGAGTCGGACACGACTGAGCGACTAAACACGTGAACACGTACCATTTACATTTTACGAAGCCTTAAGAAAACTGGTAGCATATAGGAAGCTGTTCAGACTGGTATGTCTCCACTGTAGTGAGTTTTAAGTTATGTCACTTACCGTAACTGAAAAGCTGGTTACTAGTAACTTGTTTTCATGTCCAGCTTCTAGACTAATTTAATGGGAGAGGAAAATGTACATTTCTGGAACCAAAATCGCATACAAAATAAATTGGTGCTGATGACAGGATTAGCGTATTAGCATGCATTTGCATCTTTAGAATTTCATCTTTGTTTTTCCGGATATAAATGAATATATAATAAAAGAGTAAAACTCTAAGTTATACTACACTGAAATTTCCCTCTATCTTTGCCAATTTATTTTACATTCTGTTCCTTTGAGCATCACTGGATCAGAAGGTTCCTTAGGCATCTTCTATCATTCCTCAAATAATCGTCCTAACAAAACTCTTACTGGGTGGTCATTCACCATTCTAAAATGAAGTATGGTAAGTGCTTGTGCACATCAAACCCCAGCTAAAGGCCAGCTAATATAGAACAGTATAAAAATTAGCTGAATCAAATTAATTGAATAAAATTATACAATGTACATTATATAATTATATATAATCATTATATATTAATATAATGTATGTTAATATGTATTATATACATTTTATATATTATATTATTATGTATTGTACATTATAAATTATATAATATATTATAACATAATTATATATTTATAATATATTATGTATTATAATATAACAAACAACATAATAATTTATATATTTATATATAATATATACATTATATATTATATAATCGATTATAAGATTATACAATATACAGTATACATTGGCTGCTAGAACAGAGTTGTTGTAAAAGAGAAAATGAAGTGATCAAATTCCAAGTAGAAATATTAAGAGCAGAAGCAATGAATAGATTTTCCCTTATGGTTGGACTCAATCCACTATGATAAGAACAATATTTAGAAATATGAAAATTTCAGGTTTAAAAAACAAAGTCTATCTGGCTGCAGCAGGTCTTAATTGTGGCATATAGGATCTTCGGTCTCAGCATCTGGGATCTAGTTCCCTGACCAGGGCTCGAGCCTGGGCCCCCTGCCCTGGGAGTGTAACCTCTTTGCCGCTGGACCACCAGCCAAGTTCCCAAACTGGCAGTGTTTAATTTTTCCAAAACTCTCTGTTACTGATACATATGTGTGTAAATAAAATATTTACGTGGCTCTTCTTACTAGGTTCCCACTCCTCTCACAATTTCACTTCTTGCTCAAAAGCTTGTGCTCCACTCCCACCTGGACGAGGATCTTAACATCTCCCCGCCACCTCCCGACTCTGGGCTTGTCAGTCCCTCTCCTGTGCGTCAGCTTTCTCGTCTTCAATAAAGTGGGGGGGTATAAAGAGGACTCCCTGCAAAGGTTTTGAGGGCGCATGACAGGAGTAGGCTCTGGTCCAGAGTCCACGCTCATAAATCTCCGTGTCTGCTGTTTGATGCTAGCCCGGGACCTGGCTCAGCCCCCAGGGAGAGGAGGACTCTGGGCTTCCCCTGTGTTCCCTGGATGCCGGGCGGGGCTCTGGGGGAAAGAACGTTGAGAGCACAGGGTCAGATGCCTGCTGCTCCTTCGGAGGCGCTGGCAGCTGCTCGGTTTATGAAAGTGCTCGCTGTGGCATCACTCACTGTCACAGTAGTGATTATCATCAACTGATGGTGATACTTGGGTCCCTAGAGCCCCATGCATGGGCCATGGTGGGGGCTCTGGGCATCAGGGTGGAAGGAAAGATTTGGCGGGGTGTTGTGGAGAGGCTTTTCTGGGCACCCTCTGTCCATGAGCAACACTGAGCAAGGATGAGAGATTCCAGGGCCCGAGCTGAGCCTGAGGGACCCTACACCTACCTCTTCCTACAGAGACTTTGGGAAGGATCAGCATCTCTGATCAGCCCAAATCCCTGGAGGCTGATCCAGGGGTGTCCTGTGCCACCACCTTGCCCAGGGTGGAGGCAGGAGAAGCAGCATTTCTGTACCTTTTTGATGAAGAACCTGGAGCTCAGAGAGGTGAAGTCTCATCGGACTCGTCCTCCCAGCCCTGCTCAAGTACTTGGCCTCCAGGGGACCGTCCAGGTTGAGGTCCTGGCTCTTTGGGCTCTCCCAGCTTTTAGACAAACCTTGGTCTCAGGTCATGCCTTGGGCATCTTTAAGCCCTAGAGTTTGGTTAAGTCTGTGTTTTGACCCTGGTTCTGTCTGCTCATGGCTAATTGTGTGATCTCGGACAGGTGAATCTACCTCTCTGAGCCTGGGTATCTTTACCTGGGGAGTGGCTGACAGTTGTACCTGACTCAGAGGGCAGCTGTGAGACTTACATGAGATGTGATTGGAGAAGCAATTAGCTTCCCCTGCTCACCTGCCTTCGTGTCCCTCCCATGGCCTTCAAGCCAGTCCCAGGCTCTCTGCAGGGCTCTGCAGCTGCCTGTGTCCTTGGGCCAAGGACGCCGAGGACCTTGCTGAGCCCTTGGATGGAGGAGCTGCCTGGCTGCTGAGGTCCAGAGAGGGTCGGGGACCACCCAGGGGGCAGAGGGCCAGGAAGCACCCGCAGAGTACAGGGACATGCCACCTGCTCTCCCCAGGGAGGGAACTCATGAATATTCATAGCCGCTGGAGCAAGAGGGAGCCAGCCAGCACACTCCAGGGTGTCATTGGAGCGTTCCGTTTCCCAGTGACCGAAGAGGCAGCCTGGGAGTCAGACGTGGCTCAGGCAGGGAGAGGGAAGGGGCAGCCAGACCTGGCCCCAGGTGAGTGTGTCTTCCTCTGCCCTGCGCACGGCCCCTGGGGGGGCAGCACACCCTGGGACGGAGGCCTGCCTGGTGGTGATGCCCTAGGCTGGAAGGCTCACCATCTTGGGATTGGGGTCCCTGTGTGGACGCTGCGGAAGATGAGCCCCATTTCCCTTTTGTTCCCTGGAGTGTGCTGGTCCAGCTGAACAGGACTGCTGGGTCTGGCCAGGAGCCAGCCGTCAGCACGGATGGAGGATGATCTGGCTAGGGTAACCCAGAAGGACAGGAATAGAGGGGGTGGGGTGCGGAGAGGGGCGGTCTGCCCTGAGTGCCTGGGAGTGTCCCACCATAGCAGAGGAGGGAGACTCGGGTTCTAGTCCTGACTTTGCTACTGCTGTGCTGTGTGACCTTGATGGGGGCTCTGCCCTCTCTGAGCCTCAGCCTTCCAGAGGCACCGTTTTCCAGGAGGCTTGGGCCGTGCTGCAATTGTCCTCAGAACCCCAAGGCCTCAGGCTCCCCTGATGGTTCAGGGGTAAAGAATCTGTCTGCCAGGAGACACGGGTTCAATCCCTGGGTGGTGAAGATGCCCTGGAGGAGGAAATGGCAACCCACTCCAGTATTCTTGCCTGGGAAATACCACGGACAGAGGAGCCTGGCAGGCTACAGTCCACGGGGTCTAGACACGACTTAGCAGCGAAACCACCGCCACCTCACCGCCTCAGACCTGGGAGCGTCAGCTGCCCGCAAGCCTCTGCCTTCTGTGATGTCCAGCTGTGCACACCCTCTCCCCACGGGCTGGGGCTGGGCCTGCGGCATGCCAGGCAGAGGCTGCCACGGACAGCCAGGGAGATGCACACTGCAAGCCAACAGATCAGAACTCGAGTCCCAGTTCTGCCCCCCGCCGTGTGACCCAGAGCCTCAGTTTCCCCACCTGCAAAACAGGGGTGACGGTGGGGTCTGCCTCCAAGGATAGCTGAGTGGAGGCAGTAAGCCGCTCTGGAGAAGCCCCGTCCCAGGGTCTGGCTCTAGAGGGGCTCAGAAGTGAGACCTGAGGGTGGCAAGGGCCCAGGGCTGGGCAACGGGCAGGGCCTGGCCGGTTTTATGGAAGCCAGAGTGGGCAAGGACGAATGAATGAGGGAAGCCCTGATGGGGGTCAGGAGGCGGGCCTGGGCAGGGCCAGGCAGAGGCTGATTGGTGGTCCTGGGAGGCTGGTCTGCCCCCTGCTGCCTGACCTCACTGGAGCCTCACCAGCAGCCTCCCTGAGTTCCGGAAGGTGCCCTGGTGAGTGGGCTCCTGACACGGGGGTGGGCCCTGAGGGGGAGTGGGGACCGAACCCCTCCACACTTTACAGTCACAGAAACCGGGGCCCAGGGCCCCACTCAGGGCTTGGGCTCAAGTCTGAGGTTCTGGCCTAGCTCAGGACTGCCCTGTGGGGCCCCGAGGAACAGGAGGCCAGTGGGGGTGCTTGAGGTGAGGGGCAGATTTGTGCCCGGTTGGCAGGGGGTAGCCTTTGTCCAGGGGAACCCACCCCGAGGATGACGAGGACAGGACTGTGGAGCAGGTTCCCATACTCTTTGAGCGATAACTAGGTGCTAGTTACTTCGCCTGCTCCATCTCTGGCGGGGCGGGGGTGGGAGAGAGCTAGCACTACCAGCTTCCCCATTTTACAGATGAGAAACTGAGGCTCCAAGGGGTTCCTGTGACTGAAACCCGGGCCTGGGGCTTCCGGGTCAGCACCTCCCTCTCCTGAGGCCTCTCTGTGACCAGACCATCGCGAGCTGACTTTCCCCACCTTGCAAGCTTTATCTATTCTTTAAATACAGCAAATACATGTTATCGCCTCTTTCTGATTAAAAAGTAATATACTCTCTTTAGTAAAGAAATGCAACCCTTACAGAAATGCAAAGTACAGAAGAGTATTTCCTCACATACCCCTTCCCTGGCTATGCAGAGGATACCACAGTTAAAACCTAGAATATGCCCCTCCAGGGCTTTCTTTCCGGGTCTGCGTCTAGTGACTATCACCTATATGGATTTGGTGGCGTGGCGTCCCAGAACTTTCTTTTTTCCTGTTAGTAGGTCATGGTGTGTTTTTGAGCCAGTCCTTTCAGCTCTACCTTCTTTTTCTTTTTTTCTGTTAAAGCGGGTATAGATGCCTCCATTTGGGAATGGGCCTTGGTTTCTGCAGTGAATCCCCTGCTGATGGACACTGAGATGGTTTCTTTTTTTCTGACCAAACTGCCATGAACACCCTTACTTGGGTGACTTTGCCCTAGTCTCTATGAAGAAGAGTTAGAACTGGGAGGGTTTCTACAGTCTTCCTTTGAAAGGAAAACCCTCCAGAAACACTCTCCTTCCCTCGCGACCCTGTCCACCTAAAAATGGACAGATATGTCCTTGTCACCAGGGAAGCCAGGTTCCCTGTGGCTAGTTTTTTCCTCTGCAAATTGCTTCTTCACGGCCTTTCCTGTGAGAGAACTTTCTAGAGTGATCAGCGGGGGACTCAGGGACTGGTCAGGTAGGCCTGGAGTGCCCCTTCTCTGGAAAGGTTTGTGGGAGCCCCCAGTCACTCTCCCAGGGGTTCTCCTCCAGGCTAGCTGGCTGGCCTCTGGCCCCAGGGTCAGTGGTGACGTGCCGTGTGTGTGACCACGGGCGGCATGGGTGACCTCTCGTGGCCTCCAGCGCCCTGGGCCCAGTGCAGCATGGAATGGAAAGTTTGGGACCTTGGCTTTGCAGCTAATGGGCCATGAGAAGGTCCCTGAGTCCCAGCTCTGTCCTGGACCCCCACAGCTCGGCCTGAACAGTCCCCATCAGCTCAGGCCTCAGCCCCCTACTGATGGCGTTGGACACAGTCAGACCTAAAAACCTAGCCCCCAAATGAAAAACCAGGAAAGTGAAAAGTAAAAGTGAAGTTGCTCAGTCGTGTCTGACTCTTTGTGACCCCGTGGACTGCAGCCCACCAGACTCCTTTGTCAGTGGGATTCTCCAGGCAAGGGTACTGGAGTGGGGTGCCATTTCCTTCTCCAGGGGATCTTCCCAACCCAGGGATTGAACCTGGTCTCCTGAATTTCCGGCAGACACTTTACCATCTGAGCCACCAGGGACTGAAAAGTAAGACCAGGCTGCTGCTGAAAAAGTCTGTGACTAAGGGAGAATTTCAGGGTGAATAGACTGCTCCAGCTCCTGGGCTGACTGCTACTTAGCCTGAGGTCACAGACTGGTCTCAAGGTGCACAGGTGCCCCCTGTAGACACAGTTCAGCGGTTCCCTGCTGAGGACTGGAGAACTCATCCGGCCACTGGACATCTAGTTAAATCTGATATTCAGAGAAATACTGAATAATTTTTAGTATAAGGATATCCTAGGCATTATTTGGGACACACAGATAACTAAAACAATTTGTTGTTCATCTGCAATTCAGACTTAACCTGGTTGACCAAGCCTGCCAGCAGCTGGAGAAGAGGCAGAAATGTGGGCAGGGGCCTGTGATCTGAGTCCTCTCCTTCCTCACTCTGAGCTTCAGTTTCTCCATCTGCTCCCCAACAGACCCCATGGGCACGGGGGCCAGTGTGGAGAGACGAGGAGCTCAGCCACTCACTGGATGCCTGGGAAGGGTGGCAGGGGGTCCAGGCAGGCTGGCTGAGCCTTCAGAAAGGTGAGAGACCCAGGACCTAGGGCCCTCTCTGTAGACACCCCTGGCCCAGACTTGGGGTACAGGGCACTTGGAAAGGGTCTTCTTTTCTTTGTTTTACTTAGATGATTTCATTATGAAGCCCAGAAAGGTATACAAAAAAAAATAAAGCTAATAACACCCATATACCCACCACTCAGCTCATAAATGAAAACTGACCCAGGCAGCAGAACCTTCCCCCTGCCACTCACCCCAGCCTTTCTTGGCATTGGCTTTTTCCACCATGTCCAGCTGCAGCCCAGTGACTGCTTGGGGGGTGGGGTGGGCACAGAGCTGGCAACGGCAGGTCCCAGTGTCGAAAGTTGCCTCTCAAGCCAGCCAGGCCTGGGATGGTGGTGAGGGCTCCCCGGGGCCAGCCTCCTAACACGTGCCCTATTCTGCCACCCCCTCCCCACCCCCTGCAGGTGTCTGAGATGCCGCTGCCACAGAAGAAGCGCTGGGAGTCCATGGCCAAGGGGCTGGTGCTGGGGGCACTCTTCACCAGCTTCCTACTGCTGCTGTACTCCTATGCTGTCCCCCCACTGTACACTGGCCTGGCTTCCACGTGAGTGGCCCTGCTGGGTGGCCGAGGGCTGCGGGTAGCGGAGGGTTGGCTCCCATGCCGATGACCAGGGCTACCTCCTGGGGGGCCACCCTGTGCCCTGCATCATGCTATGTGGGGCAGACGTCCCACTGAAGGCAGGGGAACTCACTGTGGAACCCTGAGCCTCAGTGTCCTCATCTGTGAAGTGGGTGTGCTAACAGAGCCGGATACGGAGCCTAAGAATCAAATATCACCATCTGCACGGTGGGCTCCAGCAGGGCCAGGAGGTGGGGGTGACCAGTCCAAGAGCACTTGGCTGGCACAGGCCTGGATTCAAACTGGGGTCTGCCTGCCCCCAGGCCTGGCTCCTAACCACGAGGTCGTCCTGCCTCCCCATTGGGCTGATCACCAACCCAAGCCTGTGCCCTTAGTTGGAAGTATTAAGTCGAACTAGAGGAAATGCCCGCTTTTGCATGCAGGGTTTCATGTGGTCCAGCCTAACATGAATTCATGATAAAGGTACATCACAGTGGCCACGAACGAGACTTGTTCTTGTCCTCATAGCAACACCACAAAGAGGGTTACTGTCCCCATTTCACAGAAGAGGAAAGTAAGGGCAGACAGGCCAAACCACTGATCTAAGCCTTGCAGCCTGGAACACAGGCCCACCTGATCCCCGGGCTCCCGGGCCATGGGGAGTCCCCAGGGTACACCCCCCACCCCCAGCCACCCGCTCTGTAGACCCGGGGTGGAGGGGCTGGCAGGCCGAATCCTGAGGCTCTGCCACCCCTCCATCCCCAGCAGGACCCCCGAGGGCGCGGCACCCTGTTCCCCGGCAGCAAGCGAGCCCGAGGCGCCCACCCCAGCCAACGGCTCGGCGGGAGGCTGCCAGCCTCGGCGGGACATCGTGTTCATGAAGACGCACAAGACGGCCAGCAGCACGCTGCTCAACATCCTGTTCCGCTTCGGCCAGAAGCACGGGCTCAAGTTCGCCTTCCCCAACGGCCGCAACGACTTCGACTACCCCGCCTTCTTCGCGCGCAGCCTGGTGCAGGACTACCGGCCCGGGGCCTGCTTCAACATCATCTGCAACCACATGCGCTTCCACTACGACGAGGTGCGGGGCCTGGTGGCGCCCAACGCCACCTTCATCACCGTGCTCCGCGACCCCGCCCGCCTCTTCGAGTCCTCCTTCCACTACTTCGGCTCCGTGGTACCCTTCACGTGGAAGCTCTCGGGCCGCGACAAGCTGGCCGAGTTCCTGCAGGACCCCGACCGCTACTACGACCCCCGCGGCTACAACGCCCACTACCTCCACAACCTGCTCTTCTTCGACCTGGGCTACGACAGCGACCTGGACCCCGGCAGCCCGCAGGTGCAGGAGCACATCCTGGAGGTGGAGCGCCGCTTCCACCTGGTGCTGCTGCAGGAGTACTTCGACGAGTCGCTCGTGCTGCTCAAGGACCTGCTGTGCTGGGAGCTGGAGGACGTGCTCTACTTCAAGCTCAATGCCCGCCGCGCCTCGGCCGTGCCGCGCCTCTCGGGCGAGCTGTACCGGCGCGCCACGGCCTGGAACGTGCTGGACGCGCGCCTCTACCGCCACTTCAACGCCAGCTTCTGGCGCAAGGTGGAGGCCTTCGGGCGCGAGCGCATGGCCCGCGAGGTGGCCGCCCTGCGGCACGCCAACGAGCGCATGCGGCGCATCTGCATCGACGGCGGCCGCGCGGTGGACGCCGCGGCCATCCAGGACTCGGCCATGCAGCCCTGGCAGCCGCTGGGCGCCAAGTCCATCCTGGGCTACAACCTCAAGAAGAGCATCGGGCGGCGGCACGCGCAGCTCTGCCGGCGCATGCTCACGCCCGAGATCCAGTACCTGATGGACCTGGGCGTCAACCTGTGGATCACCAAGCTCTGGAAGTTCGTCCGGGACTTCCTGCGGTGGTGACGCCGGCCCCCGCCGAGGAGGGCCCGGCGGGGGTCCCGCCGCCCTCCCCCTGCGGCCCCTCCTGGTGCCACCCCAGTCCCTGGGGTGAGGTGGGGCTATTCGCAGGGGTGTGACCAGCCAAGGACTGGGCCCCCCCGCACACAGGGCCTCACTGAGATCAGTGTTTGACTAATTAGAGTTTTGGTTTGTTTTTAATTAAATCCCCCTACCCGCCCCCAAAAAAAGAATGTTCTATTTTCTGGCTCCCCTTAAAGGGGAGACTTCAGAAGTAAAAGAATTTGATGCGTTTTTGTTAATCAGCCTCAGTGGTGCTGACTGGCGCGGCCCTGGTGTGTGTGTGTAGGGGGGTGACTGGTGGGGATGGGGGGACCCCAAGGGACCACAGTGGGAACCTGTGGACAGAGCCCAGGGGTTCAGAGCCCAGGCGTGGGGCAGGGTTTGGTGTGTACCTGTCACATGCTGAAGCCCTTTGTGGTTGAAGGACTCCCATGAGGTCCCAGGACCTAGAAGATCGAGTGTGTGTATGTGTGTGTGCATGAGAGCGACAGGGAGGTGGGGAGCGCTTAGCAGGCCCTGCATCCAGGCTAAGGGCTCCTCATGCAATCTCATTGGTCCTCACAGTAACCCTTTGAGATGGGCACAGTCGCCATCCCATATACACATGTGGGACTGACATTCTGAGAACAGAAGGGAGTTGCTTGAGATTTACGTTGCAGGATGAATCAGACCCGGTACTAAACCATCTTCCCAGGACTCCAGGCCCTTTCCGCAGCCGATGTCTGTTCACCCTGTCCCTGCCGGCTCCCTCTCCCCTCCTGACCTCTCCAGGCTGCCTCATCCTCTGCTTGTGCTCCAGCCCTCCCTCAGTCCTGGATTTCCCCCTCCCATCCTAGGGTTCAGTTTAATTACCCAAAAAAATGGTATTTATTAGCTGTCAGTTGTGCACCCCAGCCTTGAGCTGGTCCTGAGCAGACAGCAGTCAGCAAGATGGCCTGGAGCAAGTCAGCTCCAGGCCCTGCTGGAGCTCACGTCCAGACAGCAGCCATGCACGTCCAGTATGATCAATCAGGGTGGGGATGTGTCAGCTCCAACCACCCACCTCCCTCAGCCTCCTTAGGTCAAAGAAGGCTCCTTAGGACAAAGGCCTTTCCTTATGTCTCTAACCAGGAGCCAGCGGCCAGATGTGGAAGGCAGAAACTGCAGCCAGGAGACTCTTGGAGACCTGTTTGTGTCAGGCTCCAAACCAAGTGCTTATATATCTTATCTGAATATGTACAGCATCCTAGCTTTAGAGACCAAAGTTCAGAGAGATTAAGTGACCTACCCAAGGTCACACAGCTAATTAGTGCCAGGGTAAGAATTCAAAGCCAGATAAGTCAGCCCGAATGATCACTCAACCTCCCTGGGTTTGAGTCAATCTTCCTCCTGGAGAGAGCTTCTGGTTCAAGCAGGGTAGGAAGGAGTGAGGGTGACTGACTGTTTCAGTTTCCCGGAGTCGACCTGGTTTTAGCACTGAAAGTTCCCACACTGCAAGAAACGCCTCAGTCCTGGGCAACCAGGACTTCTGGTCAGTAGGGGACTGATTTGACCCCACTAACCCTCGGGGGCTACTGCCTGCACCCTCATAGTCTTCCTTGTGGCAAGAAATTAGTGCACCCTCAGAGTCTTTATTTTATTCATAGGGAGAGAAATAAGCAAAAATAAATAAAACTGACAATAGCTAAGTCTATCTGCAAAAAATGCTGAAACTGACTCCACACTTATTAGAGAATTTTCCCTCCTTTTATTAATCAGAGAGAGCTATGACTTAGTGCAATATTGTAACTTTCTGGTGCGTGGAACCCTAAGGGCCTAGAAATGCCATTAATAATCTATTATTTCATTATTTATTATTATGAATATTGGCACTTTTAGGCCCTTTAGGGGATCCAAGGAGAACAAATCTGGCCGTTAGTAGATGCTAAGAACACAAATTACTTTATTAGCATTTATCATCTGCCTGGTTTGTTTTAAAATCAGTATAGTTGTTAACTCACATATTAACATAATTAACATTTTGATAATGAGTAGTTGCCAGATACTGAGCAATCACTCTGTGCCCAGCAGTGTGCCATGTGGGAACACGCATAGTATCCTTTGCTGCCCCCAGAAGGTGATGGAGACCCAGAGAAGCAGAGCAATCAGCCCAGGGTCAGCCAGTCAGCCCACCATAGAGGCAGGACTCAAACCCAGGTCAGCCAGCTGTCACGCTGGTGCTCGCAGCCTCCAGACCTTCAGCGCCATTCCAGCTGGCTACCTCAGCCTAGGGACTGAGGGCTCTTCCACGGCTGAAAAAGTAGGAGGTCTCCAAGAGGCTCTGCGGGGGTCGCCTTCAGGAACCGGGCTGCTCTTGCTACACCTGGACAGCAGAGGGCGCCATGGCGCCAAGTTGAGTCTGGGCCGGTTCTGCCATTCCTGGCCAGTGGGGGCTGGGGTCACCTAGGGTGACCAGGCCTCTGTAGGCCGGACAGTGAAAGCCAGGGCAGGGATCAGGGCTGCCCCCAGGGGGAAATTCAGTGAAACTACTTGGTCCTCTCTGTTATGGGTCGAACTGTATCCCCTGAAAAGATATGCTGAAGTCCTGCCTCTCAGTTCCCTATGACTGGCATTTGGAAATAGGGTCTTTGTACATATAATCAAGCGAATACGAGGTCTTTGGTGTGGACCCTAATCCAATATGGCTGGTGTCCTGATAAGACGTGGAAGTGTCACGTGAACACACATGGAACACACAGGGACAGCGCCACGTGAAGACAGGCAGAGGTTGGCGTGATGCAGCTACCAACCTAGGAACGCCAAGGGTGACGGCCACCTCCGGAAGCCAAGAGGCAATGAAGGGTTCTCCCAGAGTTTCAGAGGGAACACGGCACCTCGATTTCAGACTTCTAACCTCCAGATCTGTGAAAGAATAAACTCCTGTTGTTTGAAGCCACCCAGTCTGTTGGGACTTTGTCAAGGCCGCCCCAGGACGCTCACACATGCTCCCGGGTCAGGACTCTGCCCCTCACCTGGCCCCTCCTTTGGTCCCTTCCTCAGGCTTGCCCCTAAGAGCCACCCTCCACCTGTAGCCAGAGACCGTCCTCTGCTCCGCGTCCCTCCCCCCACCACGGTCCCTGCATCCCCTTCAAGAGAAACCAGGGAGCCGTGTGCCTCTGGGGCTTCGCACATGCTGTTACTGTGGTGTAAAGCCCCCTTCCCTTTGCAGCCTCACACTGTTGCGTGTTTTCAAAGCACACTCTGCCTTCTCTCTCTGGGCACCCTTCCCTGACAACCCAGCCCCCAGGCTGGTTCAGGGCCTCCAGGCTGCTCATCTCAGCTCTGCTAGCCCAGGGTCAGAGCCGTGGGTCTGCTTGTCTGCGAGGCCCCTCCAGGCCAGGGCCTGGGTCTTATGGACACAGTCAGCTCCCAGTGGCCAGGCCAGTGCCTGGCACACAGTCAGCTCTTAATAAATGTTGAAAGACAGAGGAAAGGGTCCAGTGGTTAGGATCCCATGCTTCCATGGCAGGGACGTGGGTGCAATTCCCTGGCTGGGGAACTACGATCCTGCAGGGTGCATGATCGAGACAAAGGAAAATAGGAAGAAAAATGGGAAGGAAGAGAAGAAAGAAGAAAGGAGGGAGGGAGGGAGAAGGTGAAAAAGAGGGAGTGAAAATAGGGCAGTGGAAAGAGAGGGAGCGCTTTCAGCCTTGAGGGCCTACTTCACACTCTTAGGGCCTGTGCTAACCGACCTAGTCCGTTATCCCTGGGGGGGTACACATTAGCCAAGACACACAAGCGCAGGGGTGTTTTCATTAGCAGAGAACTCACGTGACCCTGGGGTGCGGCCCAGTCGGGGCAAGTTGAGACAAAGAGTCTGAAGAGGGGGTGTCCCTCGGCACCCAAGGCATCAGAGACCCATATAAGAGCCGAAAAGGGAGAGGAGGCCCCTTCCAGCGTCCCTTGCCATCACTTCTTCGACAAGCTCTTATTGAGCACCTACTGTGTACACTGGGGGAGTGCTTGTCTCAGACAAGTACCTACTGTGTGCAGGTCCCATGCACACACGGGCCCCCTGTGTCCTGGTTTTGGGCTCTGGCTTTCTTCTTGGCCGGAGCTGGGGCAGTTGACTAGCCAGGAGTCCCTGTCACCCCTCACCCGAGGCCAGGTGTGACCCAGCTCCAGGTGACACCACACCCGCCTGCTGGATCTGGGCCTGGGAAGTTCTCTCCCCACCCCTGAAGCCTCATGCCCTCAAGGCTGTGATGAATCGTGGGCAGATGCTCGGACGCACGGGCAGCCACTGGAGCCCGGGACACTCAGTGAGGTTCCAGGCCTCTGTCGGGGGTGAGTGGTGGGCCTTCCTGGCTCAAGGAGGCTCCTGCTGGGAACACAGGAGCCGGGGTGGAGGCTGGGAGGCAGGGTGGAGGGCAGCCCGTGTGTGTAACCACAGGCCGTGTCCACTTTCAACATGCTGTGGGGCAAGCTTTGCTGTCCTCGTCTCACAGATGAGGATGTGAATCCAGGCCGGTCAGGTCAAGGGTCAGTGCCCCGGCAAGGAATGACTCGGCCAGGAAGAGGACAGGCCTGGCAGGAAGGGGCGGGGCTTCTGGGCAGGGGTAGGCATGGGCAGGGCTACCAGCTCGGCAGAAGACAGGCGGGCCTGCAGGGGGACACACAGTGGGGCCTGCGCCCAGGACCAGGGAGCCGGACCCCACACCACTGTGGGCAGCATGAGCGGGCAAGTGGGTGACCTGAGCCCCTCGCAGGAGAGGGCACTGGCCCAGGTGAGTGTGGCAGGGGACGGAGGGAGCGTGGGGGGAGAGTCCTACACGGGCCGCAGTTTCTCCTTCTGCCCCAGGAGAGCTGGCCCCCAAGACCCCTGAGGTCCCTCTGAGCTCCGTAGCCCAGGTCTCTTCCCAGCTCTGAGCATCTTGGAGATCGGTGTATACACTTGCACTGTCCAATAGAAATATAACGTGAACCACAAATGCAGGCCACCTCTGTCATTTCCAATTTTCTAACAGTCACGTGAAAAAAGGGGAAAGAAACAAGTGAAATCACTTTTGATGATATATTTTATTTACTTTTGGCCGGATTGCAGAATCTTAGTTGCCGGACCAGGAATTGGGCCTGGGCCTCGGCCTGAAAGCCGTGTCCTAATCACTGGACTGCTGGGGAATTGCCTATATTTAACCTGACAGAGCCAAGTTGTTATTGTTGCAACATGTAATCAATATAAAAAGAATCGCTGAGGTTTTTTTGGTACTAAGTCTTCAGAATCCTGCACGAATCTCATACTCACGGCAGATCTCAATTTAGACTGACCACGTTTCAAACATTAGTGGCTGTGCTATTGGGCCCCTCAGGTGAGGGCAGCTGGGGTGGCAGGTCCCAGCCTTCGCTATGACCTGGGGGACGCAGGAGCCGGCACGAGTTCTCCTCCTAGCTCGTTGGGGTCTTTCCCTCGTGGTTGAACACGTTAAGTGAGGGCTCCAGGCACAGCCGCTCACTTCAGTAGCGTGGAAGGAGTGATGGGGACCACCCACGGAGGCCCTGAATCCTACCTTCAAAGAACTCTACGTCTGAAAGAGGGCAGATTCCAGCTAGGCTGGGAGTATAAGTCCTCTTACAAGACAAGTGGGGTCAAGAATTAGGTCCAGGGACCTCTTTGGCGGACCTGTGGTTGGGACTCTGTGCTTTCACTGCCAAGGGCCCGGGTTAGATCCCTGGTCCAGGAACTAGGATCCCACAAGCCCCGTGGCTCAGCCACAACAAACCAAACAGAATTAGGTCCGGATCTTGGCAGAGCAGGTCATGTGAGCCTCAGATTCCTCCCTTGGAGTCGGGGGGGGAACAGATGTACTAGCAGTATCGCGTCAGGATGAATCAAGTGATTAGCTCAGGGCCAAACACTTCCTTGGGCTTCTTTCTTTCTTTAAATATGTGTTTTTAAAAAAAGTCTTTATTTCCCTGCATTGGTTCTTAGTTGCAGCACGCTTGGTCTTCGTTTTGGGATCTTGTTCTCTGACCAGGGATCAAACTCAGGTCCCCTGCATTGGGAGCTCAGCGTCTTATCCACTGGACCACCAGGGAAATCCCTGCCTTGTGTTTCCCAGGACAGAGGTTATCAGCTCATTTGGGGCTGGGGGGCCCAGAGCTAGTTTTTTGACCCTCCTATTTCGAGTCAAAGGAGACTGAAATGCAGGAAGAGGAGAATGACTCAGGTCAGACAGCGCTGGGACTGCTGAGTCCTGGTCCAGATCCATGAGTCCTGAAAGCTGGTTGTGTCTCATAGTCAGTGACATTCACACAGAAGTGGCACCCTCAGCCCTCAGCCCCTGGAGAGGGCTGGGGCCCAGCTAAACTGCCCCATCACCTCCTGAGGCCTGTCTGCAGAGGGTCTTCTCAGGCTGGGTGGAGTCACCCTCATTCAGGCCTGGATAATGGGCCCTGGATCAGTTACATGATTTGCCTCTTGTTGTGTGACGCTGGCCAAATTGCTCAACCTCTCTGAGTCTAGACTTCATTTTGCTTACCCTCCTGCCTGAATTGACCTGGGGGCTCCCTGAGGGTGGAGAGCTGGGCCCTTAAGAGGACCCTCCCTGCCCCCATGGGTGTAAGGGAAGAGTCAGGCCTATAAATCTCATGTATTCCACATTTCAGGGAATTCCCTGGCAGGTCCAGAGGTTAGGACTCTGCAATCTTACTACTGAGGGCCTGGGTTCAATCCCTGGTTGGGAACTAAGACCCCACGAGCCACATGGCGCAGCCAAAATAAAAAACAAAAAGAAAAATAATCTACATCTCATCCTCTCTTTGGGCAACTGGTTCATCATTATTGTCCCATTTCCGAAAGGGAGGAAGGGAACTGTTGTGACTTGACCCAGGCCTCTGCTCCCACAGCACGGGTGGGCCCCCTCTACTCAGACCCCCCGTTTCCTGAGGGCAGGCAGGCTCTGCAAGCCTGCGGGCACTGGCCCGGCCCCTGTGGCCATGGGGCACCGTGGAGCCCTACCCACCCAAGCTTCTCCCCGCTCTGCCCTCAGTTCCGGGAGAACATGCAGGATGTCCTGGCCGTCCTGCCCAGCACAGATGACTACTTCCTCCTTCGCTGGCTCCGCGGTGAGAATGGACGGTAACATGGGGTGAAGGTCAAGGGCATACGAGGTCTCTCTTGTCGTGTCACAAGTTGCTGCAAATCACAGGCATTGGAAGCAACTGCAAATATGTATAATCTGTGTACACAGTTTCTGTGTACAATTTTAATTTCTAATCGAGTTAAGTATCAACAGATTTAACTTAAATAAACAAAAATTCATTGGCATCCTCAATGATGTTTGAAAGTGGAAGTGGCTCTTGATTTAAATAATTCCTGGCTCTGTGATTCCACCAGATATACAGAGGGTCTGATCTCTTCACATTTTTGGAGCATTAAGAAAAGAACCCTGGGCACAGCAGGGTCCCCAAGGTCCTGGCAGTGGCCATGGACGTGGCAGGGACTCCATGCGCTGTTTCTCTGGACACCTTCTCTTCCTAGCTTCCTCTTGGGTAGTGCCTTCTTTCTCTACCTGCTACCACCGAGGCCCACCCAGGGGCACACCCACTGCCACCAGCCCAGGCAATCAGGGAGGCAGGAGGTGAGGGGCCTGGGGGGCCCTCCCAGCCCCCCAGGTAGCCACAGTCCAACCCTTCCAAGGCAGCCCCCAGCACTGGGCACCCAGAACCTGCCTTCCTGAGCTCCTCAACTCCTCCCAGCACCTCCGACTGGACAGTAACCCAGAGGCCAGTAACCCACCAAGGGGCCCAAGCTGGGACTCACTGGCCCCAGGAGTCCACAACCTATCTCCTCCTTGCAGCTCGGAGCTTTGACCTGAAGAAATCAGAGGACATGCTGCGGAAGGTGAGGGCAGCACGTCCCCCGGCCCTGTTTCCTGTCCCTCGTGGCATCTTAGCTGCCGGGCCAGGGATTGAACCCGGGCCTTCGGCCATGGAAGCCTGGAGTCCTAACCACTGGACTGTCTTTTCTTTTCTCCATCCTTCTTCCTTCTTTCTTTCCCTCTTTCCTTCCTTCCTTCCTTTCTTGCAACAACCATTTATTGCACCTCAAAACTGAGCCTCACACTTAAGGAACTGCATTAAGAGGCACATGAATCAGCTTGAAAGGGGGCACTCCAAGGGAATTCATGACAGATGTCAGCACCCCTGATGAACAAAATAGTCCAAGAGAATCCGCAGCCAGACCCTTTTGTCTACATGGATGACTCTAGCATGAACTTCCAGGATGATTCACAGATACCAGCTGGTACCAGATTCTTTTCATCACGACCTACGACATGTGGAATCTTAACTCCATGACCAGGGATCAAACTCGGGCCTTCGACAGTGAAAGCAAAATGGAAGAAGAGTCATAAACGCACCTCGTTTACCCACCCACAGTATAAGGAGTTGGAGGCTGTGTTTAGCTGCAACATGTTTCCAGATAAAAACCTCCAGAGAGAACTTGCTTTAAAACTCAGTCTACCAGAATCAACAGTAAAGATTTGGTTCAGGAACCGGCGGTTTAAAATGAAGAAGCAGCAGCAGCAGCAAGAGCAGCAATCACTAAAGCCACCAAGCCAGGTCCTTCCAGCCAAGGATGTGCCCACAGCATCAACCAGACCTCATTCTTTTCTGTTTGCAGTTTCAGACTCCTGTAACTCCCTCTCACCTCAGCCCTTAGACACTTTCACCTGGGCAGGGGACTCTATCATCATGGAGATTCCTACAAGTGATGTCCAAATGCAAGATCCTCAACTGGAGAGGCTAGTGGCCTCAGTTCCTGCCTTGTATTCTGATGCATTTGACATCACCCAAATCATGGAACTGTACTGTTTTCCTGATGAGGATGACATTGCCAACTCTTCCTTCTATTTGCTATATCAGTATCTTTCACCGACAAGGCCCAGTTAGAACAGAGTTCCTCTCTTAGGGTCTTGGCTGATCCAGCTGTAGGTTTATTTCCTGGGCAGATCTGCTTCAGTATGACAAGCTGGAGCTTTGCAGTCTACAGTCCACAGGACAGCCTGGAATTCTAGAACCCCTCCATTATGGTGCATTTTGGGTTTCTCTGATCCAAGTACTAATAAATATTGGACAATATAGAAATTAAAAAAAAAAAAAAACTGAGCCTCACTGGTTCTCGCACCAGGGAGAGTGCAGTGGTAGAAAGACAGGGAAAAGAAACCAGATAAATAAATAGACAAGGCAATTCCTGAGAGTGGAAATGCAGCCAAGGCAGTGAGGCAGAAAGAAGTGAGGGAGGGCAGGAAGGCCTTCCTTCTCGAAGGGTGATGTGCTGGCTCCGGCACGAATGCCCGAAAGGAGGCAGCCGTGAGATGACTGGAGACAGAGGGCAGAGCCTCGCAAAAGCCCTGAGGTGCGGGTGAGCTGGAGTAACCCAGGAGCATAGGAGGTCGTGCCCTACAGAGAAAGGGGAGAGATGCAGCTGTGTGGATGGCCCAGGCCCATCCCCGGGGACCCAGCAGGCCACCTAGGGAGTCTAGGTTTTTGACTAAGGGTGACTGGAAGCTGGGGTTAGGGTTAGGATTAGTCTGACCCCCGCTTGTGGAGCTCCCTGGGAAGCTGTGTGGGGACTGGAGCCTGGGAAGCAGGAGGGAGGACCCAGGGAGAGGCAGCTACGGATGTGGGCTTCACGTGGTCCTTTCTGAGTCTATCCCTCCTCATCCGTGTCAGACCCCATTTCCTCGGGCCCCGTCGCGTCCCCACTCTCAGTTCTGGGTCCGTGGAGCCCGGGATGCTATGGCAGGCCCTCAGTGGTTTCGGGCAGAGGGGCCTGGCTTGGTGTCCCTGGGTCCCTGCAGACCCTTTGGCTCAGGAGGGGTCTTCAGCTGCGTCCCCCACCCCACGTCTCTAGCATGTGAAGTTCCGGAAGCAACAGGATCTGGACAACATCCTCGCATGGCAGCCCTCAGAGGTGAGCCCCTGGCGCCCTGCCCACCCCAGACCCCGACTCTCCGTCAAACCCGCCCCCCACTGCCCAGCCCCACTCTCTCCTGCACCCAGGTGGTCAGACTGTACGAACCCAGTGGCTTCTGCGGCCACGACAGGGAGGGCAGCCCCGTCTGGTACCACATCATCAGAGGCATGGATCTCAAGGGCCTCCTCCTTTCCGTCTCCAAACAAGAGATGCTCAGATTCAACTTCCGGAGCCTGGAGCTGCTCCTGCGAGACTGTGAGCAGCAGAGCCAGGAGGTGGGGGTCCCAGGGCCCCTCCCAGCCCTCTGGGCCGCCAAAATCCGGCCCCTCCAAGGCAGCCCCCAGCACTGGGCACCCACAGCCTGCCTCCCCCAGCTTCTCGGCTCCTCCCAGCACCTCTGAGTGGACACGGTTCAGGCGACCTGCCTTCCCAGGGGCAGACAAGGGGAGGGCGCCCCTTGGGACAGTCCTGTCTCCCTGCACCTGGCTTCCTGGCATGAAACCTCCACACCAGGTGGAACCAGGATATGCTGGGCCCAGCTCCACCTCCTTTGGGCTGTAAGGGGCATGGACCCTCCTGGGCGGTCTCACCTCTCAGCATTCCCTTGCAGTTGGGGAAGAAAGTGGAGAAAATCTCGACTGTTTTTGATTTCGAGGGACTGGGCCTGAGGCATCTGTGGAAGCCAGGAGTGGAGCTTGTCCAGGAGGTGAGGGAACCCCACCCAGGGGGCTAGGCGCCCCCTCGTCTGGGTGCCCCCTCGCCTGGGTGCCCCCTCGCTTGCTGGAGTGGGCTGTGCATGGGGAGGTTCTCTAACTCCACCCATAATTTTGCAGCTCCTTTTTTTTTTTTAAATATTTACGTATTTATTTATTTTGGCTGTCAGATCTTGGTGGCGCACAGACCTCTCTAGTTGAGGCTGTGGGCTTAGTTGCTCTGCAGCACGTGGGATCTTATCTCCCTGACCAGGGATCCAACCCACGCTCCCTCCAGTGGAAGGTGGCTTCTTGCCCACTCGACCACCAGGGAAGACCCTGCAGGATCTTTTCAAACCCGAAGTCTCTTAGGGCTGCGCCAAGTCACAGTCATCACCCCAGCATCACCACCTCACTCCCAGGAGGCCACAACCACAGGGCCTGGTCCCCAGGCTGGTCAGGGTCCTCGTGGGTGTCCCTTCCCCTCATATTCCTGCTCCACTCACCCCTCCCTTAACTGGGAGGGGACTGGGAGCAAGTCATCTTCGGGGGTTCCTGAGGAAGGAAGGGAGACCCTGGTAAGACCTGCCTCCCCCGGGGCAGCCAGCCTGCCTTTTCTTTTTGCTCACTCCAGGATAGCAGAGAACCTAAAAATTTTAACATTTCAAGAACCACCACAAGGGGCTTCCCCGGCAGTCTGGTTGTTAAGATTCCATGCTTCCAGTGCAAGGAGCACAGGTTTAATCCCTGGTCGGGAAATTAAGACCCCATAAATTGTGCATCGAGGTTAAAAAAATAAAAATCACCATGAAAACACACTAAATTGAGAATACCACACACAAAAGGCCACATATATTCCCTTGATATGAAATATCCAGATTAAGTAAATCTGTAAGAGATAGAAAGCACGTTGGTAGTTAACCAGGGCTGCAGGGAGTGGGGAATGGGTTGACTGCTAATGGGTACAGGGTTTCTTCCTGCGTGGTGAGAATATTCTGGAACTCGACAGTGGTAATGGTTGCACAACTTTGTGAACTGAAGCCACTGAATTGTACACTTTGAAAGGGTGAAATTTATGGTATGTAAATTATATTCCAATTAAGAAAAGAAAAAAAAGCCATCCCTTGCAACTTTAATGTTTCTTATGTGGGAAGCATTTTATTCCCAAAGCCACATGGAGGGGAACCTTCCAGAGACCTGACTGAGGGGGATTTTTTTGGTCTGCAGTGGGTGGGTTCCTCCCCTGGAAATCTGTCAAGAATTTGCACTAGTGGCTTCGGGGACCTGTGACGGGGACCCAGTGAACGGGACAGTGGGAGCGCCTCTTGTCTGGGTGGCTTTTGGGACGTCTGGCGAGGCCTCAGGGGCCTCGAAGGGGGCGGCAGTCAGACACGGGCAGCGTGCACACTGACCTGAGTTCGACCCTACAGTTTTTCTCGGCACTTGAGGCAAACTACCCTGAGATTTTGAAGAATTTAATTGTTGTGAAAGGTGAGTGAACCAGTTTCCCATATATATATATATATATATATATATAAGTGGGGGTGGGGGGGTCGATGCAGGGGACATGGAGGTAACAAGGCAGGGAAAGGAGACCCCAGGAAACCCTGAAACGGTGCCTGTCTCAGCCCCCAAGCTCTTCCCGGTGGCCTTCAACCTGATCAAGCCGTACATCACAGAGGAGACGCGCAGGAAGGTGGTGATCCTTGGAGGTGAGTGGGCAGCTCTCCGCTCCTCTGCAGCCCGGAGCCTGAGCCGAGGGCGGCCCCTCTGCGGACCTGAGGGTTCCCGAACGCGAGGGCACCAGGCTCGGGGACACAGCTGCTCTGGGGACCCGCTCCCTGAGGCAGCAACTGCTGCGGCCAATGTGCCCACCTGCTTAGGGGCCAGGAGGGTTCTGAGAGTGCCCTAGAGGCAGCACACGTGAGGACCCCCAATTCTGGATTGAGGGGTGTGAATCTGGGGGTGACTGTGCCTGTTACGAGCTGCAAGTGGGCTGAGTCACCGGCTCTGAGTCTCAGATTCCTCAGGCTTCCCCCATAAAATGGGGAGAACATGACACAGGTTTTCCAAATTACACGTGAGCTCAGCCGCTCAGTCGCGTCCGACTCTTTGCGACCCCCTGTACTATAACCTATCAGGCTCCTCTGTCCGTGGGATTCTCCAGGCATGAATACTGGAGTGGGGTGCCATGCCTTTCTCTAGGGGAACTTCCCGACCCAGGGTTTGAACCCCCATCTCCTGCGTTGGCAGGAGGAGTCTTTACAACTGGCACCACCTGTGAGCTGCAAGTGGGCTGAGTCACCGGCTCTGAGTCTCAGATTCCTCACCTTCCCCCCATAAAATGGGGAGGACAAAACGCAGGTTTTCCAAATTACATAACTGATAAAATTTGGAAATTTAGAACAATATAGAAATATACAAATCCTGTCACTCAAGGAACTATTATTAACATGTACTATCTTTTCAAAGAAATTCATTTATAAAAATAGGGTCACACCACGTTTTACTCTTTTACAACCTACCTTTTTTCACATACCATGTGATATACTTTATTCTATTTTGGTAAAGTCCAAAATTTAGGTTGTTTATAATTTATTCACTTATTTATTCTTTACCATTAGGGAAGAGTGAGGAGTGAAGATGCCTACAGATGAATCTTTGTATACATCCTTAATTTTTTCCCATAAAAGAATATCCTAGAAGTGAGTTCTTTTCCCTAAAAGGAGGATGCACAGGGAAGTCTCTTCTGTTTCTGTGTCCATACTGACCCCAGGGCGTGTTGGGGTTCACTTCTGCTCCCTCTTGCTTTGTTCTCATAATGCTTTGATTCATTTGTGGACCAACCTTGGCTTCTCAGAGCAGTGTCGAGGGAGAAGGGCTGACACACTTTGCCCCCCAGTTCGGAGAGCGCTGGAGCTGCAGGAGTTGAGGGCAGGGACTGACTGGAAGACTGAGTTGTCTCTGAGGGGAAGGGAAGCCCAGGGCAGAGCCAGCCTGTGCTCAGCCTCACGCTCCAGGAGACACTGATCTGAGTCCCTGCAGAGACGCTGGTACAGTGGCTGGGCTCGGTGCTTTTATTGCAGAGGTCCTGGGTTTGACCCCTGGTCAGGGAACCAAGATCCCACAGACTACATAGTGTGGCCAAAAAAAACAAATGATGCCTCAAGGGCCAACACCTGGACGGATAGGGGAGGGTGCTAGAGCTGAAGGGGCAGGAACTGGTCACACACACACTCTGGACCCAGATCTTCTTGGCTTCTGTCCTGGAGGCACTGAGAGTATGTAGGGGGTAGGTGGAGGCTGTCAGATGGCACAGGATGGCCCTGAGCTTGGCCCCGCTGCCCTCACTTGAGCCTTCCCTACCCCTACAGAGCCCCACTTTTGTCCTGGCAGGCAACTGGAAGCAAGAGTTGCTGAAATTCATCAGCCCCGACCAGCTGCCCGTGGAGTTTGGGGGGACCATGACCGACCCCGATGGCAACCCCAAGTGCCTGACCAAGGTCCAGTGCCCAGAGGACGGGGAGGGAGGGGAGGTGGCCGTGGGGCGGTGCCCGCTCACCACCCTTGCCCACAGATCAACTACGGGGGCGATGTGCCCAAGCATTACTACCTGCGCAACCATGTGAGGGTCCAGTACGACCACCAGGCGACCGTGGGCCGGGGCTCCTCCCTGCAGGTGGACAACGAGATCCTGTTCCCGGGCTGCGTGCTCAGGTAGGCAAGGCGCCCCCCACGCACACACCTGGGTGCGCTCGGGAGAGGCCCAGAGCCCAGGCCGGTGGCGGTCAGTGGGGCCCTGTCTCCTGCAGGTGGCAGTTCGCGTCGGACGGAGGGGACATCGGCTTCGGGGTTTTCCTGAAGACCAAGATGGGGGAGCGGCAGCGGGCTGCAGAGATGGCGGAGGTGCTGGCCAGCCAGCGCTACAACGCCCACATGGTGCCTGAGGACGGGAGCCTCGCCTGCACGGAGGCAGGCGTCTGTGAGTGTCGGTGGGAGATGGCTCCTCCTGGGCCTGGGGTGGGGGGCAGGCGCATTGCTGTGCATCAGGTCCCACCAGGCAGGGGCCCTGGCTCTGGCTCTCAGGTATGGCACTGGCACTCAGGTCTAGTACCTGCACAGGCAGGTGAGGTCCCAGATGGGCATCCTCTCTGAATGTCTGTCCCGTCAACGCAGACGTCCTGAGGTTTGACAACACCTACAGCCTGATCCACCCCAAGCACATCAGCTACACCGTGGAGGTGCTGCTCCCGGACCAAACCTCTCTGGAGAAGATAGAGAAATTCTAGACAAGCCTCGCGGTTCCCACACCCTCCTCTGTGGCCTCTGGGTCCGCAGTGAGCTCACAGCCTTCCCTGGCCAGACCCCCTCCAAGCTCCCCAGGGACGGGGATCCTACAGAGCTGGTCCCAGCCCATCTGTCCCAGTGGGTCTGCATCTTCAGAACTGCTGGGGCCGTGACGGCCAGCAAAGCAACAGAAACTCTCCAGCCCCTGTGACTCAAGCTCAGAGAAAACTCTTGGCCCCTTCTCTACCAACCGATACTGAGTTGTGGGTTCCCGTTCTGAAATATATTGTGTTAAAAAAAACCCTGATGGCTCAGTGGTAAAGAAACCGCCTGCCAAAGCTGGAGACACGGGTTTGATCCCTGATCCCGGAAGCTCCCACATGCCGCACAGCCAAAAATAAAGAAGTAAATAGTTAAAAAAAAAAAAAAGAAAGAAAATGTGATATAACATGACCGACAGAACTGGAAACCATTGCCATTGAAAAGATAATGCATTACTCATAGTTCCTAAGAGGAGAGGGCATGGATGCCCCAGGGGAGCACCCGGAGAAACGGGCTGTGGGGGTGGGGGGTGGGTCATGAGATGGAAGGAGGGGGAGGACCTGTGGGCAAAAGCCTTTGTTAGGGTTTCCCGGGAAGGAATGGGTGAGGTGGGGTCAGCAGGCCTAGAATTGACTATTTTGAGTGATTTTGAGCAGGCTCTGGGGCCAAGGGGTTGTCCCGTTTGTCTGATACCTGGCCCTGGGTACCGGTTGCCCTGAGTTTGAGCCTGATACAGGAGGAGGTTGGAGTGTGGGCTCCATATTTGAAAAGCACCCTCGTGGACAAGACTCTTGTTGTTCAGTCAATCAGTCGTGGCCAACTCTTGGTGGCCCCGTGGACGGCAGCACGTCAGGCTTCCCTGTCCTTCACTCTCGGAGCTTGCTCAGACTCGTGTCCATCAAGTCGATGATGCCATCCAACTGTCTCATCCTCTGTCGCCCCCTTCTCCTCCTGCCCTCCATCTTTCCCAGCATCAAGGTCTTTGACTCTCCCTCTAGGAACTGGCCTGGGAGGGGTGGTCCCTCCAGGGTCAGCAAGGCCCCAGGTGTCAAAGCATCAGAACATAGCAAATAGGAGATGTGGTTAATACAGTTACCTAGCAAGCAGGTAACGCTGCTCTGAATACACATTCCTTCCCCATCCAGAAAGAACTCTTGGCTCACACAGTCTCCTTCCTAGTGTGAGAGTATTTAAGAATGGGTTTACCTGCTCAGCCTCCATCCTCTCAGGGTCTCCCCGGGTGGTCCAGTGGCTAAGACTCTGAACTCAGATTACAGGGTGCCTGGGTTCAATCCCTGGTTGGGGAGCTAGATCCTGGCTGCAGCTGAAGTCCCTCAGTCACAACCAAGACCTGATGCAGTTAAAAAAAAAAAAAAGAAAAAACTGCATTTTGTTTCAACAAAGTTGAGTTCAGTTTACGCCAGGCTCTCTACCCTATTCCGATAGCTAATGCTTAATAAAATCCATCTTTACTTCTTTAACTAGTGTTTGACTTTGTTTATTTTTGACACTACCAAGCTAGACATGGTTGATACAGGAAGTGTCCATCCTCGTGGGAAGTTCTACTGAGTGGTGATGTACATCATGGGGTATACAAGGTGGCCTTCTGAAGAGAGGACCACAGAGACAGACTGACCCTTCATCTCCTCAGAAGTCATGCCTCCAGAAAGCCCCGCCAACGAGGCAGGCTAGAGCGAAATCGGACCAATGATTACTAAAAATAGGAAAGCATAGAAACATCCTTGAGAAGAAGGAAGGGGGCATTCTAAGTTGTGAACAAACCACGCATAAAAAGTGTGCACTTTCAAAATCTGATCAAGGTAACAAGTGAAGTTGAACTATTAATAGTAAATTCAGCCTGATAACCATCAATTCAGGCTTTAATCACCTTGGGAGAAACCCCTAGCTATAGGCCACCCAATCCAAAGTTAATTGGCCAATAACTCAAAGCTTTGATACCAAGAAATATCTAAAACATTTTTACTTTTTCATTTGGATCTATAGAGATTTAAAGTTCCAACAAAACAGTGAAAAACGAATATTAAAATTCAAAGGTGTCAAAGAATACAGTTGTAATCCAAGGACTACATCAAAGGAAGGTATGGAAACAAACACGGTTGTTGTTTAGTCACTAAGTCGTGTCCAAGTCTTTTGCAACCCCATGAACTGTAGCCCATCTGGCTCCGCTGTCCATGGGATTCCCCAGGCATGAATACTGGAGTGGGTTGCCATTTCCTTCTCCAAGGGATTGTCATGACTCAGGGCCTGAACTTGAGTCTACTACCTGCCAAATTGGATGCCTATCTTTTGCGTCCAAATACCTGCCAAAGGTATTCTCTGAGACACCAGAGAAGCCCAGGAAATAAGTACGGAAATAATCAATAAAATAATTTCAAGTGGGATGTCTAGGAACAAACTTAAATAAAACTGTAGTAACAATTTTTGGATTCACTGGGTTCCTGTATTTGCTAGTCAGGTATTTGAAGTGCTCCAAACCATCAGCTGTAGTGAATTTGTAGTTTACAGGTAGGGCCTAATTCCCAAGGACCAGACACCCAGTAGATCTTTGATAATTCCCCAAGTGCGGTTGTGGCAGAGCTCTGCTTTGGTACAGAGTCAAGGCTCTGACCTGCCCCTGCTCTGTCTGCTCCTCCACACTCCCCACCCACCTCCACCACAGATCTGTGCAATAGCGTCCTGACCAGCATCGCTTCTCTGAATGCCTGACCTTGCCAGGTCACCCTTCACACCAGGCCCAGGGTTATCTTCCTGCCATTGAAGGAATCACATTTTGTCTTCTTTGAAAACCACTCTGACAGCTGATAGGTATAGTCCCCAGCGTGGCCTGACCTCAGTCTTTTGAGTCCCCTGCCCTTGGAGTATCCCTCTTCGCTCTTGCCTCCTGAGGCTTCTTTATGCAAACCTCTCCATCTAGAACATCTTCCTCCTATTCCTGTGTTAGAGAACCAACTCAAATACCACTTCCTCTGGGGGACATTCCAAGACCTCCAGGGAAGTGGGCTTGCTCAGACTTCTACTAGAACCCCCATCTTCAGGCAGCCAGGACAGATATTGTTTAAGGATACAGGACTTAGGTGCAAATAAGGGTTCAAACCCTGGTTCTGGCTCTTACCAGCCTGTGAGGTTCAGTCTGGCACATGTAAAATGGGCATGTGGGTCCAAAGATGAACAGCAAATATGATCCATACCTTCATGGGGCTGACAGTTAAGGGGGTGAATCGGATATCAAACCAAGCCATGTCTGATGAGAACAACTCTCTGCAAAAGAGGAGCAGGGATCTGCTTGAGCATTTAGGAGATGGGAAGGAAATGGGGAGGCACGAATAGACAGTATGGGAGGAGAAGGGAAGGGAAGAGAGCTCAGGTCAGAAGGAATGGCATGTGCAAAGGCCCTGTAGCAGGAGGTAGCAGCAAGGGGAGACAGATAGCTCCATACACATAGTATTTGGTTATTTGTGGTTTGGGAAGGCCAGGTCCCTCTTGTCTTTTGTAGGGGAAGAAAGATAGGCATCCAATTGCGGCCCCTAATCCACCTCTTTCCCTGGTCCCAGGTCTTTGGGGGTAGTTGGTCAAAATCCCCTTGGCCACCTCTCTCTCTCCCAGGTCCTTGTGGCCATTTCCGTTTCTAGGGTATAGATGGTAGTGGGGGTATGGTCATGTAAGGTCCTGCCTTTCCTGGGGTCACCCTGAGTTGGTTGGTGGAGCCAAGGAGACACTTCCCCAGCTGCCCTAGAGCCTAATCTCCATTTCCCAGGCAGGCCCAGGTGTGAGGCCACCCTGCCCTGGGCATCTGAGTCAGGTAGAGCTTCTCTCTCAGCCCCTCCACCCAGGGTGACCCAAGCCAAGGCCTACATTCCTGGAGGAACATCCAGTGGCATTTGCCCAGCCTAGACGTCCACAGAATGGGATCGGTTTAGCCGTGATGGGGGGAAGAGTGGGCAGGGGCTCCTGGCAGAGCTGATCTCATCCCAACAACGGAGATGCCCTTCACCGCATGGGCGTCCCTTCAGTTAGCAAGTTACAGGTGTGAATGAGGACTGTGAACAGGGCACTTGCGGCCACTGAGAGATGCCAGGAATTTTAGGAGCAGCTGGGAGGTGGGAGGGAGAGACTCCACCATGAATGGGCAGGGAGGTGAGGGATCGGGGTCACATACCATGACACAGCTGTCATCACAGCCTGGCTTCTCGGCCCATGGGTCAGGAGCAAAAAGGAAACGAGCCACGTTTCAGAACGTGGGAGGAGACGGGCACATTACATAAGAGCGGATCTGGCTGCCTGGCACCCAGATGGGTAGAATGGAAGTCCTCCATGCCCAGCGATAGCTCAGGCTCAGGGCAGGACACCTGTCCTGCACGGGAAAAACAGGGGCTTCACGAGTGACCTGGACCCATCCTCGGCAGACAGAGGTCTAGCACCTGGCCTGCACCAACCTAGGGTCCAGTCCTGGCTTTGCTGCTTCCCGGCTGTGAGACCTGGGGGGTTTGGCTTCAGTTTTCTCACCCATACATGGGAATAATTGTAGCACCAACCTTAGAATGTGTCTGGAGAATTAAATGAGACAATGCCGGACTGTCCAGTATGGCAACCACTGTCCGCCTGTATTAATTTGCTTGACTACCTCAACAAAGCTCCCAAACTGAGTGGCTCCAGCAGCGAGCTTTATTGTCTCATAGATCTGGAGGCTAGAAGGCCAAGATCAAGGGGTCAGCAGGCTTGGTTCCCTTTGAGGACAGGGAAGAAGAATTTATTCTCTGCTTCTCCCCTAGCTTCTGTCGGTTTACTGGCTATCTTTGGTGTTCTGTGGCTCATGTATAGAAGCCTTGCCCTGATCCCCACCCTCATCTTCCCATGGCCTCCTCCCTGTCGGCATGTGTGTGCCCAAATGTCCCCTTTTCATAAGGACATTAGTTATATTGGATTAGGGGCCCACCCTACTCCTCTCTGACCTCATTTTTGCTAATTACATCTGTAAGGACCCTGTTTCCAAATAGGCCACGCTCTTAGATACTGGGGATTAGGATTTCAGTGTATGAATGGGGGAGCGGACACAATGCAATCTGTAACATCACAAGTGGGGAGTTCCCTGGCAGTCCAGCGGTCAGGACGTCTCGCTTTCACTGCCATGGGCTCGGCTTCAATCTCTGGCTGGGGGACTAAGACCCTGCAAACCGTGAGACGTGACCCAATAAAACCAAACCGAAACAGATGAGGGCTTCCCTGGTGGCTCAGTGGTAAAGAATCTGCCTGCTGATGCAGGAGATGCAGGTTTGGTCTGCCGTCAGGGAAGATCCCTTATGTCTCGGAGCAACGAGGCCTTTGCACTAGAGCCTGGGAACAGCAACTGAGCCCGCCCGCCACAATGACTGAAGCCTGGCCCTAGAGTCCTCACTCAGCATCAAGAGAAGCCACCGCAGTGAGAAGCCCGCGCACCGCAACGAAGAGCAGCCCCACTCGCCGCGACTAGGGAAAAGCCCACACAGCTAGGAAGCCCTAGCACAGCCAAAAATAAAGAAGAAATAAATTACAATGTAAAAACACGCCAACAGAAGAACACCGTATATGGCTGGTCCAGCATTTGAAATGAGGCTGGCTGGAGTTGAAATGTGCTACCCAAAATGAATGCTGGATTTCAAAGACTTGATACAAAAAAAAAGAAAAGAATGCACGATCACTTCAGTTCAGTCGCTCAGTTGTGTCCGACTCTTTGCAACCCCATGGACTGCAGCACACCAGGCCTCCCTGTCCATTATCAACTCCTGGAGTTTACTCAAACTCATGTCCATCTTGCCGGTAATGCCATCCGACCATCTCATCCTCCGTCTTCCCCTTCTCCTTCTGCCTTCAATCTTTCCCAGCATCAGGGCCTTTCCCAATGAGTCAGTTCTTCTCATCAGGTGGCCAAAGTACTGGAGCTTCAGCTTCAGCATCAGTCCTTCCAATGAATATTCAGGACTGATCTCCTTTAGGATGGACTGGTTGGATCTCCTTGCTGTCCAAGGGACTCTCAAGAGTCTTCTCCAACACTACAGTTCAAAGCATCAATTCTTCCACGCTCAGCTTTCTTTACAGTCCAACTCTTACATCCATACATGACTAGAGGAAAAATCATAACTTTGACTAGACGGACCTTTGTTGGTAAAGTAATGTCTTTACTTTATTAAAGTATTAAAGCTTTTTAATATTCTGTCTAGCTTTTAATATGTTGGTCATAACTTTTCTTCCAAGGAGCAAGCATCTTTTAATTTCAAGGCTGCAGTCACCATCTGCAGTGATTTTGGAGCCCCCAAAAATAAAGTCAGCCACTGTTTCCACTGTTTCCCCATCTATTTGCCATGAAGTGAAGTGATGGGACCCAATGCCATGATCTTAGTTTTCTGAACGCTGAGCGTTAAGCCAACTTTTTCACTCTCCTCTTTCAGTTTCATCAAGAGGCTCTTTAGTTCTTCTTCGATTTCTCCCACTATTAACTTATTGATGAAATAATGATTTCATGTATTAGTCATATTGATTATACACCGAAATGATAGTACTTCAGGGCATTATGTTAAATAAACTATATTATTACAATTAAAATTTTCATGCGTCTACTAAAGAATTTAAAATTACCAATGTGGCTCCCATTAACTATCAGACAGCCTGAACTAATATTTACAAAGCCCTTAGAACAGGGCCTGGCCTGTAGAAAACACTGGAAAAGTGTTAGTTAAATAAAGACTTCTATTTATAGGTGACTTGTTACCTGTGGCATTTAAAAAATATGACTCCCCAAGGAGTGAGGAAAGTTGGGGACAAATCTCTTCTCGTGTCTGGCTTTTCTTTTATTCAGTGGATTTTGTTTTGCATTCTGGAAGCATGGGGCATAGGGCTTCCCAAGTAGCACAGTGGTAAAGAATCCGCTGCAATGGAGGAGATACGGGTTCGGTTCCTGGGCTGGGAAGATCCCCTGGAGGAGGAGATGGCAACCCCCTCCAGTATTCTTACCTGGAAAATCCCCCGGACAGAGGACTCTTGTGGGCTACAGTCCATGGGGCGCAAAGAATTGGTCACGACTGAGTGCTGAGCACACACAGCACAGGGCATGCGTCTTACGGTCCTATGTTTTCCGAATTGTTTCACGGTATTTTTTCCTTGTCATTATAAAGTCTTCATCCATCATATTAAGCACAGTGGTTTTCTGAAAAATTGTTTCCAATATTCCTATTAACCACAAACAACTTAAAGCTGGAAATATTTTGTTAGTTAGGATTATTATTGGGTAACGTGGTAAACGATTGAAGGATTCTAATAATAGGTATTGTCTGTAGTTTCTAGAAAAGCTAAAAGGTATTTGCAGTCCTGCCAGCAACATATGAATGTCTCCGTATCACCAACTTATAATGAAATTTATTATCATTTTTAAAACGATCATCCCATCCCCATAGACTGGGGACCCCTGCTTTATAAGGATATCCATTTCTATCCCATTTTATTTTTTCCCAAATTCACATTAGCCAATATTGACTTAATGCCTTAATTCCATTTCTTGTTTCACAGATTTTTTTATTTTTATATAGTCAAACTAATTGATTGCCGTTTGCGATTTCTGTCATTGCTTTTAAGTGCAGACCATCGCCTTCTAGAAAGGTGGTGAGCATAGCTTTTACTTTCTTTTAGCCTTTGGTAATTTCTTTCTTTCTTCTTCCCTTAAGATTTAAAATCCCTCCAGGACAGTACTGCCCAAATGAAATATAACGCAAGCCACAAATGTGAGCCACACATGTAATTTTAAATTTTCTGGTCTTCACATTCTTAAAAAGTAAAAACAGAAAAGGCAGAGAGCACAGAGGATTTTTAGGGTAGTGAGCTTGTGAAGTTATTCTCTATGATACCACGATGGTGAATATGTCCTTATACATTTGACCAACCCATAGCATGTTCAACACCAAGAGTGAACCCTAACGTAAACTATGGGTGATAATGTTGTAGATTCATTGATTGTAATAAATGTCCCATCTGGTGGAGAGTGTCCACAGTGGGGGAGGCTGTGGGATGAGGGGAACGTGCGTATATGAGAGCTCTCTACACTACTTTCTGCTCAATTTTGCTGTGAATCCAAAACTGCCCTTAAAAATAGCTTATTAAGTAAAAAATTTATAGATTATTAAAAGGGAAAAAAGTGCAATTAACGTTAACAATATATTAACCCAATATATCAAAAAATATTTCAACATGTAATCTGTATAACAGTTAATTAATGAACTATTTCATTTCATTTTGGGGAGTGCTATCTTCAAAATTTGGTGTGCATTTCAGTGACAGCTCATCTCCATTTGCACTAGTGACAAGCCACGTTCCCAATGCCCGGCCACACGTGGCTGGTGGCCACCTGCTTGGCCAGTGAAGCACAGAACGTGGTTTGACCCCAAGTGAGGGCAGAGGGTAAAGGTTCCAGTGATCAGGTTAACCACCTTCTTCACCTCCCACCAGCTCCTCTCCCTCGAAAATTCCTGCCCAGGCAACCTGGATTTTCTCACCATCCCCAGTGACCTCTGCCTGGCTCTTGGATGCTGCCCTGGACACCTGTGTCAGCTGCCCAGCACCTTGGGCTTCCCAACCCCTCCACCACCCGCCCGGGGCTGCCATCTGTCCATTGCCACCTCCCACTCCCAGGCTTTGGGCTGAGGAGCTCACCCTGGGGAGGGAGGGTGCATTTTTAACTCTCTCCCCCTGCAGGAGAGAGAGTTCTGGTGACAGCCTCAACAGTAATAACTATGATTAGGAACCCATCCTGGGTTGCCTTATGTAATCCTCCAGACTATCTTTTTTTTTTTTTTGGCCAAACCTCAGGGCATGTGGGATCCTAGTTCCCCAACCGGGGCTGGAACTAACCGGCACCCACTGCTTCTGCAGAGCAGAGTCTTAACCACTGGACCACCAGGGAAGTCCCCCCTCCAGGCTATCTTGAAGGCGGAAAGCATTCTGCACTTACAGGAGCTCCTGCGGGCTAGGAAGCGCTGGCCCCCTGCGGTCAAGACCAGGGGAAGGCTGGCAGAAAGGCAGGAGACCACCTGGAGGCGGTGAACCAGATTTATGGAGTCTGTCGGGAAGGGGATCTGGTGTGGTCCCTGAAAAGTCGCCCACGAGCCTGATGCCCTTCTGTCTTGCCTGTCCCTCGCGACCCTGTGGGAGCCCCTGGGATGAGGTCTCCAGGAGGTGGGAGGAGCCTGGTGGCCCTCCGCACCCCCGACCCCCCACCTCCGCCTGGAGTCTGCGCTCTGGGATCCCTCCGGGTAGGTCTCCTCCTTGCCCCGGGTAGGGTGTGCCTTAGGGACTGTGGGCGAAGTCCCTGAGCCGAGGCGCAAAGTTGGCGGGACTGGGCGGGGAGGCAGGGGTGCTCTCCAGGCCGTGGGGGCGGGATCAACATCCGACTCGCCCGGAAAAAACAGGCCAGGCGGGCGGCGCGGGCAGACTCGTCTCGGGGACACTGACGCTCAGGGCACCATGAGCGGCCGAGTTGGGGACCTGAGCCCCCAGCAGCAGAAGGCCCTGGCCCGGGTGAGGAGCTTCGAGGGCTGCGGGGAGGCTTGGGGAAGGGGCGAGCAGCCCCGGGGCACAGCCGCGGAAGGGGACCTTGGAGAGCGCGTCCAGCCTGTCGGTCCAGCGCACAGGTTGTCAGGGAGCTGGGCACCTGCCTGGGCCTCTCTGCCCAGCTCTCCACCTCTGCCGGCGCTGGGCCACCGAGCCCTGTCCTTCGAGGAAGATGGAGGAGGGTGGCCCTGCCTTTTGCAGGGAGGCAGCCTTGGGCAGACAGCCGCCCAGGTCTCCTGCCCAGATGGCAACCTTTGTCTGTTTGGTTTCTCTCTGTGGCTTTCTGAATCCCCAGGCACCAAGCCTTCTCTCTATTTTTTCATTAAAGGGACATGGGGGGCAGGGGATTGGTGCTATCAAGACAGTAACCGTGAGGAGGTCTTGGGTGCTGCAACATTAATTCTGTTTGCCAGGAATTCCTTGGCAATCCAGCGGTTAGGACTCACTGCTGTGGCCTGGGTTCACTCCCTGGTCAGGGAACTAAGATCCCACAACCCTGTGGCATGGCCAAAAAATAAACGTAAAAAAATCGGTTTGCAGATGGCCAGAGATTGGAAGCTGTGAATTCAGGGTGGCAAGGGTTGGGGACAAGAGGGTATCACAACCGTTGCTGTTCAGTCGATCAGTCATGCCTGACACTTTGCGACCCCATGGATGGTAACCCACCAGGCTCCTCTGTCCATGGGATTCTCAGGCAAGAATGCTGGAGTGGGTTGCCATTTCCTTCTCCAATCACAACCGTGTCTCACCCCTTAAGCCTGTGAAAGAGCAGTTTCAGACTCTGGAGAGGGTTTCTTTTGAGGCTTCTAGTGTGTAAGCCTCTCGTGTATCTGGCACCTGCTACAAGCCAGGCCTAAAGCTAAAGGCTTTACCTTCACAGACTCCTTTGACTGGCACAGATGTTTCATTATCCCCACTTCACAGATGAGGAAACTGAGGCTCAGAGAGGTTAAGCTCCTTGCTTCCAAGTGCAGACCCTCATGAGGCAATATCTAGGCAG
>ML661378.1:1074915-1226802 GCA_007570785.1 Antilocapra americana
AAAAAAAAAAAAAAAAAGGAAAAAAAAAAGGAGATGTAAAAGTAAAAAAAAAAAAACAAAACAAAAAAAACAGAGGTGGCACAACCCTCCCTCGAATCTATAGAACAAGGGTCTTGTGGGGCCAAGAACCTCTCAGGTTTGAGAAGGATCCAGCTCTTCCTGCCATGGTGGGCTGAGGGCTGGCCCGTTCCCAGGTCGCAACCTGGTCCGGGCATGTGCTGCTAACTCTGCAGGGTCCCTGGGCAGGACTGACCCGCACACTGAGGCTGGGAAGGTCTGGGACAGGGTTGGGATTGTGGGAGCACCTCTGACGTCATATCCCCCCGCCTCAGTTCCGGGACAACCTTCAGGACCTGCTGCCCACACTGCCCAAGGCTGATGACCACTTCCTCCTGCGCTGGCTCCGAGGTGAGGCCGGCTGGGGTCAGGGGAGGCTGACAGGGTGGTGGGGGTGGGGTGGGAGACTTTGGGGCCAGCCCTGAAGAGTGGGCTGGGATCTCAGTTCCCGTTCAAATCAGCACAGCACAAAAATCCTACGGTGCCTCGGTTTCTTCATCCGTAAAGTGGGCCTGAGGCCACCTCCCCAGGGGTTGTTATGAATTAAATGAGAGGGTGTAGTGCCTGGCCTGAGTGGGCCACAGGATGAGGTGATGTTAGAGGTAACTCCTGGGGAGTTCTCAGGATGACAGGCCTGGCCAGGGCTTAAGTAAACACCACTGAACTGTCTTCAGGACTTGCCCTTGGGTCTGTCTCCCGTTCCTTGAAGACAGGGCTGTGTCATTCCCTTAGGGATCTGATACCAAGTGCCCAGTGAACACTCAGGGAGTGGGTGTAATTAAAGGCAGAGGAGGAATTTCCTCTAGGAATTGCCGCAGTAGTGCAGAATAGATACCACCCTAGAACTTGGGGGGAAAATTCATGTCATCTCAGCACACCCCATGGAATGGCTTTTGAGCTTGTGCCAGGAGAGAAGTCAGAGCCAGGCTGGAGTCAGACAGAGCAGTGATTGCTAGCAGGGGGCCCATACAAGGTGCCTTGGTTTCCTGGACTGTGTAATGCTGGTCTTTACCTTCAAGATGCTGTGAGTCAGACCTGAGGTCATGGCGTAGACAGAGCCTGCAGAGAGGAAGGCCTCTGTTCTGTTCTATTTCATTTGACTGTTTTAAAATTTTTAATTATTGTTTTTTTTACAAACTTAATTTTTTAGAACCATTCTAAAGGATTTACAGAGAAGTTGTGAAGATAGTACAGAAAGTTCCCATTGATGCTGCACATTAATGCTTTACTTTCATATATATGTTTGTGACGATGAATGAACCATTATTGCTATGCAATTAGTAATTAAAATCTGTGTTTTATTTAGATTTGCTTAGTTTTTTTTTCCATTCCGGGATCCCCTCCAGGACACCAAATTCCATTTTCTTGTCCTGTCTTTTTCGGCCCTCTTGGCTGAGGCAGTTTCTATTTCATTTTTATTGTCATTTTAATGTCTTTTTTCCCCACCCAAGCTAAAAAAGAAGTTGGAACAGTAGATTTCTTTTCTTTTTTTTTAATTTGGAGTATAATTGCTTTACAATGCTGTGTTAGCTTCTGCTGTACAACAAAGTGACTCGGTTCTATGTATACATGTTTCCCCTGCCTCTTGGCCTTCCCTCCCAGCCCTCTAGGTCCTCTCAGAGCACCGAGCACCCCACCAGCTGTCTGTGTGACAGTGTGTGTATGTCAGCGCTGCTCCTTGTTTGTCCCACCCTCCCCTTCCTCCCCCACGTCCACACGTCCACTCTCTGCACCTCTATTCCTGCTCCGCCAGTAGGTTCATCTGCACCATTCTGGGGACGGTAGATTTCTTAAAGCCACTTGATACAGCCTCAGGCCTCTCTCCTCCTCCTTTGAATCTTTTTGGGTTTAAAAATCAGCTTTTCAGGTACCTCGTGGGTCTTTGATAAAAGAGTGAAATCGTATGCACTGTAGGCGGCTGGGTCAGGGGAAGGAAAAGGACCTAAGAATGGAAGAGGGCGTCAGGCTTCTGATGCCTCCCCTTCATGATGCAGCACATGGGCTGATGTGGCTCTGCCCCCCTTCCACTCAGTTCTCCTCCCAGCATCACGTGCTCTAGACAGGGTCAAGGCCAGGGCTGAGCTCAGCTGGGTGCGGAGGAGCCTTCCTGACCCTCTGAGGCCAATTCCGTTGTTTTCCTTTGTCCCGTTCCTCGTCTGGGTCCATCTCTCCCTCTCGGATGCCAGCTCCACAAGGGCAGGGACTGTGCCTGCCCGGTCCTCGCAGTCTGACACATAGCAAAAAAGTTTTGAGGACCCAGAAGCGGTGTCCAAACCAGTGCCTATAGGACCAGAAACCATACTCTGGTTCTCAATAGAAAAATCTCCTAGAGACATCTCACAGAGATTTTTTTAAAGCCAATAAAAGAATATCAGGTATGATTATGCACTAACAAATTTGAAAATCTAAATGAAATAGATACATTCCTGGAAGAACAAAAAGAAAGCTCTCAACAGATCAATAAATATGAAAGACATATAAGTGATAATAAAAACATCCCCTCCCCTCCAAACTCAGCCCGCAAATGGCTTTGCAGGTGAATCCCTCCAGTTTTAAGACCAGCTAATTTCAGGTATACAGATTGCTTGGGTTGTTTTCAAATATATGAAAGAGTGAGATGTATCTTATGAGGCTTGGGTACATTTGATTCCCAAGCTAGCTAAGCACAATAAAAGAAAATCCTCGGCTCATTTTACTTACTAATGTAGATGTAAAGAAGTCTAAATAAAATATTACATAACAGAATCCAAGAAGGTATTAAGATCATACAGCAGTATCAGGGAGAGTTTATCTTGGGTATGCAAGAAGCGTTCAACATCAGAAAACCTAGGGAATTCCCTGGTGGTCCAGTGGTTAGACTTAGAGCTTCCACTTCAGGGGGCACTGGTTTGCTCCCTAATCAGAACGATCCCACAAGTCACGTGGCCAAAAAAAAGAAAAGAAAGGAGAACCTATCAGTGTCATTGAACACATTAATAGAGTTAAAGATAAGAAATTATATGGCTATCTCAGTGCAGAAAAGGGCATCAGAAAAAGTTCAAATGGTATTTATAAGACAAAAGTCGTTCATGACAGCCTTTGAATAACTCTTAAAATGATAGTCCCAGATAAACTAAGGCTCAGAGAATGTAAGTGACTTACTCATGGTTGCATAGCAAATCAAAGGACAAAACTGGAGTTTAAGCTCAAATCTGACTCCGAAGCCCATGTTCTTACCCCTCCTAACACCAGGGGCGTCTCTGCTCCCGGGGGGATGTTAAATATTGCAGGCTAGATCAGCTCCAGAGTGAACAAGTTTAAGAGGCCTGGAGGGATTTCTCTTGAGCCCTTCATGCAGGGGGCCCTGGTTTGACCCCTGACCAGGGAACTAGTTCCTACATGCCGCAACTAAGAGTTCGCATGCCACAACTACATCCCATGTGCGGCAACCAAGACTGAAAAGCCTGTGTGCTGCTGCTAAGACCCGGCACGGCCAAACAAATAAATGTCTTAAAAATAAAGGCCTGGGTCCTGTATAGCACAGGGAGCTATATTCAGTATCCTGTAATAAACCATAATGGAAAAGAATATGAAAAAGAATATATATGTATGTATAACTGGATCACTTTGCTGTAGAGCAGAACTTAATACAACATTTTAAATCAACTATACTTCAATAAAGTTTTTATTTTAAAAAAAAAAGGCCTGGAAAATGAAATCAGGAGCCTTCCACCAGTCTTCCAGAGGATTAAAGATCCTTGCTTTTTTAAAAAAAAAAAAATTCCAGACCCCCAGTGTATTCCTGGGGCATCAGGAAGGTATACCGTCCTTGCCCCGGGCGCTTATCTCTTTGTGAGCTGCCAGAGAGTGGCTTACGCTGCGTCCTGCCTCCAGCCCCCTCTTACCACGCCTTCTTCTTGCAGCCCGGAACTTTGACCTGCAGAGATCGGAGGACATGCTCCGTAAGGTGAGACCCTGTGCTCACGAGCATCCTGCCTCCTGCACGTTGCAACCAGGAATTATCCCCAGGGATGATAGACAAAGGCGGGGACTCTCGCCCGGTCCTGTTTTGTGTTTCTTCTTCTTTCCCCCTCCATCCCTTTCTGCCTCAGACCCGGGTCCCCCACATCCCTCGTCCTGGCATTCCCACCCCCAGTCCTAAGTTGGTGGTGCCTGGGGTGGCTCTGGCAGGATCCTGGTGTCCGTGGGCAGAGGGGCCTGGCCTGTGACCTCCGGGGCAGGCGGTCTTCAAGTCCAGCTGTGCCTCCACAGCACGTGGAGTTCCGCAAGCAACAGGACCTGGACAACATCCTCGAGTGGAAGCCCTCGGAGGTGAGCCCCCTCAGGGTCCTCCCAGCCACTGCCGCCCCCTCGACTCACCCACCACAGCCAGCCACCCGAGGGAGCGGGGACCCGGCCTGGTGGGCTGCTCCGAGCGAGGACCTCGCCCCGTGTCCAGGTGGTCCAGCGGTACGATGCCGGCGGTCTGTGCGGCTATGACTACGAGGGCTGCCCCGTGTGGTTTGACATCATCGGGACCATGGACCCCAGGGGCCTCCTCCTGTCAGCCTCCAAGCAGGAGCTGATCCGGAAGCGCATCAGGGTCTGCGAGCTGCTTTTGCACGAGTGTGAGCAGCAGAGTCAGAAGGTATGCGAGCGGGTGGAGGGCACGCGGTGGCCCCAGTCTGTCTAAAGGGTGGTACCAGGACCGGCGAGGGAGGCACCCACTGCCCCCTGGCCTTCAGCACGCTGCACTCTGCTTCTGCACAGTCGCCCTCGCACGAGCGTCTAACATGTGCGTGCCATTCTCTGCTGGTGTGCGCCAAGGGTGGCCGAAGCCCTTCCCCTCTGACCTTGGGTGAATGCTGACCTTGGTGCTACGAATCCTCTAGCTCTCTTCCCTCTGATCCCTGGGAACAATGAACGGTCAGCTTTGCTTACAGAAAAGGTCTCCCTCGATTGTGTAACTGTCAAACCTGATGGGGGAGCCATTGCTTTGGGCATCCCCAAAAGCTGGTGACCCTTGAATCCAGGCACATCCCTGGTGCCCCTAGGGAGTTACTACCAAAAAATGTGGGGCATGGGGCTTCTAAGCCAAGAAGGCTCACACCCACCTTTGCAGCTCTTCTCCTGGCCCCTGACTCTGTATTTTCTGGTCACTAGCTTTCAGAGGGAATCTAATGTCAAGTGTGACTGGGTCGGTTTTGTGAGTCTGAGTGTCTAAAGCTGTTACGCCACTGTGGGATATTATGGCTAATATATATGTGTCCTCATGGGAATCCACACGAGGACAGGGCCTGTGTCCCCAGCATCTGGCACAGAGCAGGACACAAAATAGACCCTCCACCGAGATTTGTGGCAGGTAGGAGAGAATTACCTAATGCTGTGTGTCGTGCCTGATTTGAACACGTGTGTGTTCAACACATGTGTGTTCTCATGTAAGATGGCTCACTTATAGGCTCAAAGCAGTGTCTTCCACTTCACAGATGTTCCCAATTGGAGCCAGTAGTTAAGGTGATGGTGACGCTAGTATCTGTTAAGATCCAGACGCTGGGTTTGTTGAATCCTCACAGCAGATCTCTCAGAGCCTGGAACTATCCCCATCTTACAGAGGGAAAAAGTAAGGCTCAGAGGGATTAAAAACCCACCCAAAGCCTGGTGGCTCAGATGGTAAAGAATCTGCTTGCAATGCAGGGAGACCCAGGTTCGATCCCTGGGTTGGAAAGATCCCCTGGAGAAGGGAATGGCAACCCACTCCAGTATTCCTGCCTGGAGAATCCCATGGACAGAGGAGCCTGGTGGGCTGCAGTCCCTGGGCTACAAGAGTCGGACATGACTGACACTTTCAAGGCCACACAACCCACCAGCAGCAGTCCTGGCTGGGGCTCACCTGTGGGGCTGCATCACTGGCTGACAAGTATGCTCCTGTACGTGAAGATGCCCAGTGAGCAAACGATGTCTTTAATCGCAGTTAACTCATTCCAGGCTACAGTACTGAGCAGTGTGTGAGGGCCCCACACTAGGGCTCAGAGGTGGCACCTCCTTAGACCCTGGATGGGCTCTGTCTGTTGGAAAATGCTGTGGGCAGCTGGGGGAGCGGGCAGGACGGGGGCGGGGAGGGGTGCTCTCTGCCCAGGATCTTCTGCCTGGAGTCGTCGTCTGACCCGAGTACCTGCTCTGGCCCATGCAGCTGGGCAGGAGGGTCGACACGGCCGTGATGGTGTTTGACATGGAAGGGCTGAGCCTGAGACACCTGTGGAAGCCAGCGGTGGAGGTTTACCAGCAGGTGAGGTCGGCCAGCCATCGGCTCAAAGCCGACAGGGAGCCACACTGCCCATACCAGCTTCTGGTCCTTGGGGGGGGGGTCACCTCCCAGGGGCCCCAGACAGCAGCCAGTGAAGCTGACCTGGGGGTCCACCCTCCAAGGAGAAAGCGTCTGAACAAGAGCTCCACTGAGGATGTCGGCCCTGCTCACGGGGAAGACAGGATGGGCCGCTGGGGACGGGGAGGGGGCTTTTGGGGGCTGGTGTCTCAGCAGCATCAGAAGCTGCAGAAATCCAGGGGCTGGAGGTGTTGGAAGCTGGCCTCGCTCAGACTTGCCTTGACCCCACAGTTTTTTGCCATTCTGGAAGCAAATTATCCAGAGACGATGAAGAATTTAATTGTTGTTCGAGGTGAGCCCACGATGGGGATGACCTCCTGTGGTGGGAAGCGGGGAGGAATGCGGGAGGGGGACAGCGGGGAAGCCACCCAGACCAGGGACTGTCAAACCGTCCTGGCTGGAGAATGGGTCTTTGTTTGTTCAGCTCAGTCCTTTGCTGATTCTTTTGGAATATACAAAATCACTCTCTCGTATGCTGTAGCAATGTCAAATATGCCATGTCTCTAAATGTTTACTGTTATTTCCTTTACCGATCTGGATGGGGACTGGTATCAGAGTCCATGGACTGAGAATCCATGGAGTAGAAACGGTCCATGCCTGCAACGGCTCTGTGACAAAGGGCTTGTTGCGTATGTTCTAGGGTCAGATGATCTAGTTTCCCACTGTCTATGGAGCAAATCAGTGTCACCTCATGGAGCCTCAGTTTTCCCATTCTGTAAAATGGGGATACAGTGATACCTTCCCTATAAGACAGCTGTGAGGTTACATGAGATAGTCTCTGGGGAAAGTGTAGCATAGAGCATGGCCCATAGAAAGCACCCAGCAAGCTTGAGTCATCCTGGTGGAACATGAAGTCGAATGCAGATGCCCTCTCCTTGCACCCAAGAGGGTGCCAAGGCAGTGTAGGCAAACCAGGAGTGTGGAAAGGAAGAGGCACCCCTAGGGAATCAACATTGCTGATGCCCTGCAACATAGGAAGAGAAGGCAACCATTTATTGAGTGTTTCATCTGATCTCCACTTTTCAGTAGGAGTGCTAAGCCTCAGAGAGGGTGAGTGAGTAGCTGAAGGTCTCACAGCAGGAAATGGAAGCATCTAGGTCTGTCCAACGTCTGTCCCTCCCATACCCTTGGCTGTGACCCTGTGTATCCGGGTCCTCTTTGGTCCAACTTCTCAAGGGAGTTTGTATGTTTCAGCCCCCAAGCTGTTCCCCGTGGCCTTCAACTTGGTCAAGTCGTTCATGGGTGAGGAGACCCGAAGGAAGATGGTGATTATGGGAGGTGAGTGACCCTGCCTCCCAGCTGTGCCACCTCTGCACCTGCCTGGAAGCAGAGGTTGATGCCAGAGGCTCCAGTCCTCCATAGCTCCTCCTCTTTACTGAGGCCCTGACCTTGGCCCGACCCCCAGTGACCTAGGGGGTCAAGGCTTCGGGCCCTAGATGATGCCCTGGGTGGCCATGCAGAGCTCCTGGGTGGTCTCAGGAACTGGTACCCAGGGGAGCCAGCGCAGGACACATCAGGTCTCTCCCTGGGCTTGGCCCCACTGCCCTCACTTGAGCCCCTGACCCCCCATGGTGCCCCACGTTTTGTCCTCACAGGCAACTGGAAGCAAGAGCTGCCTAAGTTCATCAGCCCCGACCAGCTGCCTGTGGAGTTTGGGGGGACCATGACCGACCCCGATGGCAACCCCAAGTGCCTGACCAAGGTCCAGTGCCCAGAGGATGGGGAGGGAGGGGAGATGGCCGTGGGGCGGTGGCCGCTCACCACCCTTGCCCACAGATCAACTACGGGGGCGATGTGCCCAAGCATTACTACCTGCGCAACCACGTGAGGGTCCAGTACGACCACCAGGCGACCGTGGGCCGGGGCTCCTCCCTGCAGGTGGACAACGAGATCCTGTTCCCGGGCTGCGTGCTCAGGTAGGCACGGCCCCCCACACACACACCTGGGTGCACTCGGGAGAGGCCCAGAGCCCAGGCCGGTGGCCGTCAGTGGGGCCCTGTCTCTTGCAGGTGGCAGTTCGCGTCGGACGGAGGGGACATCGGCTTCGGGGTTTTTCTGAAGACCAAGATGGGGGAGCGGCAGCGGGCTGCAGAGATGGCGGAGGTGCTGGCCAGCCAGCGCTACAACGCCCACATGGTGCCTGAGGACGGGAGCCTCGCCTGCGCGGAGGCCGGCGTTTGTAAGAGCTCCAGGGTTCGCTGGGGTCGCTTTCCTCCTCATGGCGGGGAAATGATCTGATGTCTCTTGCTGGTCTGGCCCCTCTGTTTGCTCCTACTTCCAATTCTCGGGGTGGGTGTGGGGTTCTGTGCAAGCTCCTAGATACCCCGGACGCCAGGAGCATCGGCTTCAGGTGTTGGATCTGAGGAGGAGCCCCCAGGTGTGGGTACAGGGGCGGAGAGGCATGGCAGAGCGCAGGGTTTGCAGCCTCGTGGACTCAGCTCCTGGGAAGCCCCCTCACTGCATGCAGCAGGCTAAATGAGAGACAGCTGGAAAACAGCCATGAGCTCAGCGTCAGGGCTCCCAGCCTGCCCACCTGCGTGGACCCCCCGAGGAGAGGACCCTTCCAGGTGTTTGTCCCCCATTCCCAGGCCTCTCAGGCTGGTCTGTTTTGGCAGAAGCGGTGTTGCCTAGGGCCGCCGCTGACTCCCACCTCCGTGGGGAACAGCAGTGGGAGAAGGGAGACCCAAGGTCCATGTTCTCTGGAGAAGGAGACTGAGTCCAACCAGGGCTTCCCAGGTGGCGCTAGTGGTAAAGAATCCACCTGCCAATGTAGGAAGCATGAGATGGGTTTCATCCCTGGGTCAGGAAGATCTCTTAGAGAAGGAAATGGCAACTTACTCCAGTATTCTTGCCTGGGAAATCCCATGGACAGAGGAGCCTGGCGATCTACAGTCCATGGGGTCACAGAGTCAGACACGACTGAGCGTGTAAGCCGGTCACGCACAGTTCACTCTTCTGCGCAAAGCAGGGATTAGAAGGGTGCAGCCAGAAACCTGGGTGACTCATCAGATCCAGATTCATACTGGGCCTTGGCGGTGAACGAAATGCCTCTAAAAGAGACCTAAGAGGGACTTCCTGGTGGTCCACTGGTTAGGACTCTGCACCGCCTGCCTGGGCTCCGGGCTCCTCCCGACGATGCCCAGGTATGGGAGGGCCGCCATGCCTATCTGAGCACACAGCCCCAGAATAGGATCTTGTCCACCTGGTTGACAAACTAGGATCCCACATGCTGCCCAGCATGACCCAGAAGTTTTTTTTTTTAAGTAATGAAAATTTTAGGGACCTCCTAGGTGGTCCAGTGGCTGAGACTCTGTGTTCCCAGTGCAGGAGACCTGGGTTCGATCCCTGGTCAGGGAATTAGATCCTACATGCCACAAAAAAGACTTCCTATGCCACAGCTAAGACCTGGTGCAACCAAATAAGTAAAATAAAAATAAATATATTTTTTAAAAAATAATACAAAAAAATTTTTAAGACATGAGAAAGTGACTGATGGGGAAAGGAGGGACCCCTCTGGGTTGGAACATCAGGATAAGGGAATCCCAGTCCCTCCCCTCACTTGCTCTGGAATCATTAGAAGGTCTTACCAACCTCCCTAAGCCTGTTTCCTTATCCATAACATGGATATGATCGTACTTTGCGTGGGGCCACTTGGAGGACTCAGGGAGCTGTGAGCACTGATGTGATGCCCATAGTCGGGCTGATGCATGCTGGTGGTTACTGTGACTCCTTTGGTTACCACAAGTATCAGCGAATGAAGTAGTCGGGAGGGATGGGTTGGGAGCCAGGCGGTGGCTGACCTGCCCGCCTCACCCACGGTCCTGGGGGGCCCCTGCTGAAGGGCACCCGGTGTGCAGGTATGCTCGCTTTGCCTGCTCTCTCCTCTGTCTTTGCAGATGTCCTGCGCTTCGACAACACCTACAGCCTGATACACGCCAAGAAGATCAGCTACACCGTGGAGGTGCTGCTCCCCGACAAGGCCTCCGAGGAGAAGATTCAGGGTCTCGAGGACTCGAGACAGTCCCCACCGCAGTGAAGACCCCACTGCCCCTGTGCCTGAGCTCTCCAACCCCTCAGCACCCTGCCCTGTCCCTGCCCTTCTGGGCAGAGTGGCGCTGGAGGGGGCCACGGAGAGCCTCTCACCTCACCTCACCTCACCGTCTCAGCTCCTTGTGGGCCCACCTGGCTCGGCAGCCCAGCAGGAAGGGTACCCCCGGTGTGTAGATCACGTGAAGATCCTGATGGACACCCCATTCCCTGTTCACAAAGAGAACCCTGAAGATGAGCCGGCGTCCAGGAGGAAAGGTCCTACCTGCAGAAGCTGCCCATGTGTCCTTCCCGACAAGGTCCCTCCCATCCCAGGGTGCACCCACGCCTGGCCCTGGTTTGGGGGTGTGTGCCTGAGCCCCAGCTGCAGGGAGCACTGCTCAGGCCAAAAGAGCAGCGAAACCCCATTCTCTGCACGTAGGGGCTCAGCAGGGATTCGCTGCAGGGCTGGCTGGAGGTGGCTGGGGAGAGGGATGGGCAGGGCTGGTTGGAGTGGGGGGTCTCTGTTCTGGCAGAGTGTCAGCTCTCTGGGTTGGCTCTACTGCCTTTGGAGGGAAAAATCAGAAACAGAGAGTGAGCCCTGGCAGGGACAGCCATCAAGGAAAAGAGCCACACTCAGCCTTCTGCAGAGCTGAGTCTCCCGGGAATTCCCAGTGTCTCCCCCCACCCCAACCCCCACCCTCTGTGATCCAGCTGACCTTCAGCCTGGTTTGTTTCCGGCTCTGAGTGGGGCCAGGACCCAAGCAGAGCTGGAGGGAGATGCAACAGGCGCGCTGGGGTGCAGAGTGGAGCTGCCATCCCAGGGCACCCATCCTGGACTCAGACTTGCTCCCTAAGAGAACCATCTTTGCGTCTCACCAGGGGGCCAGCTGAAGGTCGGCTACCAACACTCCTCCTCCCGTGCCCTAAATGCAACTCAGCAGCAGGCCAGTGAAGGCTTTATTCCTCAATGGCTGGTTCTCGCGGGACCCACAGCCCACAGTCAGGACCACTGCCTGCTCTGCTGGAAGGACTGCACCCAGCAGGAAGCTGCCAAGCTGACTGTGGCTCTGAGGCTGACTCTAGTTGGCAATGAAGCCATCCACCAGGGCCTGGGCGTGCTGCCCCGCCACCCTTCACCGTGCCCCCTGCCCTCTGGCTGGGCCAGGCCAGCGGCCCCCAGTACCTCTGAAGACCCAGGTGGCTTGACCCCTGGCTCTGGATCCCTGCTCCCGTACTGCTGTCCCACAGGATGGAATGCTGGCCACTCAGGTCACGTCCCTGGGAGTGAGTGGCCAGATGTCCCAGTGAAAAGGGTCCTTGCTGCCAAGCATTAGCACCCTGGCCCCCCAGGCCCTTCCCAGGGACTGCAAGCCTCCTTGAGTCCCACTCTCCAGGTGCTTTGTCAGCAAGAAGCCCCCGTCTGGTCCCTTACCCACTCTCAAACTCTGTGCTCTCATCTTCCCTAGTTAATAAAAGGTTTCTCGGTTTCCCAGAGCCTGTTTTAGGCAAGGACATAATGAGGCTTGGAAAGGGAAGGTCTTCCAGTGAGCCAGGTGAGGTCCTTGAGGCCCCAGCCCTCCATCCACGAGGAACGATGAGCACAAAGTCTGAGCAGGAGCTGTGCTGCTATGCAAAGCAAACTAACTGAATGAAGCTGAATGAACGCCAGTACTTCGCTGGCGGTCCAGTGGTCAAGACTTCACCCTCCAATGCAGGAGGTGTGAGTTCAGTCCCTGACTGGGGAGTTAAAAACCTCACATGCCTCAGGGCTAGAAAACCAAAATATAAAGCAGAAGCAATGTTGTAACAAATTCAATAAAGACTAAAAATCATAATCCACATCAACAGTCTTTAAAAAAAGAAAGAAAGAAAGAAACTGAATGTCATAAGCCAAAGCTGCAAGGCACTCTGGGTCCAACGGAGTTTTTAAATAATTTGGCAAGAAAATTGAAAAAAAAAACAAACCACTTCCTCACCATCACCAAGGGGACAGCCTGGGGCCATCAGGAAAAAAGTCACACAGCAGCTCACTTCCAAGAGCATTCCCACGTCCCGGATGTGGTAGGGTTTCCCATCACCCCAGGTGCACAGATCACCCTCTGTGCATCCTCCCAGTTGAAGAGACATCGAGGTCCTGGCTTCCCAGGGCCGTCTTCCCACCACCCATGGCAGGCTGTGGAGGGCACAGCTGACGGGGGCAGGGGGACCCTGTGCCAGGTTTCACTGGGCCCAACTGTCGTGACGGAGACTCCCAGTGCCTTCCTGCCACCTTCACGTCCTTCGCCTGAAAATAAGGGCTTTGTGGATATGAATGCTGACCCTGGCCTTCTTAACCGCCCAGAGCCAACTGCCGACCCTCAGCGCCTCCTCGCGTGGTTTGCTTGCAGGCAGCAGACTGCTCTGTCCCAAGCACAGAGGTTTTCCGAGGCTCTGACCACAAGGAATTGACACAGACGTGGGTGTGACGTGCTATCATGGCGACTCTGAATCCGAAAGCTGGCCGAGCGCATCTAGTGTTCAGCCATGAGGGCAGCAGCGAATGCAGAGGTGAGGACAGAAACTCCTTATCTGGAGGGGCGCTCCAGGAGCTAGAGAGGGAGCATGTCTTCAGCAGCCTCCATCCCTGTGTCTTAACACTTTAAAAAAAAAGTAGGATAGGGAGGAATTCCCAGTGGTTAGGACACCATGCTCTCATAGCCAAAGGCCCGGGTTTGATCGCTGGTCGGGGAACTAAGATCCTGCCTATTGTGTGGTGCAGCCAGAAACAAACAAAACTTTTTGTAAAATTATAAATTTTTTAAAAAAGAAGTAGCCCAGAAAGAGGCTGGTTTACCCGGAGTTTGTTTTCTTGTTTGTTCACTCATTCATCAATGTTTACTGAGTGCCCAGTGCCAGGCACTGCAGGCCATGGGGATCTTGGGCACACTGGACTGATTTGACTCTGATTTGACTCTTCTAATGGAAGCTCGCCTACAGCGGGGGAGGCAGAAGTGACTCCTGTGATTATCAAATGGGAGGGTGCCATCACGTGGGCTTAGAGGGGCAGGAGCCAAATTCTAGCGGAGCCTTGAAGGCACAGAGAGACGTGGCAGGGGTGGGGGTGGGGGGGTGAGCAGGTGCGAATGAGCCTTCCAGATGAGGAATCCGGTGAGGGCGGCTGGGGGGTGTTTGGGGCCAGAGGGAAGCCAGAAGGGCTCTTGGGCGACGCTGCTAATGGCTCTCTGATGTTTGTCATTTCTTTGTAAACAACTGTGTGTACACATCTGGTAGTTATTAACAAATCAACCATTTTTTAAGGCAGGCTGCAAAACGGCCCAGTTGTTGGTCAGGAAAGAATGGCAAAATCTTGGCAGGAGGCCACAGATCAGAACTCTTACTCAAGAGGAGGTGGTTGGAAATCCCCAGGCCTCACCTGTCCAGGGGAATGGAGGCGGGGCCCGCCCGTCCCAGCCCTCCTCGCTGCAAAGCCGCAGGACCTTCCAGGGGGACAAGGGAGAGGGATACAGGCGAGGGACATACAGGGGCTTTTTGAATGTAGTTGGAAAGGCTCTCGTGCCCCTCAGATCTCCACTGCTGTCCAGCCCAACTTCCAAAAGCCCAGGCTGAAGGGGACACTGCTGTGAGACAGTCACAGCTTCACCAGCGCTCCGTGGCACAGCACTCCACAGTTTGCACAGACCCTTTATATGCAACCCTGAAGCACCCAGGAATTATAGCCCATTTTACAGGTCCAGTCACCAAGACTCGGTGAAGGGGAGAGCCTTAGCCAAGAGCTCCGTGTCCAATGGCAGAGGTGGAGCCAGAACTTCGATCATCTCCCAGCAGTGGCCTCACCCTGCCTCTCAGGGGAAGGGAGGGTCCATGTGGGCAGGTGGGCCCCTGCCAGGGAGGGCTAGCCTGGGGCAGGGGGCACACAGCGGGACTGAGCGAACAGCTGGGTTCCTGGGGGTCGGGGTGGAGATGCCCAGGGCCTGGACAAAGCTGTTCAGGCATTTGTGCCTCTCGGTGGGACGTGACCACTCCAGCTCCATTCCACACGACTGGGTGCCAGGCCTGGGCTGAAGCTTCACCTCCGGAGGCTGGAGAGAGTGAGGATCAGGGCGGGAAGGGACTTGTCAGGTGGACAAACAACATGACAAGGAGGAGGGGACTTCCCTGGTGGCCCAGAGGTTAAGAACCCGCCTGCCAGTGCAGGGGACACGGGCTTGATCCCTGGTCCAGGAAGACCCCACATGCGTGGAGCAAGCCGAGCCTCTGCGCCACGACTACCGAGCCCGGGCTCTAGAGTGCAAGCTGCAACTGCCGAAGCCCCTCGCGACCCAGAGCCTTCGCTCTACTCGCTGCAACTAGAGAGCCTGCATGCAGCAATTAAGACCTGCTGCAGCCCAAAATAATTTTTTTTAAATTTTAGATAAATTAAAAAAAAAAGGGGGAGGAGATGAGATGTGAACCCAGGGCCCTCTGTGCAGACAGCCTGGGCTTCAGAGAGGAGGCGGCTCCCAGCGGCCTGGGCGGCTGGAGAGCTGCGGTGACCGTGGCGACCTCGCCTTCGGCCACCAGAGGGCGGTGTTGGGCCCGCAGGGCCTCCGTCCCGAAGAAGCAGCACCTGGGTCCCTCGGCTCTCTGCTCAGGAATGCAGCACCTTTGAGACCCGAGAAGCCGAGCTCACCAGGCCCGGGCCGTTTCGGGCCATCTGCAGAGGCAGAAAGAGGGGTTCCGACCGGGGTGCGTGTCCTGGTTCTCAGCCTGCTGGCCTGCTCACTAATACGTCTGGACTCCACCCCTAGCTCCGTGGCCAGAGCCCTGGTCTGGGCCTCTGTCACCTCTTGCTTGGATGTTTAGAAAGGAGCCCATGAGTGTCTCAATGCCTCTTCCTGCCGTCTTCTGTCCACACTCCACAGGGCAGCCAGAAAAATCTCTGAAATGGAAATCTGATCATATGGTTCCTGCGTAAGCCCTTCGCTGGCTACCCATTTCCTTCCAAGAGGGGTCATTCTTGGTGGTAGCTAACCAGCCCTCTGGGACTTGACCACACTGGGTCTGAACCGCGTCTCCCGCCACCCCAACAACCTGAACTCACCAATTCATCCAGCTCTGTCCTTCTTTCCTGCCTTTGTTCAACCTGGACTTCCTCCCCAGTCTTTTTTTTTAATTTTATTTTTGGCCACACCATCAGCATGCAGGATCTTAGTTCTCTGACTAGGGATCAAACCCATGCTGCCTGCATTGGCAGTGCAGTCTTAACCACTGGACCACCAGGGAAATCCATCCTTCCCCGATCTTGTTCAATGCATCCTCAAGGCTCCGGGAGCCCTCGACGGGGAGGCCTTCCCTAGGGCTCTTCCCGCCCCGCCCCCAGCAGGGTTCAGGTGCCTTCTCCATGTTCTTGGAGCGACAGGACCAGGGCTCATCACACAGTGGAGTTGTCACCTGCCTCGTGTTGACTCCTATTGACCCCCACCTACACTATCTTGTGTTGATTTTGAGAAATAAACATAGTCTTCCCTGCTTTACAAGGGGGGAAAGTAAGGCTCAGAGACACGTTCATTTGCTCTGTGATGGTGCCAGCCTCGAAGTTTGGGATGTCAGGCTCCAGGGCCCTGTGTCCCTTTCACCCGTCTACCCCAGAGGTTGGGTCACACCAGGAGTACAGCTGGAGGAGCACAGAACCTGGTAGCGTGACTACTCAAGGAGAGGGCTGGGTGGGGCAGCCGCAGAACAGAGAAGGACCCAGAAAGAATGGGCTCGCCTAGCTGTGTCGGTGTCCTGGAGTTGAGAGCAGGCTGGGTGAGCGGCCCAAACATAACCATAAAAGCCAGGTCTACTGATTACTTATCATGTGCCAGGAGGTGGTGAAATACCTTACTGGCCTCTTCTAACCATCCCAGTAAGCTTATAAGGAAGGAATGTTATTAGCCCCAATTTACAGATGAGAAATCTGACACTCAAGCTCACCTAGCATATTAGAGGGGAAGCCGAGGTTCAAACTCAGCTGTTTCAGCACCATATATTTTTGAATCACTTGAGGATGACTTGCTCAACGTTGGGAGAGGAATTACAGCTGCTTGGTGGTTTGTTTGCAATCACCCCCAGACTCCGCCTCCCCCACAGCAGTCTTGGGCACTCCAGGTTCCCCAAGAATGGAAATAAAAACAGAGACCAGTTTGGTATGATCTTGGAACACTCCATGCCCTTAGGGTGCTCCCTGGTAACATGAGCAGGGGTGTGCCAGCTCTGGCCCTGGATAGTATACAAGTTCCTCCACTTTGCAGCCTCTTTAATAACCCTACTCCACGCTCCTCTCACCATAGCAACCCACTCCTATGGTAAGCAGCGAGGGCATGTTGGCTGAAAACACCAGGGGACGGCTTCATGACATTGGATTCGGCAGCAATGACTTCTTGAAAATGACACTAAACACACAAGTAACAAAAGAAACAGCAGATGAACTGGACTTCATTAAAATCTAAAACTTGTGTGCTTTAAAGGATCTGTCAACAGAGTGAAAAGGCAACCCATGAAATGAGAAAATATTTGGAAATCGTGTAGCTGATGAGATTAAAATTCAGAATCTATAAAGAACTCCTACAAGTCAGTGACAACAACAACAAACTTCATTCAAAAATGAATAAAAGGCTTCAATAGATGTTTCTCCAAAGATGATACACAAAGGGGCCACGGCTCATGAAAAGGCGCTGAACATCACTGATTATTAGGGAAAGCAAAGCAAAACCACAGTGAAACACCACCTCACATCCCTGAGGATGGCTATTCTCAAGCAACAGAGACTACTAAGTATTGGTGAGGATGTGAAGAAACCGGGACGCTGGTGCATGGCTGCCGTGACTGTAAAGTGCGCAGAACAGTATGAGCGTTCCTCAGAGAATTAAACATGGAATTACGTTATGATCCAGAAATTCTACTTCTGGGTAGGACTGAAACCTGGGGCCTCGAACAGGTATTTGTATACCAAAGTTCATAACCGTTTTCTTCACAATAGCCAAAAGGTGGAAACAACCCATGTGTCCATTGAGAAATGGATGGATAAACAAAATGTACTCTGTTCAAACCATGGAATATTATTTAAGCTTTAAGAAGGAATGAAATTCTGACATATGCTACAACATGAATGAACCTTCGACGACATTAAACAAAAGAAGCCAGACGCGAAAAGACAAATCCTGTGTGATCCTACTCCCAAGAAGCACCTAGAGTAGTCAGATTTGTATAGACAGAAAGCGGGATGGTGGTTGCCAGGGTTACTGACCTTTCCTGTCAGGCCCCCACAAGGGTCCCCCTACCTGTTGTCATTCAAGTCAAAAGAATGAGACAGTTTAGTTCTGAAAGAAGAAGATTGTGTGCATGCTCAGTCAAGTCCAGCTCTTTGCAAACCCATGGACTAAACCCGCCAGGCTCCTCTGTCCATGGAATTTTCCAGGCAAGATTACTGGAGTGGGTTGCCGTGTCCTACTCCAGGGGATTTTCCCGACCCAGGGATCAAACCCACGTCTCCTGCATCTCCTGCCTTGGCAGGTGGATTATGTACCACTGCACCACCTGGGAAAGCTTTATTTCTTTCATCAAAGAATGGAGAGGTGCAAGCTCAAGCTCTGGAGTCCAGGGTCTCCTGACAGGCCGAGGGCAGGTCTGCTTTATAGGGTCAGGGGGGAGTGGGCGGAGTTCTGCACAGCTGCGCTGCTCCCGGCTTCAGAGCACAGTGCTGGGGGCAGCGTCTCTGCACACAGCTCGCTGCTGCCATCTTGCGTTGAGGGTCGTGTGCAGCTCTTCTGCACACGGCCCGCTGAGCTGAGGGGGCGCTGCAGCCATTTTGCACTAGGAACTCTGGTCTGAAGAGCCGATGCAAGGTCTCTGCATGCAGCCCCCTGTTAGCAATTGAAACTAGACTAAGCTCAGAGGAAAAGGGAAAGAAAGGTTAGACTTTATTTCATTACCCAAGTTCTATTTTAATCTCCCGAGAATTGTTCCTGAGCTTTGCCAATGACACCAGGGGCTTTGAGGAGAGGAAGCAATGGAATGTTAATGTTTAATGGGTACAGAGTTTCCGTTTGGAAAGATAAAAAGTTCTGGAGATGGGTGGTGGTGATGGCTGCCCAGCAGTGTGATGCCACTAAACTGCACTCTTAAAAATGGAAAATTTTATGTTAGGCATATTCTACCACAACAGAAAAAAATTTTTTTTAAACAGAGGCCTAAATATAAGAGCTAAAACTAAATCTTGGGACTTCCCTGGCAATCCAGTGGTGGGAATTTGTCTTCCAAAGTCAGCAATATGGGTGTGGCCAGGGAGCTGAAATTCCCACATGCTTTGCAGCCAAATATCATTCCCACATGCTTTGCAGCCAAATATCAAAACATAAAACAGAAGCAATATTGTTATAAGCTCAATAAAGACTTTAAAATGTTCCATATCAAAAAAAAAAGGTTGAACATAGAAGTACTACCTGCAACCCCACGCCTAAAGATACACCCAAGAGAAGCAAAATGTTTTCACAAAAATTTGTACAAAAAATGTTCATAGCAGCAGTATATCCAAAAAGTGTAAATAACCCAGATGTCCATCAACTGATGAATGGGTAAGCAAAATGTGGTATATTCACGCAAAAAAATATTATTCAGCTATGAAAAGAAATGACCTACTGATACCAACTACCATATGGATAAGCCTTGTATACACTATGCTAAGTTTATGAAGCGAGTCAAAAGATCGCATACTATATGATTCGATTAATATAAAATACCCAGAATAGGAAAATCTATCGAGATAGAAAGTAGATTAGTAGTTGCCAGAGGCAGGAGCAGGGGTGCAGGAAACGGGGAATGACTGACAGAGGGTACAGTGATTTCTGAGGTGGGGATAATGAAGATATTCTGCAATTAGGAACTTCCCTGGTAGTCCAGTGGTTGAGAATCCCGCCTTCCAATGCAGGAGATGCAGGTCCCAACCCTGGTGGGAGAACTAAGATTCCTTATGCCTTGGGGCGACTAAGCCCATGGGTCGAAAACGACGGAGCCCAAGGGTTCTGAAAGCCATGTGCCACAACTAGAGAAAAGTCTGCCAGCTACGAGAAGATCCTGCATGTGCCGAAGCTGAGAACCGACCGACCGAAGAGGAAATAAATATTTGTAAACAATATTCTGCAACTCGACAGTGATTGTATAAGATTATACAACCTTGTGACTATACTAACTCTACACTTTAAGAATGGTGAACTTGTATATGAATTCACACTTTAATAAGAAGGGGGTGAAACTGCCCAGAGGGGAAGCAGGGAAAGGAGACCGTCCCAGTGTTCTACCCAAACACCATGGGGACCGGGGCAAGGAGCCCCTGCCCACCTCCCGCTCCCACAGGTGCCCTTTCGTCTCTCCTCTTTAGGCCACCCCACCTCACCCCACTGTGTTCTGAACCCCACCCTGGACTCTTCCCCAGCAACGTTCACCCCATGGTGAGGCTCCCTCACCCCCTGGGGCCCCTCTGTACTCACCTGACTGGTTCTGATACGATGGCATTTCGCATTTCCTAGCAACCGAGGTCTGGAAGGAGGGGTCCAGGGTGTGGAGCAGGTGGCCCTGTCTACCCCCTGTGGTTGTTTGCTTGTGTTCTGGTTGTTGCCATGGGCCTCTGAGAGCTTGGCAAACTAGGACTTGGAGAAGACAGGTACTATGGGCGGGGGTCTGGGGAGTTCTTTTTCACTGAGGTCTTTGTTTCAAGGTAGGCAAATCTATTCTCCTGGGCTCAGAATACCCTGCAGCCCAAAGTGAGTGGATCCAGGTTTCCTAACACACAATGATTATTCGCTTTTATCCAGCACCTCCTACATGCTGGGTACAACGTTGAGCCCTTTCGGGGAAGGTGCACGCGGGTGGTGGCTCCTGTACAGGTTTCAGAGTCAGGCAAGCTTGAGTTAAAATACTGGCTTCCCATTTCTGGGCTGTGAGTCTTCAGAAAAACGTCTTAATCTCTCTGGTCTTTCATATCCTTAACTGTGAAATGAGGTTACCCCTACCTGTTTCCAAGCGGTTTGATAAGGATGTAATGTTCTCAGCACAGAACTGGGACACTGAGAGTTCCATGTAGGCAGGGACCCGATCCATCGTGTTTACTGTAAACATATGTTTCCATCATGTTTATGTCCCCAGCTCCGCCCCCCCAAGACAACCCAGGCGTCTCTTCAGCCGCCCTGCTCCATTCCATGGCTCACGCCGTCCCCTCTACGGGATGGTAGGGAGGAGTTGCCCGTTCCTCTACCCCAGTCTCCACTAACTGACATCCTTCCTTTCTTCAAGGTCTGGCTCAATGCCACCCGCATCCCATTGGAGTGATTTCTGTGCCTGGATCTTCTCCCTGTTGGGATGGAGCCTCCAGAGCTGAGGGTGAGGGGCGGCCTCCAGTGAGACAACAAAGTGATGAACTGCATGGGCTTCTCTCTGGATAAGATACTAACCTTCTCTCTACCTGAGTTTGCTTGTCTGTAAAATGGACTTAATGATAGTAGCTGCCCAGAAGGGGGCTCTGATGTTTAAATGAGGTGATGCACTTAGTTTGGGGCCTGGCATGTAAAAAGCCTTCAATAAACACTGTTCAGTTCAATTCAGTCTCTCAGTCGTGTCTGACCCTTTGTGACACCATGAACTGCAGCACGCCAGGCCTCCCTGTCCATCACCAACTCCCGGAGTCCACCCAAACCCATGTCCATCGAGTCGGTGATGCCATCCAGCCATCTCATCCTCTGTCGTCCCCTTCTCCTCCTGCCCTCAATCCTTCCCAGCATCAGGGTCTTTTCCAATGAGTCAACTCTTCGCATGAGGTGGCCAAAGTATTGGAGTTTCAGCTTCACCATCAGACCTTCCAATGAACACCCAGGACTGATCTTCTTTAGGATGGACTGCTTGGCTCTCCTCGCAGTCCAAGGGACTCAACACCACAGTTCAAAAGCATCAATTCTTCGGCGCTCAGCCTTTTTCACTATCCATCTCTCACATCCATACATGACTACTGGAAAACCCATAGCCTTGACTAGACGAACCTTTGTTGGCAAAGTAATATGCTATCAAGGTTGGCCATAACTTTCCTTCCAAGGAGTAGGCGTCTTTTGATTTCATGGCTGTAATCACCATCTGCGGTGATTTTGGAGCCCCCCCAAAAAAGTCTGACACTTTTTCCACCATTTCCCCATCTATTTCCCATGAAGTGATGGGACCAGATGCCATGATCTTAGTTTTTTTACTGTTGAGCCTTAAGCCAACTTTTTCACTCTCCTCTTTCACTTTCATCAAGAGGCTCTTTAGTTCTCCTTCACTTTCTGCCATAAGGGTGGTGTCATCTGCATATCTGAGGTTACTGATATATCTCCCGGCAATCTTGATTCCAGCTTGTGCTTCTTCCAGCCCAGCATTTCTCATGATGTATTCTGCATATAAGTTAAATAATCAGGGTGACAATATACAGCCCTGACGTACTTCTTTTCCTATTTGGAACCAGTCTGTTGTTCCATGTCCAATTCTAACTGTTGCTTCCTGACCTGCATACAAGTTTCTCAAGAGACAGGTCAAATGGTCTGGTATTCCCATCTCTTTCAGAATTTTCCACAGTTTATTGTGATCCACACAGTCAAAGGCTTTGGCATAGCCAATAAAGCAGAAGTAGGTGTTTTTCTGGAACTCTCTTGCTTTTTCGATAATCCAGCGGCTGTTGGCCACGCAGGGCAATCTGATAATAAAAATAATCAAGATTTAAGTTAATTAAAACTAACCATGTGCCGGGAAAGATTGAGGGCAGGAGGAGGAGGCGACAGAGGATGACATGGTCGGATGGCATCACCAACTCAATGGACACGAGTCTGAGTAAACTCCGAGAGATAGTGAAGGACAGGGGCGCCTGGCATGCTGCAGTCCGTGGGGTTGCAAAGAGTCGAACACGACTTAGTGATTGAACGATAGCAACAACCAGATTTCACATGTGACAACTGGCTACCAGTGATGTCCACTAGGAACCACCCCCCACCCTCCCAGATACAGAACATTTCCATTGCTAAAGAAAGTCCCATTGCATGGTGCTGTCAGTCATGATGACGAGAATGTGAATTTGTGGTCTGGGTCAGGAAAAGCGCTTAAGGGTATCTCTGATACCCCTCAGCTCCTCATAGCTCCTCCTGAGCCTGTCTGCCCAGTCTGTGACGTCTCCAGGGGTAACTGGAGACCCTCCTGTCAGGAGGATTAGGGCGAGAAAGGAGACTGGTGAGAAAGAAGCAGGATTAGAGCACAGTGGAGGAACCCGACCTCAGCACGCTGCCCACCTGCCGGGAAGTGGGCGTGGGTGGCAGCAGAAAGAGGCTGGAATGTGAAGAGGGGAGGAACCAGAGGGTGGAGAATTACCCAACTGCTCCAGAGTGCATGCAGCAGGCGCCCTGGATGGAGGGAGATGGCCAAAGACGGCTCCCCTTCTCCTGCACCCCATTCTGTCAGGGCCCAGAGCAGGGAGGTTTCAGCACTCACCCGCCTCAGCTGAATCCGTCCCAAGATAGCCCAGGCATGGGGACCCACGGTGTTCTGAGGGTAGGAGATCCCTGGGAAGAGAACCTTGGGCTAGCCCAGCTGTTGGGTCCGAGGCTAGACCAGGGGAGAGTTTCAGCCCATGTGGACCTGCCTCCCAAGGCCTGGAAGAGGTAGCCGCGAAGCTAGACTGTGATCTCCAGCAGATGCACTCCTGGTTTCCTTACAGATAGTCAGAGACAAGGTGGCCTCTGCCCTTGGAGCTTCCAACAGCTGGAGGATAAATCTCTTAGAGGTGCACCACCCTCAACAGTCTATGTCTCAAGCAAAGGACAGGGGGACCTTCTGGGTTCACCTCATCACTTGGCAGAGTGGTGGGGCACCCCTCACTGACCAGATGTTTGAACTCCCAAGGAGCACCCATACTGCCTCACGGGCATCAGCGTGCCCCTCCTCCCCCTTAGGACCCAGGGGACGTGGGATCTTGGACACGGCCTCCTGTGTCCTCCTGACCTCAGCCGTGAGAAGGGAGGTGGGCAGGGCTCGGGGTCCTCAGCCCTTCCTCGTATTGAAGGCGCAGGACGGGCACTGCAGGAGAGAATTTGAAAGACAGGAAGAGAGGTACCCTGCCCCGTAGAAAAACAAGCCTTTAGCGAGGACACATTTTGAGTTCCATTTTTTCTGCCCAGACTGGTTCCTGTTGAATATGGACACTTACTGCAAAAAGCCACCAGCCTCCCATGCCAAAAAGTGACTGACATATCTAGACTAAGTCCCTGACTGCCAGCTGGCAGAGCTGGGTGAGGGTGATCTTAGCAGGACCGTAGGTGCAGGGTTTCTTTATGAGTGAGAGGGGGAGGCTGAGGGCCGGAGAGGAGGGTGCCTGCAGGGAGCACACCCTTTGTGTTATTAGTGCTTGCCGCCTGCGAAGCAGGACTCGGACCAGTACTCTGTCCCTTTGAAGTTTGCCTGTCCCTGCAGAGGCCTGGGCACACTGCGGGGGTTCTACAGGCACCCAGCCTGGACACCCACACCATGGGAGGCCAGCCTCATTCCCTTCCAGCCTCCTCTCCCTGGCAGGGGACCTCTGACACACCTTCCTTTCCCCACCTGCTCCCCACCCCCCCCAGAACCATCCAGAGCCAAGCATGGGACCTCAGTTAATCCCAATTATGTAATGTGTTGGCCAAGGAGGAGGCGCCCTGGAGCCACGCCCAGGACTGGGGGCAAAAGACCTGGCTTGGTCAGGGCCACAGAGCAGGCTCGGCCCCTGACTGGACCGGCCCCCACCCCTCCGGCCTCACCCAGCACCATGAGCGGCCGAGTGGGAGACCTGAGTCCCAAGCAGGCAGAGACCCTGGCCAAGGTGAGCTGAGGCGAGGGGCAAGGGCCGAGGGGCTGAGGGAGCACGGTGGCCGGAACCCTCCCCCTCTGCTGGGCTCAGCATGTCCTTGACACTGTCAACCGGTTTAGGTCCTACGGTGCCCAGTGACATCCTCCCTGTCCAGGGCAGCGGCGGCACTGTTTGCAGACGATAGGGCAGGTGCCTGACCAGGCCTGGCTACTCATCCAGGAGCCAGACCTGGAGAACTTTATCTGACCTGCCCCTCCCCACCTCCCCATAGGTGGGAGCTGAAGATCCTGAAGTTCTGCCCTCGGACTCTGTTCCATTTCACTCCCCGGGACCCTGAAAGATGGCCCGTCTGTAAGAGCTAAGAGTCGGGGCAGAGTGTTTATGTCATCCCCACAGTCAGTGGGGAAGAGGACGCATAATCACTAGCCATGTTTTAACAGAAAATGGGATGGAAAAAAAGAAGCTCTGGAGGGCTTAGAGACAAAAAGAACAAAGCATACATTCACACCTCAGCCCAGCCACCCACCAGCCCACCTGCCTATCTTTTCTTTCATTCCTCCTCCCATCCCGCCCCACCCGCCCATCTATCCCTCCTCTGTCCATTCATGCCCCATCTCTCCTTCTGCCCATTCATTGGTTCTGCCTTCCTTTTCCCCCATCGATCCACCCATCCTTTCTTCTTTCTGTTTACTCACCCATCTAGCCTTCCTTCCATTCACCTCCCCATCCCTCCGTCCACCCATCCTCCATCACCACAGGCCAGACTGCACTGGAAGAGAAGGAAAGAAACTGAAAAAACCAAACAAACAAAAATCACCGAGTCCAAGCTCAAGGTTCAGTGTGAACGCCTCTTTAACCAGCATCTCTCTTCCCAGTTCCGAGAAAATGTCCAGGACGTGTTGCCCGCCCTGCCCAACCCGGATGACTATTTCCTTCTGCGCTGGCTCCGAGGTGAGGGAAGGCGTGGGGGAGGTCAGGGCAGCAAGAGGGGCCTGGTACCAGCTGCTCCAGTAGGACCCACGGCTCGCAGGATCCAACCACATCATGTTCAGGTCCCAGAGAGGGGAGGGGACAGGAAAGGAAGGTCCGCTCTGAGGCCCCTGGTGCCCTCCATAGCCCTGCCTCCTGCCCAGGACCAGGACAAGATGACAGCAAGGCAGCCTCTTTTGACCTCACCCCTTCCTTCCATCTTCCCACAGCTCGGAATTTCGACCTGCAGAAGTCAGAGGCCATGCTCCGCAAGGTGAGACCTATGACCCTCTGAAAATTTGGTGAGGGCCTTTGTCGGGGGCAATTCCTGCCTCCAGCTTCTACCTCCCTCCCCTCCTTACCACTCATCTCCCTTTCAGTACATGGAGTTCCGGAAGACCATGGACATTGACCACATCCTTGAATGGCAGCCCCCCGAGGTGAGCCAGCAGCACCCCCATGCTCCCAGTCTTTGACAGACATACCACCCAACAGCCTCAGCATCACTTGGGACCGTGAGTAGAGGGCAGCAAGCCAGAGAGGCCTGTGGAACCCCCGGGAGACTGCAGCCAACTTTCCTGTGATAATTATGAATATTTCCTATTAAGATCCAGGCTTGAGTTAAGACTTTACCTGCATGAACTCATTTAATCCTCACAAACGCCTGAGGTGGAGACAGCTGTCCCTATTGTACACACGAGGACACGAGGCCCAGCAGTGGTTAAGCAGCCACCCAAAGTCCCACAGCCCCTAGGGGGAGCTGGGATTTGAGCTCAAGCCTCCAAACGCAGGCTCTTCAGCTGCACAGTTAGCTCGTGGCTCTGAGCCCTTACCCCCTGGAGCCTTGCTCAAAGCATCCTGTCTAGGTGGGAAAGAAACTTCGCCCACTGAAGAGTCGGGGAGAACAGGCCCACCATGGTGCCTTAGTTAGACAACAGTCTAGTTTCATTTTCGGAGCACAAGCTCTGAGTCAGGCAGGCTGCTATGCCAATGTGATCTTGGGGGCTTTCCCTAATAGAGGACGGGGAATGGGGCTCAGAGAGGTGGTGTCACTTGTTCAAAGGTGCACAGCAGGGAAGTAGCCGTGTCTGTTTTTTGAACCAGGTCTGCTCACCTTCAGTATCCATGTTTTTCATCACTAAGCCCAACCCCTCTCCATGGAAAGGGGCATGGGAGACTTTGGGGGCAGAACTCAGAAGCCCAGAGGCCTCCGGCAGGCCTGGCTGAGTCCTGCCTTTGCCTGTACCTGCCGTGAGCAAGGCCCTCCCCTGCAAGCCCCTTGGCTTTCTCACCTGGACAGTAGGGCCGCCTCCAGGGAAGGAAGGTGCTGGTACCACAGTGTGTGCAGGCTCAGACCACCCAGGGCAGCCTGATTTGGTGGGGGTGGGGGTGGCACGGCCATCTCTGTGCTTGGTCGCTTACTCGTGTCTGATTCTTTGCGACCTCATGGACGGTAGCCCAGCAGGCTCCTCTGTCCACGGGATTCTCCAGGCAAGAGTCCTGGAGCGGTTTAACCATGCCCTCCTCCGGGGGAATCTTCCCAGTCCAGGGATGGAACCCGGGTCTCCTGCATTGTAGGCGGATCCTTCTCCATCTTTCCCACCAGGGAAGCCCAAGGGGGTCTCTGGGAGGTTGCACGCTGCCCAGTTCCACGTGTCTGTCCTCACCCAGGTGATCCAGAAGTACATGCCTGGGGGCCTGTGCGGCTACGACCGTGACGGCTGCCCCGTGTGGTATGACATCATTGGGCCGCTGGACCCCAAGGGCCTGCTCTTCTCGGTCACCAAGCAGGACCTGCTCAAGACCAAGATGAGGGACTGTGAGCGCATCCTGCATGAGTGTGACCTGCAGACCGAGCGGGTGAGCCTGCCCGGCATGCGGTCCCAGGAACACACCTGCACCTCAACGTCACGGTCAGAGGGCTCTGGGCTCACACACCAGCTCTGACACTTCCCAGCTGCGCCGCCTTGGAAAGTCACCTCACCCCTCTCTGAGCCTGTCTCCTCACCTCCAAAAGCGACACAATAATGATGGTTGCAGAGATGAAGCTAGATAATATGAGTATGTGGCTGGCACCTGGGGCCTCTCAGCAATGCCAGCTACTACGATTCCCTCTGAGTCTTTGCCCTTGCTGTTTCCTCCGCTGGGATAATCCAACCGCCAGCACACACACGTTTCCCCCCCACACCTCCATTAGCTCTGTCCTATCCACCTTCCAAGGCTCAGACTGTCACCTCCTCTGAGGCCCCCATCTGGGTTAACATGCGTCCCCACACCTTCCCTGTTGTCGTCTCGGCTCTCAGCTCAGGACCGTGGTGACCCGGTAGCTGGTCAGTCTCTTACCAGACTGTGAACCCTTTAAGGATAGGAACACTGGATTATTGAGCTATATGCCATATTCTCAGGGCCTGGCTCAAAACAGATGTTTAATAAATATTAGCCAGACAAACGGAGGGATGAATGGATAAATGAACGGCCTATGAAGGGATGGATGCGTGAACTGATGAACAAGTGGGTCAGCTAATGGATAAGCAGATGGAGGGTGGGTGATGGACAGGGGATGGACAGGGGATGGATGGATGGTAAATGCAGTCACTGTTTTGTCCGCTCATTCCTCTGAGGAATGAGCTGGGTGAAGCCCTGGGGGGTCACGTGCTGAGGCCCTATCTCCCCAGTTCTGAGCCTGCACCCTCATCCTTGCTCTTGTCCTTGCAGCTGGGGAGGAAGATTGAGACCATCGTGATGATATTTGACTGTGAGGGGCTGGGGCTGAAGCACTTCTGGAAGCCCCTGGTGGAAGTGTACCAGGAGGTGAGCAGAGGCCCCGGGCGCCCCCGCTTGCTCTAAGCACCAGCTTGCCGAGCAGGGACCTGGCTGCTCGCTCAGAGCCAGGATCTAATAACAGGTGGCGGCCTTTCCTGGACCCCACCACTGCAGCCCGGGCCCCACCACTTTTTCCCAAGACTGCACAGAACAGGCCTTGGGAACAGCACGTACTGACACCACGGGGGCCAGCTTCCAACAAACCCTCCCCTGCCTCTTCACCTCCGCCTTGTGACACGGGCAAGCCTCTCCAGCCGTCCACGCTTCATTGTCCTCACCTACAAAATGGGGGTACTGATTGCCTGTACTTCAAAGGGACATGGCCACACTTCCATGAGTTGATACGTAAACTGCACACACAGCGCTTGGCAAACGAGCGTGCATTCTCACTCACTCCGTCATGACCGACGCTCTGTGACCCCACGGACTGTAGCCTGCTAGGCTCCTCAGTCCTTGGGATTCTCCAGACGAGAATACTGGAATGCGTTGCCATTTCCTACTCCAGGGGACTTCCCTAACCCAGGGATCGAGCCTGCGTCTCCTGCATCTGCTGCATTGGCAGGCAGATTCTTTCCCACTGTGCCACCTGTGAAGCCCCAGTAGTGGACATTCAATGAACAATAGCCATTATTATCACTGTACTACCATTGCTATAAGATTTATTCTACAGATGGTTATTATTATGTAATTATTATGAGAGGTCACAATAGTCTGTGGAGAGGTTTCCTCCAGGGACCGTGGATGTGATGGAAAGAAGGGAAACCCTATGCAGCCTTCTGAAACCCCCAAGGGGAGGTTGCAGAGGGACGGGGGGAAAAGAGGAGGTATGGGCTCTGATGGGGTGCCTCTTGGTTCCACAGTTCTTTGGCCTCCTTGAAGAAAATTACCCAGAGACCCTGAAGTCCATGCTCATTGTGAAAGGTGTGTGGCAGGTGACTGCGCGCCTCTGTGCCCCCAGCTCCTTATCTGAACTCTGAGGACAATAATAGTACCTTCTTTCCTGGAAGCAGAGAGGCAGGTTGGTTGCTTGGCTGCATGCAAATCACTCAGAGTACTCGGAACAGAGTAAGAGCTCCATAAATGGTAAATTCTATGGTTGGTTTTCCTGCAAGAAAAGGCAGCTCCAACCCCAGCTTGTCCAGGAATCCCCCCTCACCTCTCCTACCCATGTCTATCTATCCCTCCTCAAATTGTCTCTGCCATGGGCAGCTGGTGCAGCCCTGTCTGGCCTTTCCTACCTACTGCCTTCTGAGCCTCCAGTTATCTTTATGTATTCATCCTGCTTTCTTTGAGTTGTCTACTCCTTGAAGACAAAGCCTTTGATTCTTCACTTCTATTGTATTGCTCACAGGCTTGGGGCCAGGTGGGAACGCCATAGTATTTGGGTAGCTGTTATTTGGGTGCGTGGGTTGATGGAAAGATTGCTGTATGTTGATGGTTGACTGGTTGATTCATTGCTTAGTTTGTTGTCTGTTTAACTGGCCAGTTGGTTAGCTGACTGATTGACTGACTGGTGGTTGATAACATATCTGATTGGCTGGTTGGAGAATTGTTAGTTTGGTAGACTGATTGAGTGACTGGTTAGCATTTTGGTTGGCTATGAGGGTGAGTGTCTAGTTGGCAGACTGGTTAGGTGGTTTGGCTAGATTGTGGATGGTTGACTGCTGGTTGTTTGAATGGTTGGTTGGTTATTTGAATGGTTGGAAAAGGCAGTTGGTTGGGCAGTTAGCTGGTTGTTTAACTGACTGGTTTTCTGACTGACTGACAGGTCAATTGGCTTGGTAGGGTTTGATTATTTGGTAGGGTGGCTAGTTGACTGGTAAGCTAGTTGATGGGTTGGCGAGAACTGATTGGCTGTTTGTTGGCTGGTCTGCTGGCTGCTTGATACATTGGATGATTGGATGGTTGGGAGCTGGCTGCTTGTTGTCTTGGTTGGTTCGATGGCTTGTCAGGTGCAGGGCCCTGAAACTCGCCGAGGCAGTTCATGATTCCTCCACGCTGTTGGCTCTGACTGTTACGGAGCAAGTGGCCCGATGGAATTATTTTTTTACCATTATACTTGCTTATATCTCTCCAGCCACCAAACTGTTCCCTGTGGGGTACAACCTCATGAAGCCCTTCTTGAGTGAGGACACTCGCAGGAAAATTGTCGTGTTGGGAAGTAAGTAGTTCCAGCTCCATCCCCTGAACTCTACTCATGAACTTTGGAGTAAGTGGGTCCACCACCCCCATCCAGAGGTCCACACATCACCTAGAGTCAGAGGCTCCTCCCTCTCAAAGGTGTCGTGGGCCTTGGAGTCTGTCCAGTCACCTCTGTCTTACTCCCTGCCATATCTCTTTAATGCCTAAGGCCTCCACAGCTTCCTCCTTATCAGTTTCAGTCTGGATGCTGGTCAACCTCTGGGCTACAGGCCTCAGTTTCTTTCTATTAACCTTCCATGGCCAAGTAGTGGGGATAACTTGGATTGGTTGTAAGGGTGGGGCCATGGGATACCTGAGAATCCAGAACACAGAGCTTTGCACAGGGCATGAAGAACAGTAATGGCTTTATGATTGCGATGATGAAGCGGCAGAGGGGGGAGGTCCTTTCAAAGACCCCTGGCTGCCCCTCTTCCACCCAGAGGTCTGACTTGGGTGGGCCACACTGCAAGGCCCCCAACATGGTCCTTGACCTCACTGGGGTTTAAAGTCTCCTTCAGGCAATTAGACAACATTAATCTTGACTACTCATCATTGGGAGACCATCAAAAATGGGCAAGCCAATCAGCCAGGGAAAACATGTTTCCATAGCAAAACAATGCCAGAAGATACTTCCACAGTCCAAGGCCTGAAAGACTGGGGAATCAGCCCTGGCAGCCCAGCTCCTGTAGGACTTCCCCCATCCGCCAAGCTCAGGCCCTCCTGGTAGGAATAGGGGGCTGACGGGTCCCCTCCATGCTCAGTAGTCACTGTTCAACCCCTCTGCCCACAGGCAACTGGAAAGAAGGACTGCTAAAGCTCATCAGTCCTGAGGAACTGCCTGCCCATTTTGGGGGGACTCTGACCGACCCAGATGGGAACCCAAAATGTTTAACCAAGGTATGAAGAGCCCCAGAACAGAGGAGGGGAGGGGAGTCTAGCTGGGTTCCTTTCTCACCCACTCATTCATCCCTCCAGTGTCTATGGAGAGACACCTGTGAGCCAAGTATTGAGTTAGTCCCAGCCCTACCCTAACAGCTCTCAGCAGCTGTTCAGGCAAATGAGAAATGGGAGAATTTTGACCCAGAGGGATGAGCTGGGAGATAAAGTTCCTGGAAGAGGCCCTGACTGAGGCTGGTGGGACACAGAATTCTTCCTGGGGGATAGTGGTGGGGACAGGATGAGCAGAATACTTCTGGAAGATGGGGAAACATCTCAGGCAGGAGACACAGCTTGAACGATGCAATGGCTGGGAGTGGGGAACAAACCCATCCTGCTGTCTGTCTGCAGATCAACTATGGTGGGGAGATCCCCAAGTCCATGTACGTGCGGGACCAAGTGAAGGCTCAGTACGAGCACTCAGTGCAGATCAGCCGTGGATCCTCGCACCAGGTGGAGTATGAGATCCTGTTCCCAGGCTGTGTCCTCAGGTAAGGCTCAGGCCACCACCCACACCCTAGCTGGACCCTCGCCCCTTGGGGGTCTCTCAGACTCAGCAGCAACCCGTGCTCCTTCCCCTCCCCCCAACACAGGTGGCAGTTCGCATCGGATGGGGGTGACATCGGCTTTGGGGTTTTCCTGAAGACCAAGATGGGGGAGCGGCAGCGGGCCGGGGAGATGACGGAGGTGCTGGTCAGCCAGCGCTACAACACCCACATGGTGCCCGAGGACGGAAGCCTCACCTGCGCGGAGGCTGGCGTCTGTGAGTCTGCCCTGCTTGGGCCCCAACTCTGGAAGGTTGGGGCCACCTGTCCCGTAGTTTAGAGGAAGAAGCAGAGAGGCAGTGACTCCCCCGCACAGGGACATATAGCCTCGGTCAGCGCCATTCATCCCCAGTCATTCATTCACCCCACACGCAAATGCCCCTGCAGTGCACAGAGAGCCAAACAGGCCTTGAAGGGGTTGAGAGCATTGTGGGTCACAGGCGAGGGACAACAGGGGCGATGACTTTCCCCAGGAGGAAACCGGGGCTCTGAGAAGTAAGTCAGCTGCAGAGCCACACAGCTGAATGTGGCGCCAGGGTTCCAGCTCAGCCTGGTGGTAGTGGCATCACCCTGGGGAAAAAATCCTGACAGTCTTACCAACCTGGAGCCTTGGTCTGCTCACCTGTGGAGCAGAGGTTACGACTCCTACCTCTCAGGGTGCTTGTAAGTAGGGGAGGCAGGGGGTGTGTGCAGGCCTAGCCCAGCACCCCACTTCAAGCCTCTGACAGTCCCAACTGCCCCCCAAGGACAGCTCATCACGTGATGGTCCAGGTGTAGAGACAATGGGATGCAGTGGCCATTGTTCTCGTCGCCAGTTGGCGCAACTAAAGCCAGGCTGGGCATGTGCCAGGGGGAGGTCAGGGTCTGTTTACAGGCCCTGCTCAGGAGGGGCAGTGCCCATGGGGAAGAGAACAAGAGTGGGGGGAGCTTGGCCAGCTTGGCAAACACAACAGGTGGGAACACGACCTGTTCTCCATGGCTGGGGCAGGGCGCAGGGAGTATGGAGTCAGGCCCAACAACCCGTTTTGCCTTCTGTCCCCCCAGACGTCCTGCGCTTTGACAACACCTATAGCTTTGTCCATGCCAAGAAGGTCAGCTTCACAGTGGAGGTGCTGCTCCCGGATGAGGGCATGCAGAAATATGACAAAGAGCTCACCCCTGTCTAGGCAGCCCCCTCACTTCCCAGAGACCCTGACCCTTTGCTCTCTGTCTCTATATTCTTCTCCCCACCTCCCTCCAAAAATCGCTCAGTGATCCTCTTGACTCTGACATTAGTCAGAAGAGAAACGGCTGCCTTGGGGAAAACTCATATGCTGTGGTCAGATCAGGGAAAGTAGGGGAGGCACCACTTTGGAGGATGCTGAGGTTGTAGAAGAGGAAGAAGCAAGGGCAGAAACAAGAGGCGGATATCCCTGCAACCCGAGAAATAGCCTTTGTTCTCACTTCTCTTGAGGCATTGTGTGCTTGAATTTCTTCCCCATGAGTTAGCAGCAACTTGGGTCAGAGATGTATCTAAATTCTTTTTACTTTTACCTCTTATATAAGTAAATGCTCAACTAATGTGAAGTTGAATGGAGGTAGGGAACAAATGAGTGTGCAAGATAAAAAGAAGTCTACGAGGGAAGATTTCAGCACCTCGGACAGGGGCTGTGGCGGGGATGGTCTCTCCTGAGACTCACGTGACCCAGCCCCCGGATTTCTGGCACTGGCTGCCCCCTGGGGTAGGTAGGAGCTGTCTATAGAAGGCATTGTCTGACTCAAGACACACAGCTTTCCCAACCTCTCACTCCCACCCTTACCACCTCCCCTTGGAACTCACAGCTTATGCTTCAAGCCATTAAAGGCCCTTCCCTAAAAGCAAAGAAGTCATATCTGGCTCTAGCTGCTGCCTGGCAATAATAAATAAAATTAAATCACAGCTGTCATTCAGTGAGTTCTCTTGATGTACCATAGACAGTGCCAAGTGCTTTATGAATTTAGTTCATTTCACTCTCACGCCTGCCCTGGGGTTACATGTCACAGCCACATATGCATATGGAAACTAAGGCTCAGAGAGGTAAAGTCATTATCCCAACACCACACAGCATCCAAGACCCAGGTGTTTGGTTTGTTTTAACTCCAAAGACATTGCTCTTAATTGCTCCATATACCACCACCTAAGACTCTACTGTTCCAGAGAAGAAGGAATATCTTAGATTGTCCCGTGGACACATCTTGGATGTCACCCTCTCCAGTCCCAGTTTGTGGGCAGAAGAGGATTATGCCCATTGAACAGTTGGAACAATGGAGACCCCCGATGCTGATTAAGCAGGTCATCCAAGAAAACTCACAGCAGAGCAGGCAGGGCTTGTGCTTCAAAGCCCAGCATCCATTCCACTGCTCACATGGCCACTGAGAAGTGTGGCCTCTTGCCATCCACCATGACCCTGGGTGACGCAGGGAGACACCACGGCCCCAGGAGCTTCCTGCTCTAGGGACGTGGAGCTGCTGGCTTGAGCCCCAGGTCCTGATACATCTCTTGACAGGAGGAGATGAATTCCACAAAGAACGTGGATGGGTGGGAACCGAAGGACTAGAGGTTCCTTGGGAATGAGCTGAGCACCAAGCCTGCTGGGGTGAGCCCCGCCATGGGCAGAAGAGGCCTGAGTCCGAGACCATTCAAGCGGACGTGCAGCAGCAGCTGGTACTTTCCATCTGCACTTAGGGATGCATTTTATAGATCAAAACAGCACTGGCCTGCTTTCCTTCAGCCCATGGGTGGCAGAAATAGGACTGGAGCCAAAGCCTCCCTCCTCCCACCCTCCCACCACTAATTCACGTTACTGCAGCAACTTGCCAGAACAGGACAAGACCGCCGACTCTCTGAGCTGGGGCTGGGGAAGAGGGTGGATAGGAAGGAGGAAGGGAAGAAAAGCTTGTCAGATTTAGAAGAAAAGAAGCAATACTTAGGACATGCTTAAAATGTACTATTTATCTGAAACTAAAATCTAACTGGGTGTCCTATATTTTATCAGCCCACCCTGCAAATAAGGGATGGGGAGGGAGGCAGCAAAGAGGTGGATGGGTCCACGCTCTTGGAAGATGGTAGGTAGGGCAAGGGTGTGGTGGGGGAGGATGGCTCAGTGTCGGATCTCACTCTTGCCCCCTGAAGGAAAGGCCCCACCCCTAGGCTGCAGCAGGGATGCAGAGGAAGAAGGGGTGGACCCTTTCCACCCTTGGGGCCAAGGTTGCTGTGAGCTGTGTTCTCAGATTATCTGCATTTGTCCCAGCTCCTTGACCGCAGTTCACAGAACCCACTGGGGGCAGGGGTAGCACAGAGAGCCTAGGCTAGGGCTGCAGCCAAGAGCCAAACAGTGCCCCTTGGCATCTGCTCATGCCCAGCCATGGCAAACCCACAGCCACAGTCAATAGGCAGCTGTCTCCAGGTGTCCAGTCTCACCCAGGGGCCAGACGCTTTGTTCTGAGTGTCCAGGAGGTGACATGGGGAGAGAAAGAGACCCTGCTTAGCCTTGGCCAGTGGGCACCCCCGTTTCAGCTGCGGTCAGCAAGCAGCATAGCAGCAGGAAGACCGGGGCCTGCAGGCTTCCCACTGTGTGTGAAGGGGGAGACCCAGACTTTGCGGACAAGCAAGACCTGAGCAACCCGCAGGAGCCTCCTGGGGGCAGCCATAGTGAGAAGAGACATTGCCCCCTCCCCAGCCTCCTCAGATTGGCCCAGAGGAGGCTGGGGAAGGAACAAGCCTCACCTGGAGCCCACCCTTGCGCCCAGGACATGGCCGAGCTGGGCCAGGCTGAGTGCTTCCATGCTCCCTCACCCCAGGCGCCCCCATCCACCTGCTTGCAATGCCTCCTGATTTTAGAAAAGGCTCTGAAGCCTCCTCACTCACGTGGGATTTAGTGAGAGCTAACTGCTGACAGAAGGCTCACCGCACGTGGACTTCAGTTCCTCATCTGTAGGATAAGAACGGTGGCACCAGGGACTGAAAAGGCCGTGACAGTTTCTGAAACACAGAGCCTGGCATGTAGTAAGCGCTCCAGCCATGCTCTCCGTGGTATCAATTGATGATTCTTGTCCAAGGAGAGGGAGCTGCGTGATGATGGGAGGAGTGTGTGGCAGGGAGGGTTCAAGGAGCAGGAACCATTAGAGACGGACCTTGAAGGCTGAGAACAGAGGGAAGTGGGGGTGGGGAGGGCATTTCCAGCTGGCGGCATGACCTGAGCAAAGGCTCAGAGACTGGAGGGATCGGGGGAGGCAGGGACAGAGGTGCGGGGTGTGTCGCGGTGAGAGGTGAGACTGCCTCGGTGGGGAGGCACTGAAATCTGGGCTGGGGTGCTCAGACTGGATCCCAGGGACTGCCAGGAGTCACAAAAGATACCAGGATACAGAAAGGACTTGGGAAGACTCAGTAACAAGCAGGATCAGATCAGAAGAATGCTCCTTTACACACTGGGCCTTAAGGAGTGCCCAAGACTTTCTCGTATAAAAATAAAACCATGATGATAACCATCAGATACACATCTTCGAATCACCATCCAATTATTTCCTGTGAATAAATTCTTAGGACTGGAGTCCCTGAACCGTGTAATTGGCATACTTGCTCTGTAAATTACTCATCTGATGTCACAGTCACCAACTGTTTGTCCTCAAAGGGGATGTGTCTCGCCATAGGCATCATAGTCATTAAACAGCCCCCTCCGTGAGACCCACTCTGGCCAAATTTGCAAGCCGTTTCTCCTGTAACCCTCGCAGCAGCTTCAGAGGGTAGTTATGGAGTATTGTACAGTAAGGGCACCAAGACTCAGAGAGGTTAGGTAACTTGCCCAAGGTCACACAGCCTGTGAGTCAGCTCTGCGTCTGACTCTGTAGAGAGCCAGGGGCTGGAAGGTAGTAGGAAAGCGAGATGGGGAGGCGGGAGGGTTCATGGGACTCCAACTCCAGGAGACAGAGGCCCGAACACAATGTGTTGTAGAGTACATAAGCCACATCACAGGAAACACTTAGCATGGAATCAGGCCCACTAAGAGTGATTCAATAACATGTATGCTTCCCAATAATCTTGAGAGTGGTTTGAACCAGCCAAGGTGGGCGGATTGGGAGGTGCTGCCTCCTTGTGGTTGTCCTGAGCATTGCATGAAGCGGCCACCGAGGGACCTCACTCCCAGCGTGCCCCAGGTTAAAGGCCCCCGGGGTGGGAAAAGACATCTTCCCCAACCCCACCTGGGGTCTGCCTTATCCGCTCAGGCCCCAGGAAAGCAATTTCCTATTACACCCAGCATCTGCCACCTCCAGTCTGGTTGGCCTCTCTGCTGGTTTCTCCACCCATCAAATGGGACAACACAAGTTACTCCAGTCACTAAGAACTAACTGTCCCCTGTCCCGTCCAGGAAAGAGGCAGTTGGAGACAGTGTCTCCCACCTCCAGAGGACTGGGGTGTTTGGGGGAAGCTGTTCCAGCTCCATGGATGCCCGCCACCCCAGAGTAGAGTTGCAGATAAATACAGGATGCCTCGTTAAATTTGAATTTCAGATAAACAAGGAAGAACTTTTCAGTGTATATACATCCCATGCCATATTAAGGACATACTTGTACTAAAGTCTTATTTGTTGTTTAAACCAAACAAATTTAAAGGCGCCTCCTGTTACTTTGTTGTATCCAGCGACCCCACCCTGCAAGGGCCCATTCTGTGCCTGGTGCTCAGGACCTCCCAGGTCAGCTCTCACAAACGGATAGGAGGAGTCTGCTAATCCTGCCTCAGGGAGGCTCAGCTGGTAAAGAACCCATCTGCCAGCGCAGGAGACTTGAGACAGACTCGATCCCCGAGTCAGGAAGAGCCCCTGGAGAAGGAAATGGCAACCTGCTCCAGTCCTCTTGCCTGGAAAGTCCCATGGACAGAGGAGCCTGGTGGGCCAGTCCATGGGGTCGCGGAGAGTCAGACACGACCGAGCATGCAGACATGCACACACACGCTGAGGGGCCACTGAAACTCCCACTGGCTCGAAGGCACAGAGCTGACGTGCCCAGGGACCTAGGGGAGCACTGGGGCTGCAGCTTCTAGGACGGATGGGGGCCCTGGCCCTAGGGGTTCACATGGGGTGGGGTGGGGCAAGACCACTACAGGCTACTAGCACAGCCTGGAGGAGGCTCCGGAGACAGAGGTTATCTTGAGGGGGTGAACTGAGGGAAGACGGGGCTGTAGTCAGGCTCAAGTGGTATCTGCCCAACAGACTCCTCTCCTACTGGTGTATTTTAGGAGACTTGCTGAAAAAGGACAATGCCCATCCCAGAGGAGGCTGGCAGCACCAAGGTGGAATTCCAGGCACATGCCCGGGACCACTGGTGGGCAGGGAGGTACCAGACAGGCCCACTGCTGGCCACTGTGGGTGGTGTGTTCCCGGAGACACCAGCCTCCACCTCTGAGGCTCCCAGCCCTGCTCCCCTCACCACGTCCCTGCTCATCCCCAACAGAAAAGGAGAAAACTCAACTTCTTGAAGATTTATTGGACTGAGAGCTGTCATGCCTTCTAGCCAGGCCCCAGCAGGCCTTGCACCAGGAAGGGGCAGAGAATCCGTCCTCAGGGTCCCCGCAGGTGTACTCCCGTGTTTCTCCAAGTACCTTGCTGCTCTTCCATCAGGGTGACCTGGCTGAGCCTTTGGGAGTCCTGGGTCCCCAGCTTGCTAAGTGATCTTGGCCATGTTCCTCACCTTGTTTGGGCCTCAGGTGCTTTACCCTCCATGGGAGGATGTTATTGTCCTGTCAAGGGACAGGGCTGGGCCCGCTCAGAGTCCAGTCCGGCTCAGTATCACAGATTCCATGGAAGCAGACGGGGTTCAAGTCCTGTCTGTGAGTCACTGCAGCTGCTGCTCTGAGGTCTTTGTCTTTTGGGTTCCGACCAGCTTAAACCCACTCAGGTGCCAGGGCTTCGGACCCCAGAGGGCGAGGCATCCACATTCCCTGGCAGGAGGAGGGAGTGGGAACAGAGAAGGGAGTGGGCCGACCCACAGGCCAGGGATGGCGGGGGAGGGTCAGGAGGAGCTGGGCTTCTCCAATGAGGGGTAGAGCTTGCGCAGGCTGGAGTCCAGGAGGAAGTCCACCGACCTGTGGGGCAGTGCAGGGTCATGACCCAAGCTGACCAAGGGACGCCAATGGGGGAACAGGAGGCAGGAGACCAGGGATAGGAAAGGGACTCCTGAACACAGGATACAAGTGCCATCCAGGGGGCAGCCATCACCCTCTTCCTTATCCAGGTGGGTAAACTGATGCCCCAAAAGGTAAAAGATTCATGTAGGGCCTCAGGGTCAGCTCTGTTCCTGGGGAAAGACTCTTCCTCCCACTCTATGTTGGTCTGGTTTGGTTGGTCCCATCTCTGGTTCTAAGGGCAGGCACATGACCCAAGTCTGGCCAATCAGAAAATGGAAACTGGCTCAGGGGTGGGCACCCAGCCCGGGATGGACCAATGACAGCCTTCCCTGGGATTTCTGCTATCACTATTAAGATGCCTCCTATGGGCTTGTTAAGCTGGTGGGAGGGGAGCTAGGAGCTGCTGGGAGCCATCTCTGCTCCTAGGAAGGGAAAGTAACTAAGCCAACATGGGGTAGGGTCGGGGGAAGGCCAGCAGAGCATCAGTTGGTTTCTTGGCCCCAAGTAGCATAACCCTGAACTTTTCAGTTACATGAAACAATCAATTCCTATTTTACTTAACCCAGTTTCAGATGGACTTCTGTCACCAAAACTTCTCAAAACCCATCCCTTCCAGGATGCACCTGTTCCTGCCTACCTCTGGTTGTTTTCTAACACTGAGTTTTCTTTCTGGGAACTGACTTGTCCTGTGTCCCATACTCTCAAGGCACCTCCTACCTTTACTGCTGATGTACCTGCCAGATCATATGACAAGGGCCTTGGCTGTCCTTTCTATCTCAGGAGCTGCAAGTGCAGCCCTGCCTCTGCCGCAGGTGTTCTGTGAAAAGTAGGTACACTCCACCCCTCTCAGAGCTCATCTCTGTCTGTACAGTGGATGATCCCTGGGGCTGGGGGCGCACCCACCTGTCGATGGGGTGGATGATGACGGGGATGGCGAGCAGCCCCAGTGCGGTGGTGGTCCACTTGCGGACAGCCAGAGGCCAGCGGGTGGCAGTGCTCAGGATGTAGAGGGAGGCTGCACACACACGGTTGATAGTGAAGCCTGGGATGGCCACGGAGGCCAGAGCCTGCCACACAAAGGTGTCCACCACGGCCACGGTCACCCTGGTGCTGCGGCCTGCCTCAGGGCCCGGTACCTGGTAGGCACAAGAGACACTTAACCCAGCAGGGGCGGAGGCGGGAAGCCCTGTGGACAGGGGGCATGAGACTGGCCCAGGGAGAGGGAAGGGAAGGGAAGGGGGTGGAGACAGAGACACATGAGTGTTGGGTTCTGGACTCTCCCAATTCAGGGCTGAGTGTGGACCGACGTTCAGGACCAGGGTATAGACTATGTCACCCGGAGGACTGGGGGGCGGGTAGGACTCCTACCCTACAAAGGAGAGGGTACGGAGTGTACCAGGCCAGGCTGTGGGGGCTGGACTGTCCATGGGCCTTAACCAAGTGCCAGGCTGCGGACTGACCACAGGGGGGCGCGGGCCAGGGTGCGGGGTCGAGGGGCAGGCTAACACTCACATCTCTGGCTTTCTTGCCCTTGTCAATGGCGTCGGCCAGCACGTAGGAGCTGGACACGCCGTAGCTCAGCCACACGACAGCTGCAGGCACCAGGGAGCGGAAGGCCTCCCCGACCTCATTGGCGTAGCCTGGTGGGGAGAGGACCTTCAATTCCTGAGCCCTCGGGCTGTTCCACAAGGTGGCGCTGGAGCCAGCCGGTTCTTACCTCCGCCGGCGGAGGAGCAGCGGGGCGACTGCGGACAAGGGAGCGTACCCCTCTGAGCCTCCGTTCCCCGGCCTATGAAATGGCACCCATGATGCCCACCCCAGCTGTCCTCTTGTGGCAGAGCTGAGCCTAGACACCTTTCTCATCATTCACCTGCCTGCACAGCCTGGGTTCTAGAAGCATTTGAGCTGGTGGGCACAGAGGCAGTGCGAGAGGCTGAGGGCAGCCCCACTGACCAGGCACTCACCACATGCCAGGCCTTTCTGTACCTTATCTCATCCTACCCTTACAACTACCAGGCAATGAGAGAGACCCAGTGTTCACCCCTTTACCCTGAGGAGGAAACAGGCTCCGATGCAGCCAGTGAGGAGCCAATTTGGGAGTCCTAATGCCCCGGCTCCACAGCCCATGGGGAGCATGCCAGAGAGGGGAGCCCGCTCACCCGGTCCTCTGAGCTGGACGGCAGCTATCACCTGGGAGACTGACCAGCAGGAACCCCGAGGGCAGGGCTGGGCGGACCAGAGCTGTGTGACCCTGAGCAAGTTCAGAGCCCTCTCTGTGCCCAGTCTCTGCCCCCAGCTGAAAGAGAACTAAGATCCTCCCACCATCCCCGGCTCCCTCACCGGCCTCTAGCAATTCCTGCTTCCCTAGCCACGTGGCGTGGGGTCGCTGGGCCCCTGGCCCGGAGCTCACCCAGGTACCGCACCCACGTGTCCCGGAAAAGGTCGCGCTCGGCCCCCCGCGAGGGCGGCTCGGACATGGCGCGTCCGCCAGGGTTTCAGCCGCCGCTGCGGGTCCTACCGCCTCGGCTTCCTCCAGCACGCCCGTGCGCCGCGGCGGGACCGGCCGAAGGTCCCCGACTGAAGGACAGGTCGTGCCGTCCCGCCAGCAGGGAGCGTCTGCAAATTACCCCGCACACATCTCCCTGGCTTGGGTTTTACAGATTAATTTTCTTCACGGTTTTCTCTGGAGTTGAGAGATTGGCGCCATCCTCTTCCAGCACTGTCTGTGGTGTTGGAGCCAAAGAAAGGATGTTCAAATACGGGATGCTGCGCTGCACAGCTACGTGACCTCGGGCAAGAGCCTGTAACCTCTCTGAGCCTCGCTTTATTCATCTGTTACATGAGGCACAGGACAGGTTCACTCCTGGAACGATTTCCAGGATTAACTACACGTTTTCCGCGGATTGAGTTTACTACCGGCCAGACCGTTGGCTAAAGACTAGATGAACTGCTTCCTTTAAACCTTCCCACCAGCCTCCCCACCCCACTCCATTTTACAGGTTAGGAATAGAGACAGAAGAAATAGATCACTTCCCCAGGACAAAAAACTGCTGAGTAGTGAAGCCGGCTGGAGAAGGCAATGGCAACCCACTCCAGTACTCTTGCTTGGAAAATCCCATGGGTGGAGGAGCCTGGTGGGCTGCAGTCTATGGGGTCGCACAGAGTCGGACACAACTGAAGCGACTTAGCAGCAGCAGCAGCAGCAGCAGCAGTGAAGCCGGCATTTGATTCCAGGCATCCTGATTCCAGTTTCCATGCTCCTAAGGTGAGCTGAGTACCTAAGGCAGCGCGGGTGAACCCCACTGGGGTGGATGTTTGGCCTTCCCCCCCCCCCGGCTGTGCCGGGGAATGTGGGGTCTTAGTTGCACAACCAAGAGTGGCACTCATGCCCCTACATTGGAAATGTGGCAGAGTTTTAACCACTGGACCCCCAGCGAAGTCGCTGCTTGAACTCATATTAGAGACCCTTCCCCGCAGGGGCTGCGCTCTCAAATACTGGGGTCTCACTAGACTGCCCTTCTTCCGGGAAGGACCTCGAATGAACAATACGGAAATGAGGCCAGGGAAACAGAATTGGGGTACAAGACTTCAGGGAGATGAGAGGAACAGGATGACGGGATGGGGTTATTGATCACTGAAGAGGAAACCCTTCGCCACCTGGACCTCAGTTTACCCACGTGAGGAGTAAGCGCACCTCACTAAAGCTCTGTGAATCCCTGGGGGAGGGGATTTGGGGATCAGCAAACAAAGGCATAGCCTTTAAACACAGGCAGTCCTGGGTTCAAATCCCAGTTGTGCCACCTACTGTCAGCCAGGTCTGTAAGAAATGAAACATTGACTGAGCGTACACTTGTATCGCGCTTTCTAAGCGCTCTGCATGTGTAATTGCTTCCTTGAATCCTCGCAGTAACGCTAAGAGGTAAGCACCGGGCTGTTGCCTGGCACCCAGGGAATGCTCATTAAAGAATTAGCTTTATTATCATCAAATAAAGATCACGGCCTCCCATTGAGAGCCCTGTTTTCAGCCCTGGGAGTCTTTATCACGGTAGGGTCGTGTAGGGCAGCCAGGCCAGCGGGATCTTGCAGGAAGCTGGGCTCGGGACCCAAAGGCGATCCCCGGCCCGGAAACACTGGCAGTGCCTGCGCGGAATTAGGAGACGGTCCCTAACGCCACGTGATCGTCGCCTCTCCGCCACCCTCCCCACCCAGGCCCACCGCACGCTCCGCGCTCCCGCCGGGCCCGCGCTAGTTAGCCCTCCGAGACGCCCGAGCGGGGCGGGGCCTCCGCCCTCACCGTGAAGGCAACTGGTGCCCCCAGCAAAGATGGCGGAAGACCGCCCCCGGCGGGCCAATCCGGGGCCGCGCACACGAGGGCCGCAGGCGGCTCCTGCGCATGCGCCCCGCCTATTGGCTGGGAGACGCCGGGGGCCTGAGCCGGAAGCCTGCCGGGGTGAGGAAGTGTGGGGAGCGAGACGGAGGCCACGGCGCGCTGAACGTTCTTTATTCGTTGGTTCCTTTTCCTAACAGAGCGTTGTAAACAAAGGTCGGGACGTCCTCCCGAGGGGCCTGGCTGGGGCCCATGCGGCCGCCTGTCAGCGCCAGGCTCCCCCGACGCCTGCTCCTCCAGCTTGGCCAGACCGTCTCCCCAGGCTGGGCCAGGGCCTGGGTTTCTGAGGGGAAGGGGTACCCCAGGCAGAGGGCCCCTTCCCCGGCTCTGCGCAGCCGGGGCCTGGTGTTCGTTGGGAAGACGGGGCCCGGGGCTCAGGGCCGTGACTGCCCGCAGGGTCTGACCTGCAGCCCCGGTAGCCGACCCGCCCCTCCGCGGCCCTCCCGGCTCGTCACCGCGGCCGGAGGGCGTGGGGGCCTGCGAGGCTGTCCGTGGAAGCCTCCCCGACAGGCGCCAGAACCCGCGCACCCGCCACGTGCCTCCCAGAGCAGGGACTGCTAAGGCCTCCCTCAGGTCAGTCGGACGTGGGCCGTCTGTCACCTTGGGCTGGGGTGCTCAAATGCAGAGTTACCTGATGAAAGGCTGGCAGCACTAAAAACAGGGGCGGAAGCCTCAGAACTCGCACCCACCACCAGCCTCTCTGGCCCTTCCCGGAGCTGGGATCTCGGGAGATGACTTCCCTGCGCTCTGTTTGCATCGGAGGACAGCGGCTCCGTACCAAAGCTCACCGTCCCAGGAAGCTCTGAGTCACTGACAATCATTAGTAATTAAGGAGGCAGCCAGTGGGACCCAGGGGTTGCTGAATTCCTCCAGGTGAGGGAGAGGCCTGCCTCTCACCCTTAAAGGGGAAGATCTGTGCTGATTCAGGCCACTTTCCAAGACCTGGGGAAAGCCAAAAGATCCCAGCCTCGGAGACAAAGGGCAGAAGAGCCTCAGAACCCCCACCATAACCCTAGGAACTGGCTACCTTGCTATTCCTCATTATGATCTAGATTTACATGTTCATTTGGGAGCAAGTTCCCACCCGCTGCAGCTGGCTTCCCTGAAGTGTTAGGTCTCAATCTCTCCCCCTTTTCCTAATTTCTTCCCCTCAACCCCATGGTACCTGCCTTCCTGTCTCAGCTGACACTGGACAGGTGAAGTTGGCACAGTTTACAAGGCAGATACTATCCCAGTGCCGAACCCCTGGGACTCCTTAGTAATATGAGAGGCAAGGAGACCCACTCCAGCTACTCTCTCAGTCTTATTCTCAAATGAAGGCTCCCCAGATCCAGCCCCAAGGTCCTTCTTCTAGCCCAGTTTTTCTGGGTGTCTTGAGTGCTAAGGAAATGACCATTACAAGGGGCAGAAACTGACGGGGAGACACTGAGGGAGCCAGGCCTGCTGTGGGGGGAGGCATTACTTTGGGGTGACTGCCCCCAACTGTTTCATCTTCTCTTCTGAGGCTTTGTCTGGAAGCAGGACCTCCACGGTGAAACTGACTTTCTTTGCGTGAATGAAACTGTAGGTGTTGTCAAACCGCAGGACATCTGAGGGGAGGCAAAAAGATAGACATTCAGGCAGTCCCCACAGAGCTTAGAGACAGCGATTTTTGTTGACTGAGCAAGTCAGTTTGGTAGGTAATGAGGATGAAGGTGGCATCAGCAATGGTCCTTCACCTTCTGAAACCCAGTCGTGGGTTACAAGATGTTCATGAAGAGGAAAAAAAAAAAGAAAATGCCAAGTGGCAAGAGAGAGTCACATCTGTTAACAGCTTGGAAGGAGGGGGCCCTAAGACTGAAGTCATGAGAAAGGCTTTTTAAAAGAGTTAGAGCTTGAAGTGGGTCTTGAAAGGGGGGAATAGTTAGTAGCAGCAGTACTTGTTAAAATAATGATAGTAATGGTAACAACAGCTATTCCTGTGATTCAGGAATGGGTTGGCAATCTATATATATTATTCATGATAACTCTTTTGAGTTCAACGTTAGTCTTGTTTTATAGAAAAAGGAAGTCACTATGTCACACAGTGAGGAAGGGATGGAGCTGGAATTTCCCTTTGGTCTGCACTGCTGCCTGACTTGGACCCGGGATCCTGTTCAGCTTCTGAAAAAAGTGAAATAGGCAACCTTTTTTTAGGCAAACTTTTTGCACCAGAAATCTATCCCACAGAAAGATAAATGGACAACGATGCTCAATGCATCCCTATTTGTAATCATAAAAGATGAGGAAAACTAAAATGGTCAAAGGAGAACTGCTTTAAAAGTTTTTATTGAAATACTGTACTGGATAAAAAGAAGGTGAGCTTCATGAGAATTAACCAGGGAAACTATTGACAATATATCCTTAGGCCAAAAAAGCAAACTGCAAAACAGTCTGTAGACTGTTTTACAACATTTTTGTTAATATCGGTGAGTGCTTAGTTGCTTAGACATATCTGACTCTGTGACCCTATGGACTGTAGCCCACCAGGCTCCTCAGTCCATGGGATTCTCTAGGCAGGATTACTGGAGTGGGTTGCCATGCCCTCCTCCAGGCGATCTTCCCAACACAGGGATTGAACCCACGTCTCCTGCATTGCAGGTGGATTTGTTACCGCTGAGTGACTGGGGAAGCCCCTTTTGTTAATATATGTAAAACAAACAAACAAGCTTTTTTTTGGCTTTGTTACTTGGCCCACCTACACTGACAAGTTTTACAGTGTCAAAATTCCTTCAAATATACACTGAATGACATGTTAATTCCTATGAATGTGTATGTGTGGGCACATGTCCTATATGTTATGGAGATATGTAATGCTCCTAAAGTGATGAAAAATATTTGGTAGGATAATTGACAAGACCCGTTAGTGATTTCCTCGGGAGAGAGAAAATGGGCATGCAGTTGGCAAAGAAGGCTTCCAAGCCTTGGCCAACGAACAGACTGCTTTTAATCTAACCCTTCTTTTTTTGAGTTGTTCCATTCCAGTCAAACACCCCTTCCAAAGAACAGGGTAGGAAAACAAAAACACTAGCTCTGCTTTTTCTGCATCCTTGTCTTCTCTCACTTTTCCCAGCCAAAAAATACCCTGTGTATTTAATCCTGAGATGTAATCTTCCCCTTTTCTGCCCCTGAATAAAATGCATAGTTTAGACCAAGGGTAGACATACCACCCACCCTTTTCTTCATAGTATGGAGTGAGTAATAATAGTCATCAATTTTCTCTCTGTGCCAGAGTTCTTCAGGACCAATGGTGCCTCTGGAAAGAAGGAAACTTCCTCTCTGCCCTGGATGACAGAGCCTTAGCAACCAGAGTCAGTCATGCTAGAGAAGTCCTGAGCTCCTTGGACCAAGCGCCAGGGCTGAGATGACTGCCTAGCATGCTGTTCTGCCCTCAGAAACAAGGAAAGGGCTGTTCTTAGGCCCAGGCCTGAGGGAGGTGGAGGTCATGAATCGCAGTGGTTCATTTTGACACTAATCGTGTTACTCTCGGACTCGTAGAGGCCCCAGAGATCCCCCAGCCTAGGGCTTCCCTTTTGTAGGGGAACTGATCTTGAGAATCTGACAGCATACAATTTCAGATCCCACGAAGCCCATCATGGACCCTCTGGGGCAGTGGTTCCCAGTAGGAAGGTTACCATTCTGAAGAGAGGTGCTGGGGGTAACCGTGCCCTCTCATTCGTGAAAGATTCTCAATTAGTGTTCTTTAATTTCTGTTTTATATTCCAGATTAAAGTGAAAGTTTTAGTTGCTCAGTCATGTCCAATTCTATGCAACCCCATAGACTGTAGCCCACTAGGCTCCTCTGCCCATAGAATTCTCCAGGCAAGAATACTGGAGTGGGTAGCCATTCCCTTCTCCAGGGAATCTTTCCAACCCAGGGACCGAACCCAGGTCTACTGCATTGCAGACGGTCTCTTTTTAACATCTGGGCCACCAGGGAAGCCCTATATTCCAGACAGGAGAGTGTATTAAATTTTTAGTTATGTGTGTAGGTGGATTATACTATGTATGAATTTCATTTCAGGATAGTAGAGAGGACATTAGATACTATTATAAAAGGGAGATGGTTGGTCTTTAAGATTTAAAAGCACTGCTCTGGGGAGCCACAGACCCCAGAGTAAGATCTCCTGCTCTAGCCTACTCCCCTCATTTTAAGGACAAAAAGAGCAAAATCTAATTACTTAGAGGCAGTTGCTCAAAATACTTGGAGGGTTACTAGCAAAGCTGGACTCAGAAACCAGGTCTCCTGGTGCCCAGCCAGGCTGTTTAACCTCCCTACATGTTTCAGCTCTCTGACCACACCGCACACTTCTGGCAGACAGAGTTCAGATCTTTTTTTTTCTGAATCTTTTTCTTTCCTAGACAAGTACTCTATACTCAGGGCCTCAGGATATATTAGTTGGAAGGAAGACAAAGTAGAATTAGTTCAGATTTTGAGTATGCTTGGGAAATGACCAGCACAGCCCAGGGAGGGTTCGTGGGCTCCTACCATTGGACTCAAAATTGTAATTTCTCCACTGGGCGGTTATGCTCTACTTTACAGAGGGTTGCCTGGTTCCCCCAAGGCATCACCTCCCACAGGGGAGCCTGTAACCTAACACTGGGCTCTAACAGGCTCAGCTCTAACCTGGGCCATGGCCCAGGCAACAGCCGACCCCGCCTCGCTGTCTTTAAACCTCGGCAGGGGGCGTGGACGCTGGGGCTCTGAGCCTCCTGAGAATGGACAATGAAGAGCTCCCAGTCAAGGCCCCGCAGGCAGGTAAACACTCCATCTGACAAATATCCCTGAGGAACTAAAATTTGGGATTTGCACACCTAAGCCTGATTATTAAAGAGTTCATGGTCCTACGTGATACTCCAGAGAGGTAGGAGGCAGTGACGGAAAACGGACTGGGCTCTGCTTCTGGCCTCGGGCCAGTTACTTCCCGGGTCTGGGACCCCGCTGTCTCCTCTGTCACGTGATCATCTCTAGGGTAGTCTGTGGTCACGAGATCCTGCCCATTTCCTACCTATATCTGACTCTTGGTGTCTACGCACGCTACACTGTGGCAGAGCACACCTCTCTGTACCTCAGCTTCCCTGTCCTTTAAAATAAAGAAACTTGGGCTTGCATGGACGAAGTGCTTTACGCTCTGAGGGTGACAGTGTCTGGGTTGGTGCTACGCCTGACGCCGGATGTAGCACAAGGCACACGGCCGTCTCCCTCAGGACCCGGCAGCTCGCTAACAAGCATAGCTCTCCTCCCCAGGGAGCCAGACCACAGAGCATCTGTGAGGAGGGGGCGGTAGAGACTGAGGTTGCCTGGGCTGCGGGGGAGGACACAGGATCTGAGGTTGGAGGCGGTGGTGTGGACAAGTACAGAGACAGACATCTGTGGGACTAGTTCAGAACTGGCGGGTGTTGCCATGGAAACAGGGCACAGGGCTCCTCCCCTCTCCTGCACTATCTCCTCCGAGTCTTGCCCTAATAAATAATAATGGTGGCCACGGTGCGCTGAGTGCTGTACAGTAGGCATGATGCTAAGTGCTGCACAGACCTGATCACATTTCATCATCAGGTGTCCCCATGAGGTAGAGAACTTGATCCCCATTGTAGCAATCAGGGGACTGAAGCTCAGGGAGGCCAAGTCACTGGCCTAAGGACTAGTCAGTGGTCAAGTCTATCGCAGCTTGATGACAAAGCCCTTACTGTTACTGATTTTCCATGCCTGGCCCCTCGGCTCAGACAGAGAGGAAACTGGAGATTTGAGGGGCGTTTTCTGTGTGTGTATGTGTAATTTTTCTGCCTAGAAATATAGTACATGTTCTTTGTAACATAAACTGTATTTGCAGAACCAGTATAGAAAAAACGGAAGCCCTCTATAAGCTTCCTTAAATTCCCAGAGATAACCACCACTACCATTAGCATAGAATCCCCAGAATCCTTTTGACTTTTTTTTTAAGTCAAAGTGAGGATATACCATATATGGTATGTCTCAGGCCTTATTTATTTATTTTTTTTAACATGTTAAGAGTCTGCCTGCAATGCAGGAGACCTGGGTTTGATCCTTGGGTCGGGAAGATTCCCTGGAGAAGGAAATGGCAACCCACTCTTGCCTGGAAAATCCCATGGACACAGGAGCCTGGTGGGCTACAGTCCTTGGGGTCACAAAGAGTCGGACACGACTGGGCGACTTCACTTTCAGTTTCAGATATCTTCTATGTTACCTTATTCTCTTTAATGTGATACTGTATTCTACTGTATAGACGGACCATAATTTATTTAATAAAGCCATTTAACTTACTGTCAGTTTCCCAAACTGCTAGGAACATCTATGTACCTATATCTTTGTGTCCTTGTATAAATATTTCTGTAGGATAAATTTTCAGATGTAGAATTGCTGAGTCAAAGAGAATTTGATCGATATTGCAAAGCTAAGTGAGGTTAAGCACCTCTTCCACCGCCTATTTGCCATTTTTATTCCTGTTGAGTAAACTTCCTGTTCATGTTCTGTGGTCACTTTTTGATCAGCAGAGTCGAGGCTGGGTTCTGCTCACCCTGTGACCCCTGCACCTGCCCAACCTGTTCTGGGGAAGGGGCATCCACCGGAAACGTCTGACAGTGGCAGTCACCGCCCCAAGGAGACCGGGAACCAGAGGCAAGTGTTCCGAACCCTTGCAATCACCGAGCACTGTGACTCACTTGACCTGTGAGCATCAGGTCAGAGTCCTACCCTGCTGTTGGCCAGCTGGGTCACCTTGAGCCTGCCCTCCCACCCCTCTGGCCTAGGTTTCCTCACCTACGCAAGAGAGGGTGGAGCGGATGGAGCTCTGCTTCCAGTGCTGACCATCTGTGGGCTTAAATCCAGGGAGGAAGAGGGATGTCACAGGCAGACGCTAGAGCAGGGGCTTTGAGAGACTTACAGATGCCAGGATCGCTGCACGTGAGGGTCCCGTCCTCAGGCACCAGGTGAGCGTTGTACCTCTGGCTGGGCAGCACCTCCCTCATCTCCCCGGCCCGCTGCCGCTCCCCCATCTTGGTCTTCAGGAAAATCCCAAAACCAATGTCCGAACCATCCGACATGAACTGCCACCTGCAGGGGACAACCACCCGCTCAGGCGTGACTCTGTCCGCATGTGCCCTCTCTAGGGCCCTGTCACCAAGGCTCCCCCACCCCAGCTCGCCGACCGGCACCTAGGGCAGCAGGCTAGGTCTCCCGGGAGGACCCAGGACCTTACCTGAGGACACAGCCCGGGAAGAGGATCTCATACTCCACCTGATGGGAGGAGCCCCGGGAAATCTGCACACTCTGCTCGTACTGCTGCTTCACCTGGTCCCGCACGTAATACTTCTTGGGGATGTCACCCCCGTAGTTGATCTAAAGTGGGGTACAGAATGAGCTGGAACAGGCGCTGTAGCCAGGCGTTCCCTCGTCACCCCCGGCCCCCGGGGAAGCCCATACCTTGGATTTACATTTGGGGTTTCCATCAGGGTCAGTCATGGTGCCCCCGTACTCCACAGGCAACTGGTCGGGGCTGACATATTTCAGCAAAACCTCCTTCCAGTTTGCTGGCAGGAGAGGGAAGGAAGGAGAGAAAAACGGATCAGCCCTAGGCAGGATTTCATCACAGCCCTGGCAGTCTACACACCAGAGGCAGAACAAAACCTGTCCACCCCCGCACACCAAACACGGCCTTGGGAGCACAGGACGTGCCCACAGCTCTACAGGGGGCTCAAGGGGGGCCGTCACCCAGAGGATGGCCCTACACAGTACCAGGAAATGAGCAGAGACACGCCCCATGGCCTCTGGCCAGCTGGTCAACCTGAGGCAACCCACCCCGCTCCGAGCCTAGGTCCTCCTGCCGCCTTGCAAGACCATGGTGGGAGTGAAGTGAACCAAGCACTCGAGGAGGTGTTTGTCCTAAACTGTAAAGTGCCCTATCCTTAGGAGAGTGTATTACCATTCCCAGGAAAGGGATACGAACATCTCAAGTGCAAGCAGGAAGGAACAAAAACAGGGAAGGGCATTCCACGCAGAGGGCACAGCACGAGCGTCAGGCAGGAGGGCCGAGGCGACATGGTCTGCCCTGGTTAGACCAATGTGAGGGTCCGACCGGGGGTCATGTGCTCAGTCATGACTGAATGAATACGTCACCGTAGACTAACCTCCTAACAGGGCTCCCTTGGCTTTACCCTCAGCCACACTTTGACTTCTGCTCCTGCTTAGGCTGTCTGGCAACCGGTGATTCAGTTTTTTTTCCCCCTTATTTTAGTAATCAAACCCGTTCCTGGCTAGGAGAGTTGGCCTCAAGTGCAACCAAGGCTGAGAGCCACTTCTCTGCCATTTGAGATTCCTAAACAAGTGTCAGCCAAAGCACACACTGTTTTGATCCTGGGAACCTCTCCGTGCTGACCACAGACACCAGACATGGGCAGCAGGTCCAGGTCACAGGGCACCAGCAGCATCCTACGTGGCTGGTGCTGCCTGGAAACTCACGAGCACCGTCTAGGGGCTCCCAGCCCGCAGGTATCTAGATACCTGCAACCAAGCAACTCCAGGGACATGCGCCCGGTCTCGGGGTGCTTCCACCTGTGCTGAGCTGCAGCCCAGGGCGAATTTCTGCCCCCTCTCTGTTGGAGATCTGTGCCTTCCCAGCCCGAGGCGGGTTCGGTTGAAAGGGTTTCAGGTGTGGGTGGGAAACATACTGAACCTCCTCCGCGGCCCCGCTGCCAGGAGACCGAACTGGGCTCACGCTTGTGGTGGGCGGCAGCCACAGAAAAGCCGAAACTCATCAAGAGCCTTTCACTCAGACTTTTTCTTCCCCCAGCTCAGCTGGAGGGTTGGAATCCGGCCAGAAGGATTCTTCCCATCTTACAGATAAGAACTGAGGCAACAAGGACAGAACGAGTTGCGCCAGAGCCAGGATTAACAGCCAGAGGTCCTGTGCCCTCCAGACTGCTTTGCGCCACACCCAGGCCTCAGCACGTTTGCAAAACCTCCACGTTCAATGTGGTGCCTGAAGGTGAAAATTCAGAAGCCTCCAGAACTCCGTTTCCCACATTCAACTCCACAGGTGGCCTTAAGCCCGCCATGAAGCCGATCTACTAGTTCTAGGCTTTTCTCCCACCACTCCACGTTATGCTCCAGCCAGACTCGCCCCCTGCTTGTTCCTGGCTGCCTTGATTCCCAAGCATCTTCCCTCTTGGCTTTCCCTTGGCCCATTACGTCCACCTGCTTCCCCGCCAACCACTGCTCCATCTCCCTGGCGGGCTCCTCTTTCTCTACCTGCCCTCGAGCCTGGATAACCCCACGCTTCAGCCTCTGTTCCATGGGCAGTCTCATCTCCTTCTCAAGGTGTTAGCCGCTGCCTTTATCTTTGTTGTTGTTCCGTTGCTCAGTCACGTCCGACCCTTTGCGACCCTGTGGACTGCCGCACACCTGGCTTCCCTGTCCTCCACCATCTCCCAGAGTTTGCTCAGACTCATGTCCACTGAGTTGCTGATGCTATTTAACCATCTCATCAACTGTCACCCCCTCCCTCTCCTTTTGACTTCAATCTTCCCCAGCATCAGGGTCTTTTCCAATGAAAAGACTTTCAGCTCAGATGGCCAGAGTACTGGAGCTTCAGCATCAGTCCTTCCAGTGAATATTCAGGGTTGATTTCCTTCAGGGTTGACCCTCTTTCTGAAAAGTCCCAGAACTCCTGACTGGGATCTGCCCCTAAGATTCAGGCCCAGGCCTCCCCAACATCTGTACATCTCACAACTCGAATAAAACTTGGAGCTTTTCCTTCTGGTTGTATTATTCCCCAGTGGGAATGACTGCAATGCTCAGTCACTCGTGCCAGGGCCCAGGGAGCCATTCTAGATTTATCTTCCTCCTCCCCACCTCCAATCGAGTTCCACCTCCTACAGAAGTCTGAAATCCATCCTTTCCTCTCCATCCCTACCACCCCCGCCCCTGCTCAGACTTTCAACTCCAGGCACATGGACTGTGGCCATGGTGTGCAAAAATGGTATCTCATCCCTCACAATCAACAGAGAATCAGATCTTGGGCACCTACCCCACCCCCAGATCAGAACTCCTCTCCAGTGCCCAGGAGCCTGCAGAGTCACACCCAGCTTCTCAGCATAGTACCCTAGGTTCTCTGCCACCCAGTCCCTGGCACCCGGCTCCCTCCCCGTATCATCTCCTGCCACACCCTGCGGTGCACGCTATAGCCACCCTAGCCACAGTGTGCAAAGTCTTTGCCAAGTGCCCCTCTCTCTGTCCAATGGCTTGCTGCCCCGCTTTATCCAGCCGCCTGACTCACTCCAGAGCTTGCAGCCGAGGAAGGCGCTGCCCCCTACCCAGGCTGGGTGGGCTGAGAGCCCCACTCAGTGCCCCCATGGACTCCTCCCTTTTACATGTAACGTCACACACACCCTGCTGTGGTTTTACCCAGGTGGCTCAGTGGTAAAGAATCCGCTGCCAATGCAGGAGACGCAGGAGATGTGGATTTGATCCCTGGGTTGGGACGATCCCCTGGACAATGAAGTGGCAACCCACTCCAGTATTCTTGCCTGGAGAATCCCATGGACAGAGAAGCCTGGTGGGCTGCAGTTCATGGGGTTGCACAGAGTCGGACGCGACTGAGCACACACGTGCTCACGCTACCTGTTTATGTCTCCCTTTCCGAGAGACCGCAAGCTCGTTGAGGGACTCTGTCTTCCCTCTGAGGCCTTGACATCTACCTAGTCCAGGGCTGGGCACACAGCAGGTACCCATTCAATGAAGCCACCTCTGCCCCTGTGACCCACCCCCTGCTCAGCCGTGTCCAGGGCCTCTTCTAGCTTGTGTCCCAGCTTTCTCTTAAAGGGTCCTCTCCTGTTTCATTGCAAGCTCACTGAGAATGAGGGCTGGCATTTCATTCATCTTTGATTTTCCCCAGAGTGTTACAGGAAGAGTTCTCATGAAAACAGGAAGAAGCCCCTTGCTGGGGCCCAGCCTGCTCCAGGGGCCCCACTGTGCCCCAACCAGAAGAAGGAGCCTTGGCCCTGGCGGCTTGGGCCTTCCCTCTGATGCCATCCCCAGTGGGGCTGCCGCCAAGCAGCCATGGTTCAGAGAGTCTGGGCTACTCACCTCCCAGGACCTGGATCTTCTTACGAGTGTCCTCACTCAGGAAGGGTTTGATGAGGTTGTAGGCCACCGGGAACAGCTTGGGGGCTGCAACAGAGACCAGGCCACGTGAACCCCAAAGCAGGACCCACCGTGTCCCTACTCACGTCCATCACGGCCCCCGGTGTCGGGCCACACGCTCCCTGGGGCCGTGGAGCCCACGTAGGCAGCCTGCGTGAGATTCAGCTGTCCCATCTGTACAGGGGGGAATGCTCCAACTTCCTCACCAGGCTGGGCGGCTCGAAGGAGGTGAATACTAAAAGCCGTGCGAATTACGAAGCCGTCCGCGTAGTCACAGGTCAGTCTCTGGAACGTGTCCTAAGACCGCCACTCCGACCTTTGGCTCATTCTAATTTTATTCTCCCCCGAATCTGTCCCAGTAACATTTTCGGCCCCTCTTTCCCATTTGGCTTCATCGCAGGTAGTTCCCAACTTACCTTTAACGATAAAAAGACGTTTCAGCGTTTCGGGATAATTTTCCTCAAACATGCATAGAAACTGTGGAAAGAATTCAGCGGGCTCGGAACTCTGTGTCAAGGAGAGGGGCTCTGCTTCCTCCAGCCTCCCCCACCCCACAGGGCCTGCGAGCACCCCATCTCTCACCCTCCCCCCCACAGCAGCCCGGGCCCTCACCTCTCCGTAGACTTCCACGGCTGGCTTCCAGAGATGCTTGAGACCCAGGCCCTCGCAGTCATAGATCAGGGTGATGGTCTCTATCTTCTTCCCCATCTGCAGGGGCACAGAGCAGAAAGTCACATCACCCGGCCCCGCCCCCATAAACACACACCGAAGGCCACCCCGGAGCAGGGGAGACGCTGATTGTACCCTGCACCCACACTGCAACCAGATCCTGGCAGGGCCAGACCTGGGATTTTCCAAATCAAGATAATTACCCCCAGGCCGGACCTAGACAAGTCCCGCTTCCCGTCTAGATCGACCTGTTCTCATCCAGTAAACGACTGGGTAGACCGAGATTACATCTGAGGTCCCTTCTGTTCTGCAGTTTGACCTGGTGGCTGCCCCCTTTCCTCTGCACTCCACGCGGCCACGTATCTCGCGGGCACGGACGCTCTCAGGCCAACGGGAGCCCTAGAGGGGCATCCCCGTCCGGCGCTCCCCTCCACGCCCAGCCCTGCAGGGCCTCGGCACACACCAGGCGCTCAGCGCTGTGGAGGACACTGTTGAAATGTCCCCACACTTATCACGTCGTTTCACTGCACGTTTACAACGGCTGAGGAGGAGGGAAGGAGAGAAGACCGAGGTGGCTCCGGCTTGCTTTTCAATCTTTTTTCAGTAAGAGAGTCAGCTGTCCTCTCTGCCTGAATTCCGAGTTAGATGAGCAGAGCGTCTGAGCTTACGGACACTACTGGCACCCAAATATCGTCCAAGGATAGGGTGGTCCCGATAAAGATTCCACTGGTGCCCAGGCAACAGGAGAAAAGCAACGATGACATAGGACGTTTTTACAAGGCTGAACTTGACTCAGTTTAAAGGACTGCCTCTTCTTTCACTGGCTGCGTCAAAGACCTCTCATGATAAATGTCACATTGCACTTGAAAATATGTGGGTTATTTTCAAATCTTTTGATGCTGATTTCTCACATAACTCCACGGTATTAAAGAGAACAGACTCTGTATGATTTCAATACCTTTAGCCCATGAAATTTTTGCACCTTGTTTTATGTCCCTTTATATGTTCCAGGGTCTCCTGGTTTATAGTCTATGGGAACTTGAATAGAATTCATATCCTGCTGTGGTGTGAAAACTGTATAAATCTTAATTATGTTGAATTGGTTCATAGTGCTTTTTAGGTCTGCTATATCCTTCTACTTTTCTATTCGTTCTATTAATTTTTGAAGAGTCTGGTATTGAAATTCCAACTAAAAATCTTAATTTATCTACTTAAAACAATAATTGTAATATATAGTGAAACTATATGTAACCTTGTTCTATACTTCCTAAGTCTCCTGTAAATGTATCATCAGACTTTCATAATTTAAAAATAAGAAAGAAAAAAAAAAATAAAAGGACTCTTTTTTTTTTTCTGACTGCACCATGCTGACCAGGGATTGAACCCCCACCCACCTGCAGTGAAAGCAGGGAGTCTTAACCACTGGACTGCCAAGTAAATCCTGAAGTTCTACCCTTTGTTCTGAGACAACACCTCCCTACAGTCTGGGGGTTACTTATGGCAATAATAGCTGGTAAGTGTTTTCTCAGTCCTTACTTAGAAAAAAATGAAATCTGGCAACACAGGTCAGTCCCTAAAACTATGTAATTTCACCGGTCAGTGAAACCCACACATCACAGCCTGAACCCTAAGGCTGCGCTCAAAGCCACGTGTGACGTCCACGCTCCGGCATGACGGACTCCAACGGGCAAACCCCTCTTCGGCTGTGCTGGCCCCCTCACCTTTTCGCTCTGGTGGACACATTCCTGCAGCAGCAGCTCGCAGTCTCGCATCTTGGTCTTGAGCAAGTCCTGCTTGCTGGCCGAGAAGAGCAGACCCTTGGCGTCCAGGGGACCAATGATGTCATACCAGATGGGGGAGCCGTCCAAGTCATAGCCACACATGCCCCCTGAGAGGTACTGCTGGACCACCTGGGCCAAGACAGAGAGGGGGTGCCTGGTCAGCAGGCCCAGGGCAGCCACCCCTTTCCCCGTGTCCAGGGCCTTCCTCTGGGTTTACCCTCCCCTGGGTGCCAATAGATGCTCATTCAGTGACTCGGCATTGTCAGACCTTACCTCTGAAGGCCCCAGGCCCACAGTCCCAGGGCGGGGGTACTGTACTGTACTAAAGCAGTCCCTCAGGAATGTCTGACTCTTTGCAACCCCACGGACTGAAGCCCACCAGGTTGCTCTGTCCATGGCATTCTCCATGCAAGAATACTGGAGTGGTTGGTTGCCATTTCCTCCTCCCGAGGATCTTCCCCACTCAGGGATAGAACCCGAGTCTCCTTTGTCGCCTGCACTGCAGGCGGATTCCTTACACGCTGAGCCACTGGTCAACTTTTGGCCTTGCCAGACTTTTCATCTGAGGGTCCCAGTCCCGTGGACGCAGGACACAGGCTGTGGCTATCACAGACCTCCTCACAGGGGGTGGGGCGGGGTAATCGGTCCTCACCTCTGGAGGCTGCCAGCTCGTGATGTTGTCAATGTCTTTTTGCTTCCGGAACTCCACGTGCTGCAAACATATAATCGGGAGTTTAAAAAAGCAGGGCAGGGGAGGGGGCCGCCCTTAACAGGCATCTAGCAACAGGTGACAGCACGAATGGACCACTGACCACAGGTAAGTCACGAGAAAGCCCCTGGCAGGAAGAGAAGAGAAGGCAGTGCCTGTTTCCAAGGTCTCAGCAGCACAGATTATAATTCTTGGTTGGCCCAGAACTATGAAAGCTCTGTTTCCTGGGAACGGAATCTACCGTGTCCCCCAGGCTAAGGCAGTACAGGCTGTGATCAGCGTGGGAGGGCTGGACAGAAGTCTGGGCCCGGTGTGACTCCGATGGGCAGGAATGGAAGCAACCAAAGGGGTCTCACCTTCCGCAGCATGGCCTCAGATTTCTGCAGGTCGAAGTTTCTTGCTGTAACAGGGAAACACGGACAACAGTTAGGCCAGTAGCCTGGGCCCTGACGACTAAGAGACTGTCCTGCTCCTGTGCTGGGGCCCTGGGGACTCTCAGATCACCCCACATGCGGAGGTGGGGTGAAGACGTTCACTGAGGGTTTTGGGAGCACCTCAACCCCTGGGCTTGCAGGGAGAGCAGGTCAAGGCTCAGGGCAGGTGGGAGCAGCCCTGCAAGTTCAGGGTCAAAAGAGTTCTCTCCTAGTGGATGCAATCGAGTGAAGGATCATATCTCCTCTCAGGAAAAGCGAACCCTGGACTCCCTTATCATTTAGCCTGCTCCTTCCACAAAGCTAATCTCTTGTAGGGTCTACCACCCAGTGCTGAGAACTTGACCTTGGGTTCAAAGATGAACACAGCTGCCCCTTAATCTGGGGCAGGACTGGCAGTACATGCCAGTAGGATGGGGGTGGCAGTGATGAGCCTCCAGTCATCAAAGGACCCACACATACCCCAGGGGGACAGAGAGGGCCCTCCTCCTCCCAGGATTCCCAGAAAGTTTTAGAATTAGAGTTCCCCTGGGTCAACGGTTCAGTGCCAAAGAACTGATGCTTTTGCACTGTGGTGATGGAGAAGGCTCTTGAGAGTCCCTTGGACTGCAAGGAGATCCAACCAGTCCATCCTAAAGGAGATCAGTCCTGAATTTTCACTGGAAGGACTGATGCTGAAGCTGAAGCTCCAGTACTCTGGCCACCTGATGAGAAGAACTGACTCACTGGGAAAGACCCCGATGCTGGGAAAGATTAGGGCAGGAGGAAAAGGGGATGACAGATGAGATGGTTGGATGGCATCATTGACTCAATGGACATGAGCTTGAGCAAGCTTGGGAAGCTGGTGATGGACAGGGAAGCCTGATATGCTGCAGTCCATGGGGTCACAAAGAGTTGGACACGACTGAGCAACCAAACTGAACTGAACTGGGTCAACTCTATCTCAGGCACAAATCTCGACACTCTGTCCTGCTCACAGTTGAACACAAAAACCTCCCTGCCCACCAAGGCCACCTGCTCCCAAACAATCCAGGCGGCCACAGACACTTGGCCCTCACTGTTGTTCTGAACATAGACCCTTCTGCAGAGACCCTCAGAGAGGAGGGGGTGCTTCCTCAGCCACGTGACAACCCTTCCAAGCAAATTCTGTGCTGCCACCCTGAGTCCCCGCCTGCCAACATGCTGCCCATTCGTGGATCCTTTAACCATCCTGCACAGCTTGGTGTCAAGTCCAGCCACTTCCCTTTGGAGGTTTTCCAGTTTCCCTGTGCCCCTCCTAAAGTGTGTGGGTCAGATCACAGGTGTTATCCACCTTTTTCCAATTAAGCCTAAAACCTTCTCAGCAAGAGGCCAGGTCCTTAACTCAAGCGAAGCTTCCCGTTAACTGAAACCCCCAAATCCTTTTCACCTGGGCTACTGAGAAGCCTCTATCCCACAGGCTGAGAGGTGGTTTTGTGGCTCTCTCCCTATCAGATTTCATCTTGTTATCGTCAGCCACATTGCATTTCTTAAAGAGCTTCTGAGATCCATATTCTGAGCAAGTTTGCCATGTGGCCTATGAACCGCCCCTCCCAGCTCGATGTCCTCCGTGGGTCAAATCGACATTCAGATCTGCTGACAGCCCTGGGACCTGGGCCAGACAGGCTGCCCTCTGGACCGCCACCGGCCCCTTAATCGCTGCTCTCCGGGAGCGGCCGGGCACATTCCCTGACTCTGCTGCCCTGAAACGCAGTCCACTCTCCTGCACCCAAAGGATCCAACAAGAGATATGCCCAAAGCCACGCCCATCACTTGGGCTAGACATGCGCCTGCAGAAATGAGCAGCCTTGGCTCTGGGGAAGTCCCCTCTCCTGGTCCCCTTTCACGAGCCATCATGGCCGTGGGGAGTGGGCAGCTATCAGAGGAATATAATCTGGGTTTGCATCTCACCCCTTCCACCTTCTTCCTGTTTGACCTTGGAGAAGATCCTGCATCTCTGGCCGAATCACCCAATGAGCTAAAAGCAACTTGGAAGACACAAGGCACCATGCTGTCATGACTGGGGAGCCCAGCAGGACCTGAACCCCCAACTGTGAGGGGTCATCTTCCTGGGGAACAGCAGTGGTGGTGAACTGTGAGCCCCTTATCTCAGTGAAGCCCTCCAGTTAACCCTTAGCAGCTCGGGCCCAATATTCAGGGTCTTGGAGGGCCCTCCCCAAGCTGCCACTGCCCCTGGCAGTACAGGCCTGAGGCCTCTCCGGGGCTGCTTCCCCCTGGTCAGGGGGCAGCTCAGGACATGGCTTAGGGCACTGCCAGAGGGATGGGCCTGGGAGCCGGAGTCCTGGGTTCTTATTTGATCCTTCCTAGTCCTGGGGAACGAGGCAGCTCAGAGCTGCCCTGCCAGGCTCACAGGTTTTCTCCCCCTCCTGGTTTTATCTTCCCATCTGACCCTCCTCCTCACTAGTGTGCCCAGAACCGGGGAGGGAAGGGGGGTGGTTGGGGAAGAGCGACCTGTGAGGGCCTGAGGGCCAGCAGAAAGCTGAGCCGCGTCTGAAAGAGAGCACAGAGGAACCCAGAGCCCACTCACACCTAGGCTAGAGAAAGACATCTGGCTGGCAGGCGCCTTGCAAATGTTTTCTTTAGAATGAAAAGGAGAAAGAAAAAAGGTTTCTTTTAAAAAGGTGTGTGTGGGGGGGGGAATTCCCTGGAAGTCCAGTGATTAGGACTCAGAGCTCAGCTCTCACTGCCGAGGGCTCAGGTTTGACTCCCGGTCAGGGAACTAAGATCCTTGCATGCTTGCTGCACAGCACAGCAAAAAAGGAAAACAAAAGCAAGGGGACAAAAAACCCTAATTGAAATTCACAGTAGAGTCTGACCAGGCCTGAGCTTCTGCCCAGGAAAATGTGGGGCACAAATAAAGTGCAGAGGAGATACGTCCTCGGTGTGAAGAGGCAGAGCTTGGCTTGACGGAGAGCGGGGTGGACAGCTGTGGCTGACCCGAGAGGATGCTGGCTTGGGAACCAGAGGCCCGAGGTTTCTGCCCTGATTCTGTTTCGCGTTTGCTGTGTACCCTCAGGTAAGCGCCTCCCCTTCTCTGAGCCTCAATTTTCTCATCTGGCAAATGAGAGTGACTGGACTCCTCTTTTCCTGCAAAGAGAGGGACAGGGGCTGTCCCAGGACTGGGGGGCTGGGGTGCCTGGGAAACCAGCTGCCGGCTTCTCTTAGATAAAAGACAGCTGCGATGCTGCTCACCTCAACAGCTCTCTGAGACCACAACCCCCACCTCAAGGCAGCTGGGAGGTGTGTCTGGTCCTCAAGGCTGGCCCTTCAGTAAAGGCTGGGCCAGAATATCCTCTGGCTCTGGACTGACTCCACGGCCGCCCCTCCTTGCTGCCCCCCACCCTCTCTGAGTGGGCGCAGGTAGGGGGCGATTCACAACTTTTTTAGGGGGGAAGGGCAAGTGGCACTCTCTGGATACACAGAGCCCCCAGGGACTCCTGATGGCACCTGTCCTGGGGTCGGGGGAGGCCTGCGAGCAGCCTCTCCAGAGTGCCCCAGCTCTTCAGTTTCTGGACTGAAACAGAAATCACATCTCTCCGCCTGTCCCAAGACTCAGAGGGGACATATGTGTGTGTCTGTGTCTATAAATAACTAGTCGGCCGGGACTTAGCTTTAATACTGGGGGCCATGGCTCTGTATCCCGACTCCAGTATTCTTGCCTGGAGAATCCCATGGACAGAGGAGCCTGGGAGGGCTGCAGTCCGTGGGGTCACAAGAGTTGGACATGGCTCAGAGACTAAACTACCACGATTCTGGGTCCCGATTTAATCTCCGCTAAAATAACACAGAGGGATGTTCTCTATTATTTCTATGTCTGGTGGTAAAGTTTCTACAAAGGAAGAAAAAGAAAAATATGTCACAAGAATTGAGAGAGAGGGTGGCACGTGACTTGAATCACAGAAGAAGAGAAGAAAGAAAGATTTCAGGAATCGCAGCGTGGGACTGAGCTGGACCCCAATGCTAGCAGAAACGTGGGATTGAGCTGGACCCCGATGCCAGCAGAAACGTGGGATTGAGCTGGACCCCGATGCTAGCAGAAACATGTCCATTTCAGCACCACATGCAGAGCAACGTTATGCCCCACCCTGCAGCAGGCAGGATACCCTATCTCATCCTGGTCTCCCACACAGCAGCTGAGGACAGAGGTTCACCCCCGGCCCGGGTACAGCCTAGGCAGAGCTGGAAGAGAGCTCAGGGCTCTGGAGCTGGATGGTGGCTTGAGGGGAGTTCTGTAAACCTCGATTGGGCTGAATCCCATCCACAGTATCCCCCTGAATTCTGCCCCACCCTGACAACACATGAACCTCTGGCAGCAGGCAGAAGCGGCCAGCCTCTCCCACCGCCAAGACTCTGGTTCCGAACTTGGCTCTGCCCCCAGCTTCCCACCAGCGTGGGGCCTTTCTCGGCGTTTCCTCAACCTGCTTCCCCACATCCATCAGCAGAGTGTGTTCATCCAGTGGACAGACGGCACAGGGCTGGAAGCCAGCCGGCCTGGGCTGGGTCCTCTGCCTGCAGCTCAATGCTGTGCTACTCGGGGCAAGTGACCACACCTCTCTGAGCCTCGGTGTCATTATTTATCCAACACTATCCAAGAGGAGGGCTGAAATTATCTAACAGCCAAGAACTCTTTTGGTTCTAAAGGCTGAGTCTGCCAGATTCTGAGCGCGCCAGGGGCAGGGTTCCTAGAAGGTGCCATTTCTGTGACCCAGAGCAAGCCCTTGGCCCAGCCTCCCTCCTGCAGCCCCTCTCCCCTCACCTCGGAGCCAGCGCAGGAGAAAATAGTCATCCGGATTCGGCAGGGCGGGCAGCACATCCTGGACACTCTCCCGAAACTGCAGTGAGAGGCAGTGAGGTGAGCGGCAGGTCCCACCCTGACCACCCTCTGCCCAGGGCTCTCCATAGAGGCTTTCGCTGGACTCAGTACGGGGCAACTCTGCAGACATAGGCTGAGCACCTGGGCGGCACAGGACCCTCTGTGGGCCGTGCTGATGGGAGCTGGGTAGCAGAAGGAGGTGGGCAGGAAGTGCGACACCACCCCGGCCTGGCTGCTTCATGGCCGGTGGGCAGACACGTCCCTAGATTACTGTCACAGCAGACAACCTGGGGTGAGCCACCGTGAGAGCATCTGTTTACCAAGCATTTCTGGTGCACCCAGCACTTAACTCAGCACTGATTCATTCTTCACTCAGAATCCCTAGAGGTATGACTGCTCCCATTCTACAGACGAAGGAATCAGAGCTCAGAGAGGTGAAGTAACGTCCCCAAAGTCAGCAGCTAGTAATCAGCAGAGCTGGTGAGCCAACCCCGGTCTGTCCCAGGCCAGAGCAGGCACGCTTTCCACCATGGTCTCCCCCCTTAGTGATGGAATGCTGAGCAACATGCTGGGGGGCAAAGAGTTAGATTCTGACTGGGGCCAGGAAGAGGGGGGTCTCATGTGACTTCCTATAATAAATGGCATTTGAGCTTGAAGGACTCCAAGGCAGCCATCCGGGCAGAGGACACAGTTCCAGGCAGAAGCCACAAAGGGGGAAAGGGCGGCCAGTGCCAAACGAGAGCTGGACACTGACCCCAGGGATGGCCACGCCCACATCCCACCGCTCCTGACCCTGGACCTGACATGCTGTGCTGTCCCCAAGCCTCCCGCTCCCAGTCACTGACCTATGGGGCAGCCACAGAGGGACCAATGAGAACCCACCACCTCTGCCCCTTGCCGGGTCAGCCGGGGACTCAAACCATCCCAGCCCCCAGACAGCTCCCAGAACCCCAGGGACACTGGCGTGCCGCCACCCCTCACCAAGGACCCTCCCCAGCCCCCGATTCCTAGTTTAATCACCACCTAATCCCTTCTCTGCCTGGTTTCCCCTGCAGGTCAGCAGTAATATCTGAACCCTCCCTACCCCCCAGCCTCCTGGGATGGCGAGGCCTGGCCAGGAGCGACGCCTTCATGGGGCTGGTGCCGCCGCTGCCCCGCTGTTACTGGCAGGAGGCACCTTCCAGCCCTCCTCCCCCAGGTTCTCCGCAGTGGGCAAGTGCCCGGTTGTGGAGCCTCCAGACCTTAAGGCTGGACCCAGTTGGTTCCAAGAATGGGCATTCTCTCCTCTCCCCAAGGGCAGCTGGTGGGAGAGGGTGGGGCTCCGAAACTGCTGTCCCCTTCCTCTGCCCAGGTGCCAAAGCAAAGCCAGGCTTACCTCCTTGTCTCCTGAAAAGCATCAGCCCAGAGTCCCCAGCCAGGGAGGCTGCGGGGGGGTGGGGGGTGGCGGGGGTGGCCGGGTGGCAGGGCAGGGGAGTTGGGGTGGGGAGTGAGGAGCTGGTCTCAGCTCAAACTAACCCCAACTCACTCTGGCACCGGTAGGATCCCAGGCTCGGCCCTAGCAGGTGCTGTCCCTCCACCATCTCGTCCAAACTCCTCAATTTCTTCCCTCAAGGAGCGAGCAGAGAAGGTCGCAGACAGACTCGGGGCCAGAGCAGAAGCCATCCAAGTCTCCCAAGGAGCCCTCGGGGGGCCCCTTCCAGGTGCCACTCATTGCCCCTAGGCCAGAGGAAAACCTCCCGGAAATGGAGGGGAACCTGAGGCCCTGCCCTTGCTCCGGGGCCGGCTGCCAGTGCCTGCGAATCAACGTTGCCTTTGTGCCCCGCCAGCTGGCTCCGTGGGCTCCCAAGCAACCACTTCTTTCCCAGGTGGCAGCGCCGAGGACTCTCCCGGGGATGGGGCCGGGGCGGCCAAACTTCCCCGGGGTCCCCTCGGCCGGCGGCCGCCCGCGGACCCGCGCTCGCCTCCCACCCAGCCCCTTCCCCGGCCCCGCCGCCTCCGGAGGAGGAGCCGGCCGTCGTCGCCCGGGCCGGGGCGAGGCTCACCTTGGCCAGCGCCTCCTTCTGCTTGGGGCTCAGGTCGCCGACCCTGCCGCTCATCGTGGCTCAGGCTCGGGGCGCGGCGGTTGCCGCAGCAGATGGAGCGCCGCCGCTCTTGCTGCCGCCGCAGCCGGAGTCGAGTCCCAGCCTTGTGCCGGGGCCGCTGGCGGCGGCCAAGCCCCGCCTCTTAAAGAATCCCAAGGGGCGGAGCGGGGAGCGAGGCGCCGGGCGCGGGAGCATCCGAGGCGGATCCCCTCCGCCCTCCCGAAGCCGAAACCTGGGCGGAAGGGACGCGAGCGAGTGCCCACCCGGGGCCGAGGCCGGTGGACGGCAGCGGGGCCGGAAGTCTGGGTTGCAGTCCCAAATTTACCTTTAGCCCACGGTGTGACCTTGGAGGAGACACCTGAGCTGTCTGGGCCGTGTGACCCCCATCTGAGTACTATCTAATGATTTCTTGTAAGATCAGGTTCCCCCGAGTGCCAGACTTCTCCCTCCAACCCAGGAGGCAGCTTGCCTGATGCCCCTATCCCCGGGGGCCAGGTCCCCTAAGACTAGCCATCGCTTCCAGGACAGTGGCTTTTTTTCTCTGGGGTCCCTGCCCTCCTCCTGTCCTGCCATGGATTTGTGGCCGCTGCTGCCAACCCAACTGGGGGGCTTAAAGGGGTTAACAGCCTTTCCCCTTCCTGCTGTGGGGCAGGCAGTCTGAGGGGTAGGGAAGCCCAGACCTTATCTCCCCACCCAGGGCCCTGTCCTCTGCTCCTGACCTTCTCAGCTCTCTGAGAGTCTCGCAAGGTGCTGGCACCCTCCGCTAGCATGGAGGAGTGCTTCCTCTCTGGGAGTCAGAAGATCTTGGGTTTGAATCCTAAATTTTCCCCTTCTTTTTATGAGACTTCGGGGAGCAAGTTCACCTCTGAATCCAAGCCTCTTCGTTCACTAAATGGATTTGGATGATCGGGGACCTCGGGTCAGCGGGAGAGGATAAAGCCAGCTAACGTACATAATGCCCTGGGTGCAATGCTTAGCCCAGGGGTCCCCTCTGTGATCACTGCCCTCATCCTCTCTGCTCAGCCTGCCTTTGCAGCCTGCCTGGCCAGGCTTCAGCCTCGGGGTGGGAATACAGAGTGGACAGGGAGGAAACCACAGTGAAAGCCGATGGCCCAGTGAAAGCTTATCTGCTTCCCCCGCCCACAGCCAGGGGCTGGAGCTGTGGGTTCCCCGGGTAGTTGCAAGCCTCACTTGTGGGACAGAAGCCATCTGACTGTCCTGCTGTGTCCCCTCCCCACACACTGAAGCCATTCCCTACTTTCCAAGCTCACCAGACTTCCCTCTCTGCCCGGGTTCCCCCTCCCCCATGCTAATCCTGCCACCAGGGTAGCAGCGGGTCACATGCCTTGGCCATTCTTTCCTCCTACTGCATGCCAGGCCCTGGGTGCTGTTCTGGGGATCCTGAAATGAGTAGGGTGCCATCCTGCACTCCCAAAAGTGAGACTCAGCCACCAGAGGCGGTAGTGTTAAAGAACCCACCTGCCAACACAGAAGATACCAGAGACCCAGGTTCAATCCCTGGGTCAGGAAGAGTCCCTGGAGGAGGGCATGGCAACCCACTCCAGTGTTCTTGCCTGGAGAATCCCATGGACAGAAGAGCCTGGCAGGCTGTGGTCCATAGGGCCACAGTTGAAGTGACTGACACAGCTGAAGTGACTTAGCATGCACGCATGCACGCCCTGGTGTCTGGCGCTTGGGCCTATTTTCTGGGCCACGGATCACTAATACTCAGGCTCCCTTGAGGAACTAGAGTACAAGGACGAGATAAATGTCCCAAAGAGAGCCTGACTTTGGGTTGGAAGCATCCTCGAAAGCTTCACAGAGGGAGCAGCATTGGACTGGGCCCTAAAAATCTGGGCTGGGGGACATCCCTGGCGGTCCAGAGGTTGAGAATCTGCCTTGCAATGCAGGGGACTTGGGTTCAGTCCTGGTAGGGAAACGAAGGTCCCACAGTCCATGCAAGCCACCGGGCTGAGCGCCAGAACCCGTGTGCCACGACTGAGACCTGACACAGCCAAGTCAATAAACTTTTCTTTTAAGTTAAAATCTGGAGTAGCAGGAAATGGGAAGGAGATTCATTCCATGCTGGCATGATGGCAAGAACAAAGTTTTGGCGGTAGGTGGGAAGCATAGCTACAACCAGACAGGAGACGAGAGAAGGAATAAAGTGCGAAGCTCAACGGGACCTTGCTGTGGCCTTGCTTAGGGGCATCTGTGCTGTTAGACCGTGAGTTCCTGGGAACAGGACCCCGTTTTACTCAGTCCTGAGTCCCCACAAGCCCCTTCCCCCACACAGCATACTGTACACAGGAGCTGCTCCATAAATGAATACCGAGTGAATGCAGGGAACACTCTCACAGGCACCGAGCTGGGAGCCCGGGGACGGAGACTTAAACATGGATCATTCAAGGATCAAGCCACGAACTCACCTTACGTAACAGCTGTGGAAACTGAGCCCCGAAAAGACCGTGGCCTGTCCCCAAAGGCATCAGTGGTGTGACTGCTGAGGAGAGCTTTGCCCGCTCCCTGGCACATGGAAGGTGCTGGGTTGCCCCCTCCCTTTGCTGGCTGGCATTGCTGGAGAGGCCCAGAGCCAAGCCCCTGCCACCTCTGTGCTATCTCTGGGAGAGTGGGAAGCAGACAGCCCTCGGCTCTCTGGGTTAGAAGGCAGAGGCAGGCTGTGGCAGGCCTCTGAAAGACCCTTGGGAGGATTTTGCCCTGCGCCTGGCATGGCCTCTGCTGGGGTGGTGTGCAGCCGGGCACAAGGTGAAGGTCTTGGGTCCAGCCTGGTGGCCAAGAGGCCCCCATCCCCACCCCTGCAAGGCGTTTTCAGGCAGTCCTGATGGGGCAGGAGGTAAATGGGCCTCCCCTCCCCCCAGGGTTAAGAAGTTGGAGATTCAGTCCCTATTGACCGAAACTCCAAGACCAGAATAGCAGGACAATTAAAGTGAGGGGGCTGGACCCTGCCCAGACCACATATTTCTCCGCATATTTCTTCCAGTCAGGAGACTCCCTGACCACACGTGCACAGAAAGGCTCCCTGGAGGCCAAAGGGGAGCTATGGCAAACGCTTTTCGGTAGAATCCATCTTGGCTAAGAGATGCGTGTGCACACGGCAGGATCCTGAGATAGACCAAATACGAACTGTGAGCCAGGCCAATCAAAATGACTGGCCAAAGGAAACCGGAAGAGATGCCCCCGTAAAAGTAATTCACAGTGCCACGAGGGTGCGACTCTGGGGCTCACGCTTTGAGTCTGCCCGTGGGTCTATCTATCTACGGTAATGTGCTTTTTTTTTCCCTCTTAATACTTCACGTGTTTCACTACTTTCCGTCCTTGTGAGAATTCTTTCCTGCAAAGCCCAAGGGCCAGGGCTCTTGTCACTGACCACTGGCTCAGCACCTGGGATCTGGTACTCTCACCGCAGCAACCCAGCTGGGAACCCAAGCCCTGCTCCATGTCATCGCAGGCTGAGGCCAGCCAAGACCCCCTGAAGTCCTGCCCTGGCTACAGATTCATCAGCTTTGGCTCCGGGCAGGGCACAGCCACCCACCTTGCTATGTGCCTGGCTGCGATCTTTCTCTAAGACCCTTCCAGGGCCAAGCTGAACTTTTCAGTGAAGGGCCCACTCAGAGGAAACTGGAGCAACCGCTCGTGTTGGTTCGGCACTCTGCAGACAACAAGGAACTCTCAGAGCTGGCTTGTCATTGAAGCCCGTGGTGACCCTCTAAGTGGGTAGGTCAGGTGACTTCTTGAGGAACCCAGGGGAGAAATCTGGTCACACCAGCGTGTCTACAGTTGTGACTTGAACCCAAGTCTCCGGCTTCTGGGCCAAATGCTCCTAGGTGCCCATGCATGTGGACTAGCCTGGAAGCTTCCTGGAGAGGCTGCCCAGGAAAGCACAAGGAAAACATTTACCCCAGCAGCAAGCATGACTCAGGTGGTAAAGTATCTGCCCGCAGTGTGGGAGGCCCAGGTTCGATCCCTGGGTCGGGAAGATCTCCTGGAGGAGGAAATGGCCATCCATTCCAGTGGTTTTACCTCGAAAATTCAGTGAAAGAGGAGCCTGGTGGGCTACAGTCCACAGAATTGCAAGAAGTCAGACAGAACTGAGCGACTCACATTTTTCACTTTTCAGCAACAGTCTCCAGCCCCACCCAAGCCCCCTCTGCCAGGGTATCTGGAGTTGCCTACTGTGAAGGCCTAGATGAAGTCTTTTCCCAAGCCTTGGGGCTGCCTCTTTCTCCTTTGTCCACTCAAACTTACCTATCTCTAGGCTGCTATCAAATGGCCAATCTGATCGTGTAAGTCCTGGAATCAAAACTGGATTATATATTTATTTATTTATTATATATTTTGTCGTTGTTCAGTCTCTCAGTCATGTCTGACTCTTTGCGACCCCATGGACTGCAGCACACCAGGCTTCCCTGTCCTTCACCAACTCTAAGAGCTTGCTCAAACTCATGACCACTGAGTCAATGATGCCATCCAACCATCTCATATTCTGTTATCCCCTTCTCCTCCTGCCCTCAGTCTTTCCCAGCATCAGGGTGTTTTCCAATGAGTCGGCTCTTTGAATCAGGTGGCCAAAGTATTGGAGCTTCAGCTTCAGCATCAGTCCTTCCAATGAATATTCAGGACGGACTGCCTTTATGATTAACTGGTTTGATCTCCTTGCAATCCAAGGGACTCTCAAGAGTCTTCTCTAACACCACAGTTCAAAAGCATCAATTCTTCAGCACTCAGCCTTCTTTACAATCCAACCCTCACATCCATACATGACTACTGGAAAAACCATAGCTTTGACTAGATGGACCTTTGTCAGCAAAGTGATGTCTCTGCTTCTTATTATCTACAAAAATGAAACTCCTCCAGGCTGGTTACTTAGCGAGAATCCCTCCTCCACATCCCCACTTGTTCTCCAACCCCCAAGCCCCGTCTGAGTATGCGGCTCCCCTGCTCAAGAATCTGCAGTGGCTCCCTAGTGCCTTCTGCAAGGATCAGCCCAACCTCACTGACCTGTAGTCGAGGGCTTACCCCGGCTCACCCCAGCATTCCCGTGGCCTCCATGGCGCTCCTACCCGCCGCGCACTTTTGTCTCAGAGAAGCCCCAAGCTGCTCCTCAGATTTGCCCTCCCCCCTCTTTAGAGTTGCTTCCCTCTCCTGTCTCTCCCTGGCCTTCAAAGCCCAATCCAGTCCTGTTTCCAGCAACCTCGCCCTGATCCTCCCAGCCCAGCATGACCTCCGCCAACCAGTAGCCCCCTCTCTGCTGGCCTTGACACTGACCGCTTTGTATTGTAGTGGTGATGACGAGGCACAGCCCGGCCCTACAGAAAGAGCCCAGCCTCACGGCCCGAGGCGAGATCCAGGCTCTGCCTCTTGCCAGCTCTGTGATGGCTGCGCTGTTCTCAGTGTGTCCCGCAGGGCATGGAGTGCAGACAGCTGAAAGAAGGCTGCTGGGACCCAGAGCCTGAGGAGGTGTGTGGTAACAATTTTAGTCTGAGTAATACCCAGGGCTGGAAATTCCTCTGGGAGGTGGTTCTGAACCCAGACAGGAGCCCTGGACTGGGAGTCCAGAGCCTGGGCTTTAGACCACTTATTTATTTATTAATATTTATTTATTTGGCTACGCAGGCTCTTAGTTGCAAGCATGTGGGATTAGTTCCCTGACCAGGCATTGAACCCAGGCCCTCTGCGTTGGGAGTGTGGAGTCTTAGCCACTGTACCACCAGGGAAACCCCCTGGTTTTTATTTTATTTACTTATTTTTGGCTGTCCCAGGTCTTCCTTGCCGCATGCGGGCTTTCTCCAGTAGCCGTGAGTCGGGGCCACTCTTCGCTGTGGGGCGCAGGCTCTAGGCATGCAGGCTTCGGTGGGCCACGCCTCAGCGCCCACACTTGCGGCGAGTGGCCTCAGTCACTGTGGCTCGGGGGCTCTAGGGCACAGGCTCAGCAGCTGCCCCTCAGCGTGTGGGAGCTTATCGGACCCGGGACCGAACCCAAGTCTCCCGTACTGACAGGCAGATTCTTACCCGCTTGGCCACCAGGGAGGTCATGTTTGCTTGTGGTTTTTGGCTGCAGTACAGCTGATTGACAGGGCTGCGCCGATCTCCGCTGTGCCACACAGCGACTCAGTCATGCACTGGTGAGCACTCTTTGGGTATATTCTTTCTCATTTAGGATTGTGGAGTGACCATTCAGCAGGCAGCCTCCTCGGGGCCGTCTGCCCTTGACCTCTGGGCCTCAGATGACCCTTCTCTGGAACAAGGGCCTTGACCAGGAGGTCAGAGGCCCCAGGGTGCCCTGCCCTCTGGTTCTGTGGTGCCAACGGGCAAGGGGTGGTTCGGAGATTGGCATGGTGATTCGAGAGTTGGAGAGAACGGTCCTTTAAACCTTTCAACAAATATTTGTGGAACACTCTACTTGCAGGGGGCTGGGGCAGCTGGAACTCTCCGGAAAGCCCTTGCGCTTGTGGGAGGCCGTGCAGAAAGGCCCAGACTCTGAGCCTCTGCCAGCCCTGCCACATGCTGCCTCGAGTCTTCTTCTGACACAAGTGGGGGGAGAATAAACAGATCTGCACCGCCTGGGACAGCGGAGGGGACAGCGGCAGGCTGAGGCCGCTGCAGTGAGGGACCTGCTCTACTGCCTGCCCGCCCGCCCCGTCCAGGCGGTCCAGGCTCCCGAATGGAGCTCCAAGCTCAAGCGCCTGTCATACCTCGGCCCCACGAGCACACGGGCAGCAGGAGTGGGGCCGGGCGGGGAGACTCATCAGAGGTCCTGCCCGCTGGGGAGTTCCTGGTCCACAGGAGACAGCCAAGGCAACAGGCCATTCCATATAGAGCGGTCAGTTCCGCCTTAGCAGGTGCAGACGGGAGGGTCCCTGTCCAGTCGAGGATGGGGACAGCCTAGGTTCCCCAGAGCTCCCATGGCTGAGCAGGAGTCGGCCAGACAGGAGGGAATGGGAGGCCTGGAGACCATTCATTCATTCATTCAGGCCTTCACTCATGCGTGTGGGCTCGGTCGTGTCCGACTCTTTTGTGACCCCATGAACTGTAGCCCACGAGGCTCCTCTGTCCATGGGATTATCTTGGCAAGAATACTGGAGTGGGTTGCCACTTCCTTCTCCAGGGGATCTTCCAGACCCAGGGATTGAACCTGCGTCTCCTGCTTTGGCAGGCGGATTCTCTACCGCTGTGCCACCTGGGAAGACCCGTTCATTCATGCATCTGGTACATATTTAACTGAGCACTTTGCTAATCGTGAGGTAAAAAGATGCCTGCAGGCAACTTACAGTGTTGGAGAGGGGCACACCCTGACTGAGATCAGGCTGTGGAGAAGTGTGTAGGGGGTGGGGGCCACATAAAGAGTCAGGGCTTGGGGGTGCATGGAGGTAGGAGGGCCAGCTGTTGGGAAGGACCCTTGAGCGGTGTTGTTCAGTTGCCAAGTCGTGTCCGACTCTGCGACCCCATGGACTATAGCATGCCAGGCTTCCCTGTCCCTCACCATCTCCTGGAGTTTGCCCGAGTTCATGTCCATTGCATCAGTGATGCCATCCAACCATCTCATCCTCTGTCGCCCATCTCTGAGTGGGAGGGGTGGCGGGGCGGGGAAGGGGTTATTCTGAAATCCTTGAGCTGGGCGATGGTCTTTCTCCATCTCAGACCTGGGGTATCCTGGAGGTTGGACGAGAGTGGAATATCCGACAGGTGAGTTCAGACTGTGGACAAGAGTACCTTTGAAGGTCAGAGGGCCACACAAGGATTTCCCTTGGGGAGAAGGATACATACCAGGGAGGGGGTGGGCCAAGGAGCCCTCAGGGTCCAGCCACAGGCCTGCCTGACTGCCCAGAATACAGGATGGCAACGTGTTGATTCCCTCACGGTTTGCTCTCCACCACCTGCTCTCCCCGTGGACATGCCTCGCTGCCTCTCACCCTGCACTGATGCTGCCAGAGCAGAGGCAGCAGCCAGGAGTCCGGTGGCCAAAACATGGTTCCTCCAGTGCCAAAGTCACCGGCCCCCTCTGGGTGCCAGTCACCTGGGGAGAAGGCTAATCCTCGCCTCGCTCCCAGGGCTGCCGAGGGAATTCTGAGTGAAATAGGGCTGGAAACACACGGGCAGGCTGCTCAGTGCTCTGATCTCTCCTGTATTATTCCTGGAGGCACAACAGAACGTGAGAAATCAGGCCTCTGGCTCCTTCTCAGGATCCCCCTTCCTCCTCACTTCCTCAGTCCACCGGGCTTTGTGGAGACACAAATCCTCTCCCCGCCCCGCTTCCCACACCCGAGCTCCCTAATTAAGCCCCTTACCTTCCCCGGTATCGCTGTCTAATCCCTAAACCCTTTCTCACCGGTCTCCAGTTGTCTCCAGCAGTCAAATCCCTTTAGAAGGAGGTGGCCCAGTTAGCTGTGAACCGAGAGGCTGGGGGCAGGGAGCAGGCACTTCAGGGCTCCCAGAGGGGAGGGGCTAGGAGGAGAGGGCAAGAGCGGGTCCTGGAGACCCTGACCCGGCTCTGGCGCCAGCTGGCGAAAGCCTGGAGGCTTCCCTTGGGAGGAGTGGGCTGTCATTTCTACCCACACCCTTGCACCCAGATTCTGCTGCCAGGCTCGTTCACTCCCTGCCCATGCCTTTGAGAAGCGGAGCAGCCCGTTCTGCAGCCAGACTACCTGGGTTCAGGTGGGGTCCATCACCGACTGGGGTTACTTGACCTCAATGCCTCGATTTCCCTCTGCCAGCTGGCAATGACAGTCTTCCTACTTCATGTGGTGCTGATGGATTAGCGTGAGTTCATGCAATTCTCTTGAACAGTGCCTGGAACATAGGAAATGTCTTGGTTGTCTTACTTGAATTTCCTGCTCCCCCCCCCCGGATATTTTTGCCATTTGGGTCTGTTATTTGGCTGCACCGGGTCTCAGTGCAGCACGTGGGGTCCTCGACCCTCCCTGTGGCATGCGAGACTTTTAGTTGCGGCATGTGGGACATAGTTCCCTGACCAGGGACCGAACCCCGGCCCCCTGCATGGAGAAGGCAGAGTCTTAGCCACTGGATCAGCAGGGAAGGCCCTGCCGTTCAGGTCTTAACCCACACCACCCTCCTCCTGGAGAGGCCTCCTTCCCTGGCACTGAAGCTGAGGCAGCCCCCAGCCCCGGTCACTCACTCTCTAATGCCATTTTCTCTCCTTCGTGTGGCACTTACCATGGTCTGAAATAAGTGGTTTTGTCTGACCATCTCTTCTCGAGGGCAGGAGCCGTGGCTGGTGATGGTCACAGCTACACACCCAGTGCCTAGAACCCCACTGGGGTGGCCATCCACTTGTGGGCATGACCTCAGGGGACTGGATGCTGACCCCCCTGACGACCCCTCCACGCTGTCTGTCCCCTGAGGACTGGACCCTGGCCATGCTGACTACCCCCCACGCTGCAGCCCCTCCCCCGACACGTCACACTTTCTCGGCCACTCTTCACCTGCCCCGTGTGAGCTCAGGTGAGTCATCACCCCCCACTGGGCATCTGGATGCGTGGAGGGAGGTGGCGAAGAAACCAGGCAACCGAGGGCCAGCCTAAGACTTTGCTGAGATGATTCGGTATGTGTTCTGGGGCTCGTGCCTATAATGTGAAGAGACCTCAAGGACCTCTGAGTGCTGAAAATACAGCCCTCCCTGCCACCATCTAGTGTTCTCCGGCTGCAACTGGCTCTGAAGCCCCTGTCAACTCGGGGAAAGAAAAAAAAAGCAAAGCACAATCTAAAAGTTATGTTTAATTTGGTGGTCAGATCTAAGGACTTAAGCCCAGAACACAGCATCTTGGATAATTGTGAGAAACTGTTCAAAGAGGAAGCAGTGGGGAGCCAAGAGGGCTAGGAGCTTTTGCGACAAAGACCAGGTAGTCGGAACATCAGAAGATTACTGTTGATAAAAGGAACTGGATAGCTCAAGTTAAGGAACTTAGCGCTTTTCTGTGTCTGGGAGGATGCAGGAGTCTGGGCTCACTGAAATCATTCCTTTGATATGCACCTCGGCAATCTGGGGCCAGCAGCCTATACATCCTCATCCCATGGGTGATGAGTTCCTGGGAGCAAGGCTTTGCCCTCCTGGAGGGCTCAGTCACATGTCCAACTCATGTGCCGTCCCCTAAACTGTAGCCTACCAGACTCCTCTGTCCATAGGATTTCTCCCGGCAAGAATACTGGAGTGGGTTGCCATTTCCTCCTCCAGGGAATCGTCTGGACCCAGGGATCCAACCCGCGTCTCCTGCATTGGCAGGTGGATTCTTTACCACTGTTCTGCCCGGGAAGCCCTCCCGAAGGCCCCCTTTGTACAAACAGCAGAGACCACTACCTGGCTGGGTGTGCCCCACCCCTCATCCCAGGAGCGCTGCCTGGGGACTAGCCTGCCGCCTGGTGGCAGCTTTGGCACATTGCCGCTCCTCCATCACAGGGACTGAGGTTCGTGCTCAGAGGCCGACTTGTATTCTGAATATGGATTTGCCCTCTCCATATCCTGCCAGCACTGCCATCCATGGACTCGCGGGATGCTTGCCCACTTTATGCACAGCCTGGAATCACACTGAAGAATTCATTTCACAGCAGAGGAAGAGCAGCTCGTGCCAGCCGCCCCCCACCCCACATACCCCATTCCTGGTACTAAGTCTAAATCATTTCCCTGCCCCGACCCCATTAGTGCATGCGCCTCACACTTTCGTTAGCAGCTTCATTTCTTCCCCTGGCCCCATGCAACTTTAGCAGGGGTGAGGAAAGATGAGGGACACGGGGGCCTCTACCACACAGTTCATAGTCCAGCCCAGGGCCGGGAAACCTTGTATGCCAAGACACAAGCCACTTGGGATAACAGAACGCCTGATGAAAGGAGGGCCCCTACCCCCAACAACTGTTTAGTCCAACTTCCATCTGGGGACCCAGGGCAAGAAAGCTGATCTCAGCTGCTCCCCCCCCAGCCCCCAGCCCACAGGCTCCCACAGATGGAAGGCTAGGATGTGGACATTTCTACGGAGGCAGAGGTGTGTTCCAGGCGGGGGACAGGTGTGAGCTAAGATCTGCATCTGGGAGGTGTGTGTGTGCCGGGGGAATGCAAGGACCCCCTGCCTTGGGAAGAAGTGTGGGAATAGGGAGTCAGTGGTGGAAACATGGACAGGGAGGCAGAAGAGTCAGCAGCCTGGCTGACTACAGGCTCTGTCTTTGCAGCCTTGTCACTGGGGCTGACAGACAGGCTGGGATAGTCACAGAATTGGAGAAGCAAGACTCTCCATGGACCCCATGGGGCCTCCACAGTGCATTGAACAACTTAGGAGGAATGATACCTTACAAAAGAAGGGTGTCATAACAATCAGGAGACTTAAAGGGCAGAACACTGAGTCTGCTGGGGCCCCAGGGTGCCCCTTCACAACAGAACTCCACACTGGTGATCTGAACTTCCTGTTTCTCATCCGCTTGATTAGAGTTTTGCTACTATACAGCCAGCCCTGCATTATTTTTTTCATTGAAGTGAAATTCACACAACCTAAAAGTAACCACTTTAAGGTGAAAAAAATATATATATATTTTCCTGGAGATCCAGTGGCTCAGACTTAGCATTCCCAATGCAGGGGGCATAGGTTCCATCCCTGGTCAAGGAACTAAGATCCTGCATGCCCCACGGTGAGGCCAAAAATTAAAATAAGTAAGCAAATAAGTAATATTGAAAAAAAAAAGATAATTGGCAAAATAACTGAAATCTTAAAAAAAAATCAAAAAAGTAAAAAATTCAGTGGTATTGAGTATATTCACAATGGTGGGCAACCGGCTTCTCTATTCAGTTTCAAAACCTTTTTGTCACCCCAGAGGGAAGCCCCAAACCACGAAGCAGTCACATGTCATTTCCCCCTCCCCTCAGCCATTCATCTGCTTTCCATCGGATTTATCCATTCTGGACACATTTTACAATAATTTTAATACATGGCCTCATGTCTGGCTTCTCTCACTTAGCATAATGTTTTCACAGGTCATTCATGTTGTCACAGATGTCAGCACCTCATTCCTATTTGTGCTGTGCTCAATGGCTCATGACTGAGAGTCGTGTCTGACTCTTTACCACTGAGCCACCTGGGAAGCCCTATTCTTGTTTGTGACTAAATAATATTCCATGATATGGACGTATCAAAACTCAGTTCAGTTGCTCAGTAGTGTCAGACTCTTTGCGACCCCATGGACTGCAGCACGCCAGGCCTCCCTGTCCATCACCAACTCCCGGAGTTTACTCAAACTCATGTCCATTGAGTTGGTGATGCCATCCAATCATCTCATCCTCTATCGTCCCCTTCTCCTCCCACCTTTAATCTTTCCCAGCATTGGGGTCTTTTCAAATGAGTCAGTTCTGTGCATCAGGTGGCCAAAGTATTGGAGTTTCAGCTTCAGCATCAGTCCTTCCAATAAATATTCAGGACTGATTTCCTTTAGGATTGACTGTTTTGATCTCCTTGCAATCCAAGGGACTCTCAAGAGTCTTCTCCAACACCACAATTCAAAAGTATCAATTCTTCAGTACTCAGCTTTCATTATGATCCAACTCTCACATCCATACATGACTACTGGAAAAACCAAGGCTTTGACTAGATGGACCTTTGTTGGCAAAGTAATGTCTCTCCTTTTTAATATGCTGTCTAGGTTGGTCATAACTTTTCTTCCAAGGAGCAAGCATCTTTTAATTTCATGGCTGCAGTCACCATCTGCAGTGATTTTGGAACCCCCAAAAATAAAGTCTGTCACTGTTTCCCCATCTATTTTCCATGAGTTGATGGGACCAGATGCCATGATTTTCGTTTTCCGAACGGTGAGTTTTAAGCCAACTTTTTCACTCTCCTCTTTCACTTTCATCAAGAGGCTCTTTAGTTCTTCGCTTTTTGCCATAAGAGTGGTGTCATCTGCATATCTGAGGTTTACCCATTTATTCACTAATGGACATTTCAGTTGTGAAACTGAGGGTGATGAGTCAATCCATTTCACCAGCCTTAACTAACCAAGGTCATTTTAAGATGTATGTCCTCAAAGCAGCACATGGCATAAACAATAAGATGTTCACCCGAGTTGTTTTCTAGAGACAGAGTCAGCTGTGTTGAGTCTGAGCTGAGCCGGTTAAGACTGAATAGGACCACTGACCCTCCACCTGGGCACATGCTGGGTTTGTGCTTGGAAACCTTTTGACTTCAAAGAGCTGACAATTCCACTCTTAGATTATGCGATGAATCTGCAGAGGCTTGTAGCTCAGTTACGTCTGCACAGAATGAAGAATACCGCACTTTTCCCCAATCACCTTTCCCTAGGGTCCCCACCTCCCAGACCACCCTGCTGGTTTATTTTCATCCCATAAATACCCTGAGCCCCTGGCCTTCAAGGGGGCAGACTCAAGACTGGTTCTCCTATTTCCTTGCTTGGCTGTCTTACAAATAAACCCTCTCTTTGCTGCAAACCTCAGTGTCTCAGCGTTTCGCCTTGTGCAACAAGCAAAGCAAACCTGTTTCCTTCTTTTGGCTGTTGTGATAGTGCTGCGATGGACGCTGGTGTACCAACATCTGTTCAAGTGCTTGCTTTCAATTCTTTTGGATATACCAAGGAGTGGATCGGTGGGTAATTCTCTGTTTGTATGTTTTTGAGGAACCACCACCCTGATTTCCACAGCAGCTACATCATTTTGCATTTCCACTGTTAGTCCATTTTGAGTTAATTTTTGTATACGGTGCGAGGTAGGAGTCCAACTTCACTCTTTTGTTGAGGAGAATGTTCTTGCCCTCACTGAATGGTCCCGGTGCCCTTGTTGAAAGTCAATTGGCTGTGGATGTCTGGGTCTATTTCTGGACTCCCAAGTCCATTCCATGTATCTATATGTCTATCTTTCCCATGTTGTATTTGGCTACTGCGCCTTTGTTGTATGCCATATTCTCTCCAACTAATTCTTCAGGAGCATGTTGGTGGTGACACAGGTGTCCCCTGCAATAGTCTTTCCATTTTTCTGCATGCTTGAAATCTTTCATAATAAAATACTGGGAAAAGAATGTCACACCTCCTTAGGACTTTGGTCTTTGATCACCATACAGTTTTTCAAAAGGCCCAGTTTTCAGACTGAGCCAGCTCCTAGCAGCAGCAACCCCTGGGGAGTAAAGGACAAGTTTTGGGACCATTCGCATAATTTTCACATTGCTGCGGGCATCAAGAGATGACCTGTCGGGGGTTCTGACAGTGCTGGTCTTCTACCTTGCCCGTTTCAAAGCCCAGGAAAGTGACCAGCCTTAAGACCCAGCCGCAGGGCCCCTCTGAGGCTCTGGGCCCCTGGGGCCGGGAACGCGGGCACCTCTCTCTGCCCCTCCAGGACTCTTGTCTCAATCTCCCCCCTCCCCATCACCCACCTGCCTGCCAGACCACTCTCTGGGTCGTCTCCTGGAGCTCAGTCTGGTAGAGAGGTGGGGAACCAAGCAAGCCGACCTTGTGACCGTCAGGCCAGGCCTCTCAAGAGCAAGGATCAGTGTCCAGACCCCCAGAGGTTCCCCGCTGCTGCCCGCCTGGGCCCCTCGGCGTGCCTCGGCCTCCCCGAGTCACCAAGTATCTTGAACCTATCCTTGTCGGGGTCCTTTCCTCTGGTCTCTGCCATCACACACCCTAAAACTGCGGGCACCGCCTGTGAGTGTGCACCTGCGCGTGGCTACCGTCGCTCCGCGTTCTCCGTGGCCACCAGGGGGCGCGCGAGGCCCGGCCTGGGTGCTGGCGGAGCCGAGGGCCCGCCCCGCCGCCGGCGCCCCGCCCCGCCGCCGGCGCCCCGCCCCGCCCCGTCTGGCTGCAGCCCCGCCCCGCCCCGTCCGGCTGCAGCCCCGCCCCGCCCCTTGGGCCCCGCCCCGTCCGGCTGCAGCCCCGCCCCCGGCCCTCAGCGCCCCGCCCTGTCCGGCTGCGCCCCCGCCCCCCCCCCCCCCCCCGCCCCCCCCCCCCCGGCACCCGGGACCCCCTCCCCGGCGCCCCTGCGTTGTCTGTTCGCCGGGTCCCGCCATGGGCCCTGCCGCTCGCCCCTCGCCGAGGTCGCCGCCGCCGCCGCCGCCGCCGCCGCCTCCTGCGCCGCCGCCGTCGCCACTGCTGCTGCTGCTGCCCCTACTGCCGCTCTGGCTGGGCCTGGCGGGGCCGGGGGCCGCGGCGGACGGCGGCGAGCCCGCGGCTGGGGCGGGGCGGGGGGCGGCTCGCGCCGTGCGGGTGGACGTGAGGCTGCCGCGGCAGGACGCGCTGGTGCTGCAGGGGGTGAGGATCGGCCCCGAGGCCGACCCGGCGCCTCCGCTGGGCGGCCGCTTGCTGCTGGTGAGCGCCGCTGAGCCGCACGGCCCCCGTCCCGCCGTAGACCCTGCACCCACATCCGGTCTTCGCCCTGGACCAAGCCTTGGCAGCCCAGCGCCCCTTCCCCCAGGCTTGCCAGGCCCCCAGCCCGCCGGCTTCCAGAACCTGAGATCGGGTGCCTTCTCCTGCAAACTCGTTCCCAACCCTGGCCTTGCATCCGCTCTGTGTCCGATCCTCTTCCTCCCCACACTCACGGCCCCTCGCCCCACAGATGGACTTCGTGGACGCTGAGCAGGACGCGCCCGTAGAAGGCTGGATTGCGGTGGCATACGTGGGCAAAGAGCAGGAGGCCCAGATTCACCAGGAGAGTCGGGGCGGCGGCCCACAGGCCTATCCTAAGGCTCTGGTTCAGCAGGTGCTGGGTGGTGGTGGGGTGGTATGTGGAAGAGGGACTGGAGGAAGGGTTTTCAAGGCAATTGCTAGGGCCAGACTACCTGATGGGCCCCTAAAGGCTTTCCAGAGTAGCCCTGGGCCTGGGTGGGGCAAGGGACCCCCAGCTGTAGACTCGGGGCAGGGTGTTTGGCAGCAGGGAGGTGGCAGGAGACCAGAGAGAGTCTGGAAGCTTGACCAGGCTCTTTGAGTATCCGATGCGGGGTTCCTGCGGGAGGCCAGTGGCAGGCTTGCTCTGCTTGAACCAGGGAAGGCACAGTGCTGTTTGGGTCCCACAGGGCATCTGGGGGGGGGGGTGGGAGGAATAAGGGTTTCTGCCCTTGACCTCAAGTTGCTTACAGCTAGTCTGCCCAGGGGAAGTGCTTACCAGGAGCTGAGAACAACTGTGGCCACAGGAGGTGGGGCGGGGATGTGGGCCTGCTGTGTGCTGACCTCTGACTCTGCCCTGCAGATGCGGAGGGCGCTCTTCCTGGGAGCCTCAGCCCTGCTGCTCCTTGTCCTGAACCACAACGTGGTCCGAGAGGTGAACCGGGTCCGGCTTGGGGGGGGGCGGGGCTGGGGGATGGTGACCCGGGCTGCTGACTCCCTGCCCTCCTCCAGCTGGACGTTCCCCAGCTTCTGCTCAGGCCGGTGATCGTCCTGCATTACTCCTCCAACGTCACCGAACTGTTGGAGGTGCTGCTGCAGTGAGTTGGGGCTCCGAAGGACGGGGCTTGGGCGCTAGGGTCCCTGGCTTTGCCGTGAGCCCAGGGTCTTGGGACCGGGCCCTGCCCTGCTCATCTGAGTCTGTGGTTTCTTGGCCTGAGAGATGGCTGAAGAGACTGGGAGGAGGTGCCGGGGCGTGGGGCGAAGGAGACTGGCTTCCACATGGAGGACGCCAACTCCTGACGGGCTCTTCCCTGTGCTTACGGGCCTCCTCGGCCGGCCGTTATGAGACCTGGAGAATCCGGTGGCTGGGAAAGGCCTGGGGGCCAAAGCAGAAGGGCTATTATGGGGTGATACTCAGGGGATCGTCTTCTCCCAAGACTGGGGCGGGTGGGTCTGAGCCTCTCTTCCCAAGAGCCCTTCCGTCTGGTGCCTCTGGCTTCCTCCCCCAGGAGGACCCAGGCCACGGCTGAGATCACCAGCGGAGAGTCCCTGTCGGCCAACATTGAGTGGAAGCTGACCCTGTGGACCACCTGTGGCCTATCTAAGGATGGCTACGGAGGGTGGCAGGACTTGGTGTGCCTGGGAGGCAGTAGGGCCCAGGAGCAGGTGGGTACTTGGGGGACTGGGTACACACATGCCTTGTCTCAAGTCCTGTGGCCTCCTTCTGCCTGGGTGGGGAGACCACCTCTTGCCCCTCCCAGGGCTGCCTTGAGGGTTCAGGGGCTGAGTGAGTGCTCAGTGTGGGTGCCTGACCTGGGGTCACACACAGTCAGAGTTGGCTGCTGCTGTTGTTATGTCCCTGTCCTGCTCAGAAGCCTTGACTCCCCTTCAGACTCCTTGCCTGGATTTCACGTTTCTCTTTAGAAGGACAGAGGCTTCAGAAGATGAAGCCAGGTGCCTCCGGGGTCGATAATGCCCATGGACCTCACCTGCCTGGTCCTCGGGGTGGATTTACTGGGGGTTGAGGGAGGCTGGGGTGGCCCCAGGGGCCCTGACGCCCGGCTGCCCTCCCCAGAAACCGCTGCAGCAGCTGTGGAACGCCATCCTGCTGGTGGCCATGCTCCTGTGCACGGGCCTCGTGGTGCAGGCTCAGCGGCAGGCGTCCCGGCAAAGCCAGCGGGATCCTGGAGGCCAGGTGGGAGCCAGCCCTTGGGGGTGCCCGTGGGAGGGGGCCCGTGTCCCCAGTGCTGGGAACTGTGCTGCCCTTCCCTGCCCGCCCAAGGTGGAGCTGCTCAAGCGCCGGGTGGTGCAGAGGCTGGCGTCCCTCAAGACCCGGAAGTGCCGGCTGGGCCGGGCAGCTCAGAACCCCCCGGAGCCTGGTGCTGAGACCTGTGCAGTGTGTCTGGACTATTTCTGCAACAAGCAGGTTAGTGCCCTGGGCAGAGGTCAGACGGGGCTGTGATGCCTGCCCTGCTCCCGACCCACCTGGGAAGCACCCCCACCGGCCTTTCTGCCCCTCCAGAGCGCTGGGAAGCAGAATGGGTTTGGGGAGGGGGTGGCGGTGGGTCACACGGATTTCAATTCCCAGCTCAGGTGAGGGCACAGGGCCTGGCACCCCACTGGAGGCCTTCCCTGTGGCCTGAGCCCACGTCCTCCACCCCTGCAGTGGCTCCGGGTACTGCCCTGTAAGCACGAGTTCCACCGAGACTGCGTGGACCCCTGGCTGATGCTCCAGCAGACCTGCCCGCTGTGCAAATTCAATGTCCTGGGTGAGCACCTTGGGTGGGGGCTCTTGGCCGGCTCCACCTGGTTCCCACCTAACGCCTCCTTCCCTGTCGTTTCTTCTCTTCTGCAGGGAACCGCTACTCCAATGATTAGCTGCCCCGCTGGGTCTCTGCAGGCGGGAAAGGGACCCTGCCTGCCTGCGTCCTGGGCACCTGAAACAGGACAGCAGTGAGGGAGCAGGACAGAAAGCCCTGTGACTGGGAGGAGGGATGGGGCCTCCCCTGCTCAGGGGCAAGACGTCCCCCACATCCACATCAGGAGAGAGGGACCACCGTCCCCAGCCTGAGGATGCACGGCCCGGACCTGGCAGGAAGAGGCGGCTCTGGGGCCCTTCTCTGCTATCCTGGGGTGTCTCTATCTGCCTCCTCACAGGCAGCTCCCAGGACCCCGGCCAGGCGTCTGGGGAAGAGGGTGTGGGCAGCGCCCATTTCCAGAGCTCTGGGCGCTCCCTGGCCTGGCTGGCAGGGCATCCTTGAGGGCTGAGGCTGCAGTGGCTGGTTCTGTGCTTATTTATCGGGGGATGGATCGGGGGAGGCGCCATCTGGCCTTGGAGGCATCCTAGCCTGACCATCTTTTGGATACACCTTGGTCAAGGCTATGATGTTGAACCTAGAGGCCCCCGCGGCCTGCTGGTCTTGGGCCTTGGGGGCCGTGGGTCCCATGGCTTGTCCAGCTGGGCTCCCATCTGGGGCCTGGCTGGGACCAGAGGCCTTAGAAACCATCTAGCCCTGTGCTTCTCTGTGGGGCTACAGGTTGCTGACCAGGATACTTGAAGCCACAGGGTAAATGTGGCACATTTTCCAGGGTCATCCATTTTTATAAAAAAAAAAAAATTGGGGGTCAAGGAAGTTTAATATTAAAATAAACATGGATATATTTTAATATAAGATGTAAAATTTGTGGATGTTTTAAGATAAACAAGTCACCTTGGGGGTATACTGCCTGTGGGAGGTGGACTCCAAAATGCCTCCTAGGGGACTTCCCTGGTGGCTCAGTGGTTAAGAACCACCTGCCAGTGTAGGTGACACAGGTTCAATCCCTGGTCCGGGAATATCCCACATGCCTCAGGGCAACTAAAGTGGCATGCCTTAGAGTCCATGCCCTGCAACAAGAGAAGCCCCCACAATGAGAAGCCCTTGCATTGCAACTAGAGAGTAGCCCCCACTCGCCACAACTAGAGAAAAGCCCACACACAGCAAGGAAGACCCAGGGCAGCAAAAAGTAAAATAGCCCCTAGAATGCCCCCAGCCCCCATGAACACACCTTGTGTGAACCTGGAACTGAGGCCCTGATGGAGTCTACGCCCGGGATTAGGTTGTGCTGTATGGCACGGGGTGACCTTAATGTGTGCGAAGGTGTCCGGGTAGGCCTGGCCTAACCAGGTGAGCCCGTTAAAAGCAGAGCATTTCCTCCCGCTGGTAGAGGAAGACAGATGTGAAGCGTAGAGAGGACTGGAGCCTGAGTTATTCTCTGTTGCTGACTCGAAGACGGAGGAGCCACGTGGCGAGAAGTTGCACGGCCTCTCGCGGCCAAGGGTGGCCCTGGCGGCAGCCAGCAAGGAAATGGACCTCCGTGCTACAGCTGCAGGAGCTGGAATGTGGCCAGCAGTCAGAAGGAGCCTGGAATTGGCCCCAGTCCCTTGCAAAAGGAAGGCAGCCTGGCTGATGCTGCCGCTTCGGCCTGATTCTCAGGGGCCACAGGGGGCCCGGACATCTGACCTGCGGACCTGTGAACTGCTGGACGGACGCAGAGTGGAGCTGGGCTGACGGGTTCGCCCCTGGCTCTCGGGCCCCTGTGAGGGGCCTAGTTCAGCGGGTCCCCCGGGCTCCAGGGAAGCAGGACTTGGGCACACCCCAACCACACCCTGACCACACATGCCCCATCTTGACCTTTCTCTGTAGACTGAGATGCTCTATTTGTTGGCACCCTGACCAGGGAAAACTGTCCCAGAAAGCCAAGAGCACCCCCACCCCCAGAAGTCCTCAGCAAGGTCTTGGCATCTGTCCTTCACAGGTGAGGGGCTCAGGGCAGGCCGGAGACTTCATGAGGAAAATTGGACTACTGAGGGCTGGCGAGGCTGGAGGCTTCGGTGCTGGGGCCCCAAGGGACAGGCCTGGGACAGCCAGGCTGGCAGGGGTGTCCCCTCTCTGGCTAGGTACAGCCTTGCCCTGCCTCCAGTGGCCTTGGGGGGATCTAACCTCCTGGATTTAGAGAAAGCCTCGTGTTTCCTGAAGGTGAGGCATTCCTCAGTGAAAGGAAGGCTGACTTCTTGGGTCCTTCATGTCTCCATCCCCGGGTCCGCAGCTGGGTGGCCCCTGCCTGCCTCTAACTCTTTCTTTGCCTCAGGGTCCTCACCGGGCGATCCCCCTTCCCCTACACACCCGACTCTGACCCTGCGCTTCGTTGGCGGCAGTCCGCGTGTCTACATTATCCCTTAGCCTTTGCTCTGGGGGGTCAAAAAACTGCCTTTCATGTGGCCCAGGTGCTAGAAGCTTCCTTCTGCCCTCAGCATGTCCTTGTCCGCTGTTGCCCATCAGGAGGGAGGCAAGAGGTTCCCGTCCACCGAAGGCATGCGGTGTGCCAGGCCTCTGCCAGCCTCTGTCCCCTCCCCACAGGGCTGGGGACTCAGGACAGGGGAGGAGGGCAGTAAGGCCAAGGTTGCAGTGGGCAGGTGGCCTGGGCTTTATTACATCTGGTGGGTTGCCAGCTGCCTGCCCTGGGGCCTGCCCCCCAGCTTGCCGGTTACGTGGGCCGCTCCTGGGGCTGGTGTGCAGGGCTGGCCTGGCCCCCGCTTGGTGACAGTCTCCTTCTCAGCCTGGCCAAGGCCCGGATGGGGTTCTGGGCGCAGTTGGTCAGGTAGGTCACGTCCTCCAGGGAGGACTTGCCAGGCCGGCTATGGGGCCGCAGAGGCGGGGATGCCCGGGGCTGGCCTGGCAGGGTCCTGCCCGCACTGGCTGTCCTGCTGCCTGGCAGGTGCCGCCTTCCTGGGGCCCTGAGGGAAGACCAGATGGCAAGATCCCCCGTGAGCGAGCAGGCTCCCCCCCAGCCACGTGCCCCACCTCTGACAAAGCCTCACTCACCCCGGGGATGTCCTTGGGGCCTCCGCTGGGGGCTCCGCTCCCTGGATTCCCTTGCTGGGAGGGGCCCAGAGCTGGTCCTCGGGGATCAGCTGCAAAGAAAACCAAGCTCAGCAAGGCCCAGGGCCCTTCTGCACCCAACAGAGAGGGTGCCATAGAGGGCTGGGGGGGCAGGGCTTGCACTTGTGGCCCACCCCTTCCTCTGAGGGGCAGGTTTGGGAAGCCTGGGGCCTGTCAGCTGTTAAGAGTGGGAAGGTTTGCTTTTGGAGGAGGCTCCTAGTACACTTGAAATAAAGGTTCAAAGGGCTGGAGCGGGGCTTGGAGCGGGAGGACACATAAACTCTCTCATGCCTGGCTGAACTGTTGGAGGCTTCACAACAGGCGCAGCTAAAGCCACCTGCCAGGAGGGCCCCATCTGGCTGGCGGCAGGTTCCTTGGGGAAGCTGAAGACCCCTGCTGGGTCAGGGGGGCCTCTTCCCCGTCCCCAGGGGCTGGCCCCTCTTGGGTGGGGGAGCCATGCTGCACACCTTGAGGCCCCCCTGCTGGGCCACCTCCCGGATCTTGGACAGCATGGACCGCAGCCGCCCATTCTCCTCCTGCAGGACCCTGATGCGGATGTCATTGGCCTGCACCTGCCTCTCCATGTCATCCGTGACGTTGCCAGAGCCTGTGGGGACACATACCTGGCACTGCATCCCAGCAGGTGGGCCTCCTGTGCCCAAAGGGACAGCACTTCTGAGGGCAGAGGTGCCATGCCTTGAGCTGGTGGCGCCACGGGCACGGGGGGCTGGGCGGGGTCAGTGCTCTGGGCCTCCCACACCTTCCTTCTCCTGAGGCCTTGTCCCTGCTCCATAGCCCCGTGCCATGGGGTCCCAGGCACTGGACAGTTGGGGTCACTGTGCCCTTGGAGCTGGCCCCATGCTGTAGTTTGGGGAGATGCCAGGACGGGGGGCTTCTGGGACACAGAAGCCAAGCCAGGACTGGCATGTGGCGTGGCACAGGGCACAGGCTCCAGAGGCAGCCAGACCGGCGTCTGAACTTGGCTGTGTGACCCTGAGCGGTCACCTCCCTGCTGGCCCTCTGTGTCCCTGTCCACACCAGGAGTGAACAGCACAAAGCACCCACATGTCATGGGGCTCTGGGGGCCACACTACTGGACTCCCCACCACCACCCTCACTGCAGGCCCGTGTCCTGCCCAGACGAGCCCCCAGCCACCGGACCACCCCAGGCCCCAGCGTGTCCTCTGCACCAAGCCCGGGTCCCTACTTTGGATCTGGGCCTCCGCAGGCCTGTGCAGGTCCGGGAAGGCCACCAGCAGCCTCTCCCGCTCCCTCAGCTCCACGAGCTCCCGCTCCAGCTCTGAGATGGTCAGCCGCAGGTCCGTGGTCGCCTGCTCCAGGCCTTGCTTCTCCCGCTGCAGGCTCTGCAGCAGTTCCTGGGGGCGGGGCAGGCTCTGAGCTGAGGACCGGCTCGCAGCCCCGCCCCCGGGAGGAGCCGGCCCCACCCCTGGCCTGCCCAGCACCTGCTGGGCCCGGAGCTGGCACTGCCCCTGCTCCCTTTCGCCCTGCACGCTCTGCAGCTGCTCCTCCACGTGGGCCCGCTGGGCCTCGGCCTCGTCCAGGCTGCCGCGCAGCTCCTCGCGCTCCCGGTCCAGGCTGTCCAGCTGCTGCAGCAGGGTTCGCTGTTTGGCCTGCAGGGACTGAGCCGGGGGTGGGCGGGAGGGAGGCCGTGAGGGACACAGGAGGCGGCTGTCCCCAAGCCCACCCCCTTGTGCTCCATCCCATCTGTGCACCTCCATGCAGTGGGAGGCGCGGAGGGTGGAAGGGAGCCCGACGCCAACCCCGGTAAGGCCAGGCCCTCGGGCTTGCAGACCCTGCCCCCTGGAGAGCAGCTGGCTGACTCCCACCAGCCTGGCTCCCCCCACTTCTTTCAGGTCACGATCTCCACTCAGGAATTTTTCAGAGGTCTCCAGCATGTCCCCCCTTGATGGAGTTCTGTCTCCCTGCAGCCAGCCTCTGTCGTGGGAGCCCGGGCGCTGAGGAGGCCTCAGCCTCACCTCCTGGTGGCGGACCATGCTGTCCACGCGGGCCTTCTCCTTGTCCAGCTCGGTGCTGGCCCAGCGGATCTGCTGGCTGGCCCCGTCCAGCTGCCCGGCCAGCAGCTCCACCTGCTGCTCCAGCTGCCGCACCTGCCGCTCGGCCTCCAACCGGTGCTCGGCCTCCGCCTGCAGCTGCTGGGCCTTGCTCTCTGCAGGACGGAGCGTGCGCGTGGGAAGGGGCAGGGCCCGGGAGCACTGGGGACTCCCCGCACGGCCTCTGACGCAGGATGGGACCTGGGAAGTGGGGAGGTGGGGACTGTCACACACGTCTCTGGGCCTCAGTGTTTGTCCTCGGCCACAGAGTGGGGCTCTGAACCCCGTCTGAAGGTGGGTGCTGGGAACAGAAGGCCCTCTCTGGGTGGGAGGTGGTATCACCCAGCGGTGTGGCTGATCGGTCCCAGCCTCCTCTGCGGTTCCCTCAGCTTTGCCCCAGAAGCCCGGGAGACAGAGACGGGGGCGGGGGGGGGGGGGGGGGGCGGGTGGTCCGGCCACCAAGCGCAGGGCTCACGGTGCCGGGCTCCAAGGCGGGACTCCTCACCCACGGCCTGCGTGGACTCGCGCTGCTGCTTCAGCTCCCCCTCCAGGGTGGCCACCTTCTTCGTGAGGTCCTTTGTTTCTGTGGCAGCCGCGAAAGAGAGGCCCTTCAGAGGCTCCCTGGGGCCTGGTGGGGGCTTCATGCCGAGTGTGGGGAGTCCAGTAGTGTGGCCCCCAGAGCCCCATGACACGCCACGGTGGGACACTTAGGAGGGGCTCTGGGGAGGCCTGGCCCCTCCATGCTGCTTTCTCTTGGGCGGCTGCCACATGTCTGGACCTCTCTGAGCCTCTGTGTCCTCCCAGGGGGCGACAGGGAGGCTCAGAACGGGTGGCAGATTGCCCCAGCTCCCTCAGGCTTCACGACCTCCACGGGGGCCGGCCTGCTGTGAGGCCCATTGCTGTGTCTCTCTGCTTGACGGCTTCTGTGGAGGCCAGAGGGGAGCCTCTGCTGGCTAGGGGTACCAGGGGGGGCTGAGCTCCCAGGAGTCCCCTTCAGTGACCCACAGGAGTGAGTGTATGAATCCTCCAGTTCCCTCGCCCCTCTGGTGGGAAGACTCCTGTTCTCCCCGGGGCTCCCGCGTTCCCCAGTGGGATGGGGCTCAGGCTGCCGGCAGGGTGACTGGCCAGGCGAGTGCACCCCTTTCCCTGCCTTCTGTACCCCGCGTCTCCTGCCCACTCCCAGCCCAGGTTTCTTCCACACCCTTGTTGTTGCAGGGTCGGCTCCCGGGAGAGTCGGACGGCAGCAGGGCCTGGCCTCGGGGGCTGACCTGCGAGCAGCTGCTGCCTCTCGAGCTCCCACTGGGCCTGGCGCTGCTCGGCCTCCTCGGCCTGCCGCTGCCGCGCCCCCTGCTCCTGCTGCAGGGCCTGCTCCAGCTCGCCCACCTGCGTCCTCAGTCCATTCTTCTGGCCCTCGGCCTCCTCCAGCTGGGCCCTGAGGGGCCCCAGGAGCTTGCCGAGGCGTGCCAGGTCTTTGCTCTGCTCGGCCGCCCAGAGGCCCACGGTGGTGGCCGGCAGCGGCCTGCGCCCCATGCTGTCCCGCACCAGCTGCTGGAAGTGGCCTAGCGCCGAGGGCAGGTTCTGGCTCTGACACAGGTTGATGACCACTTTGCCCACCTCCTGCAGGCTGCCCTGGACGCTGGTGCATGCGTCACAGGGCACCAGGGCCGTCTCCACAGTCTGGGAGTGGACGCTCCTGGTGTTCTCGGCTGTCCTGCCCGGATGCTGCAGCGAGATGCTGACGGGGAGGCTGTCCCGCTCTGGGCAGGCCTGGGCCAGGCCTGGCACTGGGGAGGGGGGCTTGACGAGCTGGGCGGTCAACAGTTCCGGGCTCCCGGCCGGCTCGCCCTTGGCTGTGGGCTTGGAGGTGAGGGTCTCTCCTTGGTTTGCCTTTTTCTGTGGTCAAGGAAAGAGAGGGAAGGCAGGTGAGGCAGATGGGCCTGGCCGGTGACTGGCTCCCTGGGGATTTCTGTGACAGCAGCCTCGCCTGATGCTCAGACGGTATCTGGTGCCAGCATGGATGGGAGCATGCCTTCTCCTCTCTGCTTCCTCTGTTACCAAGCCCAGGTCGATGCGGGCACACACCTGCCAGCGGGAGGGTGACACGGTGACAGACACAGCTGCCAGGCGCTGGGCCCTTGCCGGGTGGATTCATCTGCTTGCGTGTCACAGAAGCCACTCTCGGTTTTGGTTTCCTTCCCATTACGGTGACAGTGGCCCTGCCCACAGGTGGTTGTGAGGATTATGGGGTAACCCAAGATAAATGGGGCTCATGTAAACCCCATCAGGGCTTCCCTGGTGCCTCAGATGGTAAAGAATCTGCCTGCAATGTGGGAGACCTGGGTTTGATCCCTGGGTCTGGAAGATTCCCCTGGAGAAGGGAACGGCAACCCACTCCAGTGTTCTTGCCTGGAGAATCCCACGGACAGAGGAGCCTGGCGGGCTGCGGTCTGTGGGGTCGCAGAGTCGGACACGACTGAGCGACCGACACTTTCACAATCCCCATTGCTCAACCAGGCCCTGGGAGGTAAGGACTATCGTCACTCCCACTGCACAGATGAACAGACTGAGGTTCAGAGTGGGCAGGAGTTTTCCAAAGTCCCACAGTGTTAACTACAGAGCCGGGCGGCCCAAACCTGACCCTCAAGGCCTGCGTTGCTAACTTCCAGGCTGTGTGGGCTCCAGAGTGGAGCCAGCGGCGGGTCTGGTGCACACACGGTGGGCGAGATGGCTGGGGCTGATGGGCTGGCGTGAGGGTGACCACGGTTGGGGAAGGGGTGTGGTGACCCACCTGGAGGGCCGCCTGTTGGCTGAGCATGCCCAGCCTCAGCAGACTGTTCCAGAAGCGTCGTACTGTGAGCCCCACGGACATGCAGGGCCCTGCAGCCCGGGCTGGGGGCACTATCTGCTCCAAGGTCAGGTTCTCCAGGTAGCTCGTGCAGCTCTGAAGCAGCAGCAGGAGCCTGCGGGTGGAGACAGTAGGGTCAACTGGGGCAGAGCCTGGTGCCAATGCGCCCTGGTACCGCACGACCAGTGGCCTCTGGCTCTGGAGACCGGCCTGGGCCTCAGGGGCTCGGAGCATCTCACAATATGCTGTGCCCAACCTAAGAGCCACTTCCTCCAGGAAGCCCTCCCTGAAGGCCAAGCTTGGGGCCTCTTTGGGGCCTCCTGGGTGGCAGCACCTCTGCCTGGCTGCTCCCCACTGGACTAGGAGACCCTGGGGGGCTGGGTTTTGCCTCAGTTGTGTCCTCAGTGCTCACGAAGTGCTAGGTGAGTAGCTGCCTTATGTCATGGGGCTCAGAGCCTTTACCTCACAAAGGATACAGCTGAGGTCCCCAGGGTGGGGGAGGCCACAGACGCCTCAGAATGAGGGTGCAGCGCAGTGTGCCCTGCGGTTTCCTGATTCTAGTTGTGTGTATGTGTTGGGGGTGGGAGGGACTTCTCCTGTGTGACGAGCTGCTTCTCTGACAGTGGAGACTGGAGGGAGAGAGGTAGGTCCCTCTCCTACCCTGAGGGAGGGGCTAATTTTAAGGTAAAGGGGTGTTGGGGAGAGACGTAGGCATTTGCATGGGAACTGGGCTGTTTTAACAGAAGAGGAACTGTGTTTACCAGACAGACCAGGCAGGTAAGTGACTTTCAGTTGTTGCGGGTATGGGGGTTGTCCAAACCCCCCTGGCCGCGAGGGCCTGGGGAAGGGGGTGCTGAGCACCTCCCAGCCCTGCCCCACTCTGGCCTAGGCGTCCTCCTCTGAACTGTGACAATGAGTGAGCAGCTTGGGGTGGCCGGGACAGAGCGGCCAGGCAAAGGGTGGGAAGACATGTCAGCACCAGCTTCCTACAAGGCAGATGGGTAGGCTGGGCTGTGATGGGTGGGTGGGGCTTGGCAGGCCCAGAAAGGAGTGGGCGGGGCCTTCCTGCGAGAGGGCACAGCAAGGCAAGGAGAGTGTGTTCTGGGCTCACAGCCCTTCAGCCCCTCATAGGGTCTGAGAAGTGCTTTCATACCCACAGCTCCTCTAGGCCTCTGAGTGGTTACCATGGGCCTCTTTGTCCCCATGCAGGTCACCCCCAAGATGCTGGGGTTCCCGCCGATCGGGCCCCATGACCTCATTAGCATGCAAGGTTTGGAGTATGTGGAGCCTGGGCTGCGGTCCCCAGGGAGTGGACGCTGATGACCCTGCTAACATGAATGATGCTGTAGAAGCGATGGCGCTGCAGAGAGGGGGAGTCCAGTGACCTCTTCCCAGCAGGGCCAGGATGTGGACAAGCACACCCCGTGTCTTGTCCTATGACACAGAGAAGGGACAGGACAGAGCCTGCGATGGGGACTCTGAGCAGCAGATGTAGCATCCTCGACTTGCAGAAACCCTAAGAGGCAGCTGGTGGCGGCTGGCGGCAGCTGGAGAAGCAGCTGTCAGAGCCGCGGTGCCCCATGGACCGACGGGGTGGCCGGCTACTCCCGGAAGATGGACGGTGAGACACAGCACAACACGGCATGAGGAGAGGGCGCTGTGAGGGGCCTGAGCGGACCTGGCCCCGGACGGCACGCGCTCAAAGGTGATGGCTGGCACCGCCGGGGCTGGAGGGGGATCCTGCGGCTGCTGCTGGGGTTTGAGGGGCAGGGGCCAGCATCTTGAGGAGAACGGGTTTGGGCGAGCCCCTCACCTGTCGATGACCAGCTCCAACAGCACAGCGTGGGCCAGCTGCGTGAACTCGGGGTCGCCCGGCACATGGTCGTAGTGCTCCAGCAGGGCCACCATGTCCAGGTCACAGGCCACGCGGTCGGGGAACTTCCAGGAGGGGAAGCGCACGGGCCCGGCTCGGGAGAACACGTCGACGATGGCGCCCTGCAGGTCGGTAAGGTCCTTGCGCAGGCTGTCCATGCAGGCCGGGCTGCCCAGAAGGTGCGCCATCCTCGTGGCTCCTGGGGTGGGCAGAGAGCGCCCCCATGAGCCAGAGCCACATGGCTGCTGCTGGGGGAAGCTTCTGGAAGCCCCAGGAGACCTGCTGAAATCCAACCTCGACGGCGGGGAGAAGTCTGTTGCCTGGCCCCTTTGCGACCTGCTCGCGGGTGACCTCACCAGCCTCCCTCTGGTCCGCCCCACCCCACACCCACACTACCGAGTCCATTGGTCCACAGCTCCTCTGAGGAGCTGAGTGCCAGGCCCCTGCTAAATGCTAGGTTCCTAGCAGCCGTGTTCCCAGGCAAGAATACTGGAGTGGGTTGCCATTTCCTCCTCTAGGGGATCTCCCCAACCCAGAGATCGAGCCCGAGTCTCTTGTGTCTCCTGCATCACAGGGGAATTCTTTACCTCTGAGCCACCGGGGAAGCCCATTTCTTTTTATTTATTTATATAGCTGTGCCGGAGGATGTACCTGCTGGCCACCCCTCTCTGAGCAAAGCCCTGGACAGGCCGCTGACAACTAAGAAAGAGTCGCAGCTACAGCGTGATGGGGAGCGCTGGGCCACCGTCGTCTCCTGCCTGGGCTGCTGCAGCAGCTGCCGCTGGGCCTCGGGCCTACCCACCGGAATCCGGTCCGCTTCTGCTATGGAGGTCTGGGCCAAGCCTATCTGACTACATCACACTGGCCGGCGGCCCCCTGGGGCCCCCTCTGGCCCCGGTGAGAAAGGCCCCCTCTGGGTACACCCCTCCCCTGTCCTCTCTCCTCTCCCGTCCCCTCCACTCTGCACACCATCGGCTACAAGCGCCAGCTCCCTTGCGGGCACTCGTTTCGGAACCCGTGCCCATCTGTGTCTTCTGAGTCACACCTGCCCCACTGCAGTGTGACCTGGCCACCTGGCCGGGGACCCTAGGGCCTGCGTGTACCCACAGGGGCAGGGAAACCCAGAGGACCCCAGGGTAGTTCCTGAGGGCCAGCCAGCCTCCCAGAGGACTGGCCCTGTCCTTACCTCTCTATAGGTGTCTGTCCGTGGAGTTGGACGTCTGAGTGTGCCTGGCTCTCGGACTTGCCCGCAGGCTCTGGGGCTCAAGGTCAGATGCTCAGCCAGCTGCCTGGCTTCCCATGTCCAGCCCTTCGGTCCCTGGGAGCAGATTAAGGGAGCGTGAGGCAGTGTGCACTCTGGGAGGGCTTCCTGGGAGAAGCGGGCTGCCCCAGGCGGGAGGAGCAGAGACGGAAAGAGCAGGCGGGGACGTGCTGTGTGCTGCTCCCCAAACCCGCCTCCTTTACACAGAGGAGGGAACCGAGGCGCTGCGAAGCGAGGGGGCTAGGTCAAGGTCACTCAGGCAGCTGGCATTCTTGCGTCCAACATCTCTGCTCTGACTTCAGGCGGTGCTACTTCTACAGCAGCACTGTCCAAAAGAAATGTAATGCGAGCCACATGCGGGACTGAAAATGCTATACTCGCCATGTTAAAAAAAAAAAGTGAAAAGAAAGAGGTAAATTAATTTTAATAACATTATTTAATATACCAAAAACCTCTCTTCAGTGTGAAATCATATAAAGATATTGTCTCAAAATCCAACGTCTATGTAACATGCACAGCACATCCCAATGTGGACCAGCCACCATTTTCAAATACAGCACCACATGGGCTGGTGGCTACTGCACTGGACAGAGCAGGGGTAGGGGGTCAGATCCTGTGTTCAGTAAGCAAAAAAAAAAAAATGGTGACTGAGTGCCTGCTATGTGCTGGGCACTGTCTTTAAAGAACAGGGGCAGAGCAGGGCATACAGCCCAGTCCACCAGGAAGCACCCTCTGTGTCTGAGGGTCTCTGCAGGGAATAAGTCATGGGCGTGTCAGTGCTGCAGTTCTACCCACAGGTGGGGTGATATGGGTGGAAATAAACACAGATCACAAATACACACAGGTCAACGTCCCACATACGAGTATGTTGCCCCAGTGACGACGTCTCATGAGGTATCACCTATGAGATGTTATGTCCCTACAGGATGAGGCAGAAACAAGTGGAAAAACTGACTGAAACATTCCGGGTTTCCTTCCTGGAACTGCTAGAAGGAAATAAGTAAAGCAAGCAAGAAATCCCACCGTGGGAGGAGGGGTTCTCAGGAGGTAAAGCACCTGGAACTCAGGAGCTTGCGTGTGTAGACACAAAGACACAATAACCTGTTCGCCCTCAAATAACTACAGTGGCCCTCTAGGGCCAGATGTTAGATTCTGTTTTGTTTTGTTTTTAATATTTGCTTATTTATTTTTGACTCTTGAGTTGTGGCGTGTGGGCTTAGTTGCCCCTTGGTATATGGAATCTTAGTTCCCCCACCAGGGATTATACCCGCAACCCTTGAACTAGATGGCAGATTCTTAAACACCAGACCACCAGGGAAGGCCCCAGATTCTGATCCTGATGAGCAGCAGCAAATGCCAAAGCAGCAAGAATATACAAGAAGAAAACACAACACTGAAAAAACATCTGAGGTTACCCTACATCATTTCTTCCAAATAGCGGGAATTTGCACATAACATATAAGCCGGTTTGAGAACCACATGTGTGTGTGTCAAGTGAAGGAGCATTGGACACAAGCTTTCTCCATCATTCCTGGGTCTTGAGTAGAGCCCTCAGCCTGAAGCTTCCAGCCCTGCACTGCTTCTGAGGTCACACAAGTGATGGCATTAACTGAGCCACCACTACCCTGGGGTGGGAGCAGCAGGTAACTTTGCCTCTCCATAGGTCCCTCAGCCCAAGGTGGATTTTAACCCACAGAGGAGTGAAGGAACCTTTCCTTCACGCCTGTTCAACATTCAAGTCCCTTCTCTGTCTTGAGCCCTGGGACCCTACCCCTCAGGTAAAGATTATGCCTACCTCCTGACCAGTGGCTTCCCTGGTGGCTCAGACATCTGCCTGCAATGCGGGAGACCTGGGTTCAATCCCTGGGTAGGGACAATCCCCTGGAGAAGGAAATGGCAACCTACTCCAGTATTCTTGCCTGGACAATCCCACGGACGGAGGGGCCTGGTATGCTTCAGTCCATGGGGTTGCAAAGAGTTAGACACGACTGAGCAATTTCACATATCCTGACCAGTGCACCCATGGAAATGCTTTGGAAACTCTAAACCCATCTGTATAGCAGCGTCAGTGTCTGACTCAGGATTGCTAACTGCCTGGATACCCGGGCGGTTACTGAAGGAATCCAATGACGACAAAGCAAGTAACTGCACTAGCAGAAGAGTAAGAAAGGCCTGGCTTTGGATTCCCACTCCACCACGTAAATGGAGGATGTGAACCTCACTATTCTCATCTGTAAATGAGTTGCTCTAAGGAATAAATGACGAAATGCATGCAGTGTTTGGCACAGGGTCTGGCTCATGGCACGTGTTCAATAAATCCTAACTATCGTTATAGTTCAACGTTAATAGTGACACTAACATAAACCGGCTATGGTGTGAGAAAGAGACAAGGAAGGAGACTTGGGAGGGCATCTTTTCCTATCACCCCCCTAACCCCGCCACACCCTCGCCACACCCCCGCCACACTCCCATTTCATAGGTGAAGAAACTGAAGTCCAGGCAAGGCTTCAGAGCCAGACGCATTCTGGAGTTGGGAGGGAGGGGAGAGGGGAAAGGGAGGAGAAGCCCCAGGAGAAGAAGCGAAAAGAGGGGGATCGGGGTGTGCTAGGGGGCGGGGAAGTGGTCCGCGGGGACAAACACGCGGACGTGAGGGGTGGAGCCTAAAGAAGAACCCTAGATCTGAGTTTGTCCACCCGGTTCGAGGGCGGGACTATGGAAGGCGGGGCTGACAATGGAAAAGGCAGGACCGCGGGAAAAGGGACAAGTGGGAATTAGGGATTGAGACTTGGGAAGGGGTCTGGAGGACGTGGGCCTGAAGCAAAGGGGCCTGGGAGAATAGGCAGGCGGAGGTTTGGCCAAAGTGGGAGGCCAATGAGAGAGAACCCGGGACTTAGAAGGAGGGTTCGGAGGAACAGGGGAAATGGCCTGGCAGAGTAAAGGAGAGGGGGATCCGGGCGTCCGGGCGGGAGATGGAAAAAGTCTCACCAGTCTCCGACGTCGCAGCCTCAGCCCCTGTGTCTGGCGAGTTCATGGAACTGCCCCAGGCGTTCGGGCCGTTCCGGGGATCCAGTGCAAAACCTACCCCTGCTCGCCGACCGCTGCCATGGCAACGGCGTCTCGCGCGCCGGAAGGGCGGGAAGTGACGGCACGGAGAGGGGGCGTGCCCGGATGTGCGTCAGCCTCGCCCCCTCGGCGGCTACTCGGTCGGCCGCCGCCATTTTGAGAGCTTGTCGTACTGTTGGTGCGGGGAAGGCGCTTGGACGCCGCACCGCTCACCTCCACCGAGGCGGACTGGCAGCCCTGAGCGTCGCAGTCATGCCGGCCGGACCCGTGCAGGCGGTGCCCCCGCCGCCGCCCGCGGCCACCGAGCCCAAACAGGTAGGGCCGTCTCCGCACCTCCCCCCGCCGCGCGAGCAGGCCCGGGCCCTGCCCCCGGCGCGGGCGCCCCCGGCTCGCGTGGAGGAGGGCTTGGGGCACTCCAGGTCCCAGGAGGCGGCGCTCCCCGCCCGCCGTCGGGGAGCGGAAGAGGCAGCGCTCGAGCTGCGGTTCTGAGGCTGAGGGCCGCGGACCCGCAGGCCTGAGCTGGCTGGAAATGCCGGTGTCCCACCCCAGACGTCTAAACTCGGAGCCTGCGTTTCTGATACGGTCCCACGGTGATCGTTGGAGGTTGGGAAGCCGGGTTCTCGCGCATCCTCCGGTCTGGCGTGGTTGGTTGGGCCCGCCGGCCCCGGCCTTTGCCCCGCAGTCCCTAATGACCAGCCGGCGCGGTCCACCTCTGAATGTTGACGCTCGGCGTTTGTTTTGTGTGTACGCCAAGCCCGGCACCCGTGTTAGCCAAATGAGTGACGCCCAGCTCGTGCTTGATGTAGGGAGCTTTCGGACTAGTGGGGAGATGCACACGAGAGAATATTTGTTTATCGTCCCAGCCACCATAAAGGAGAACCGTTTCAGACAGCCCTTAAAAAGATGTCAGTCACATAAGCAGGAAAGACCGGCGTCAGTAATTGCAGAGTGATAAACTACGGGTAAGCAGGGGACTCGGCTGTGCATATACGTGTATCTGTTCTCCCCCAAACCCCACTCCCATGCAGGCTACCACATGACTTTGAGTAGAGTTCCTTGTGATACACAGTAAGTCCTTGTTGGTCATCCATTTGGAATATAGCAGTGTATACATGACCTTCCCAAACTCCCTGACTGTTCCTCCCCCACCCCCCAACCAAAAATTTGTTTTCGCAGTCATTTAGTCTCTTGTTGTTTTGTAAGTTCATTTGTATCGCTTCATTTTAGAGTCCATATATAAGGGATGCCATACGGTATTTCTCCTTCTTAGTCTGACTTATTTCACTCAGTGTGACACTCTGAGTCCATCCATGTTGCTGTAAATGGCATTGTTTCATTCTTTTTAATAGCTGAGTAATATTCCATCACATATATGTACCACAGTTTATTTATCCATTCATCTGTTGATGGGTATTTGGCTTGCTTCCATGTATTGTGCTGTGTGCTGTGCTTAGTTGCTCAGTCGTGTCTGACTCTTGGCAACCCCATGCACTATAGTCCGCCTGGCTTCTCTGTCCATGGGGATTCTCCAGGCAATACTGAAGTGGGTTGCCGTGCCCTCCTCCAGGGGAATCTTCCCAACCAACAGACTAAACCCAGGTCTTTGGCATCGCAGGTGGATTCTTTACTGTCTGAACCACCAGGGAAGCTCAGGAGTACTGGAGTGGGTAGCCTATCTCTTCTCCAGGGGATCTTCCCAACCTAGGAATCAAACTGGGGTCTCCTGCATTGCAGGCAGATTCCTTACCGGCTGAGCTCCCAGGGAAGCCCTTCCACGTCTTGGCTATTTTAAAAAGTGGAGGCAGCAATCCTAATCAACATTGCTTTGATGGGCTAGAGGAGAGGTTAAGGTAGGTGAAGCCCATGGGAGTGTAAGCTAAGTTGTGTTTAGAAAGATGAATCAGTAGTTCACCAGATAGGTGATGGGGCAGGTAAATACCATTCTTTATTCATTCAGCAAATTTATTTATAGAGCACATCCTGTCTCCTGACCACTGCAAGTACCTCTGTATCCCTGGCATTTTCCCAGTATTTGGGGAAAAATAAACCAGGTAAAGCCACCTAAGTGCAGAGCTAGTAAGGTCGGAATCACACGGTGCCTCTGGTCGAGGGTAACGAAGGTTAAAGCATGGCACTGGGAAAGTGGTGCTTAAGAGCTGTATTACTGGGGATTAGAACTTTTCCTAGCAGGCTTTTGGGAGAAGAATAATGGATGTAAGCTGGGGACTGATGTATTTGCGTTTCAGAAATGGAGGTAGACAGTGACGTGAAGAATTGCTCGGAGGAAAGATTGGTCATATTTAAAAGACGTTGAGGATCTGGCCTACACTGTGGCTGGGGTGTGGGACAGAGGGGACCGGCAAGCTGAACTCATGAAAGGGCTGATGGTACAGGCTCTCCCTCTAAACTGATGCTCTCCCTCTAAACTGATGGGCCTCCTCATGGAGAGTTCTCCATTTCTCAGTTTGTCATCTGTAGAATGATAATAGTAAGAATATTTCACCTCATGGGGTTCTGTAAGGTTTACAAATGTTATATGCTTAAAGTGCTTAGAGAAGTGTGGGAAGCTACTCTATGCTTGAGAAAAGTTCCTTATCACTGAATGTGGAGGTTGAGGAAAGAAGAGACCCACATTTCTGCCCTGGGTTGGCCGTCCACGAGGAGGGCAGTTGGAGATGAGAGTGCCCTGGACTGTGGGCTCTGACAGCTCTGTGCCACGTGCGAGTGATCGGGGCACTGGTATGAGCAGGATGGTGCGGCCTGCAGGTGCTGGGAAAGTGGGGGATGTGCTGTCAGTGCCTGACTGAGGACAGTGTGAGTCTGAAAAGAGGACAGAATTTGGGGGACGCCTCACATTATGGGGCAGGAGGTGAAACGGGAGCCAGGAGGGAGACTTGGGTGGAACGGTGGGTGAGAGAGACAGGAGAGGATAGGGTCCGAGAGGTGAGGATCTTGTGATGGGGTGGTCCCTGGTCGCACGACCAGTTAACCACAGTAGCTGGCCGTAGGCTCTCTCTCTTGACTTCGGCAAGAGCCCTTGACATGAATGGGGATCAGATGGGAGGTGAGGAAGTGGCAGCGACAAGACTGAGGGAACACGGGCTGTTGAGCTACCAGAGGAAAGCGGGGAGAAGGTGGTAGCAGTCAGGAATGTGAGGGCAGTGGAGAAACTTTGTTTTTCTAAAATGAGAGACTTGACCCTTTGTTAGAGGAAGAAGCTGGGGAGGAAAAAGTATTGGAACTTACAGGGCAGTTAAAGCTGTGTATTCTAGTGGTTTCACAAACCTCTTGAACGTTGAATGGTGGTTTAGACCATGGAATGGATGTAGAGGGAAAGGGCATTCAAGGCAGGAGTGGCCAGCAAGGAGTTCCCCATTTCTTTATTCAGCAGACAGTGGTGAAATGTCATGTATTAGGCACATCCAAGGGAGTGGGGATACAGACGCGGCCTTCTGGATTCTGGAGCATGGTTTCTCAGAATGTCGTTAGATCCACGTCCCATTATTCCCCCCGCCTGCACCTCTAAATCACCTGGACACTTGGTAAAAATGCAGATTCCCAGTGTTACAGAAATGGTCCAGCTGTGGGGAGCCAGGGAGGCTGGCTTTTCATTGGTTCCTGGGAGAGTCTCCTGCAAGCCCAGAGCAGTTGAGAGAAATGGTTCTTCTGGAGCAGAGATACCTAACTCCAGGAAGTTGGGATGAATTGAATGGGAGAGAGTCTGCATTCTCAGTAATATCCTAGAGGGGTTTAATGGTAGGCATCCGACACCAAGCCAGAAACTTCAAGGCCTTCCTTTTCCTGTTTTCACAGCCCATAGAAGAAGAAGCATCTTCAAAGGACGATTCTACCCCTTCCAAGCCTGTGGTGGGTATTATTTACCCTCCTCCGGAGGTCAGGAACATCGTTGACAAAACTGCCAGCTTTGTGGCCAGGTAACGTAGCTGCTCTTGCTGACGTGGGTCACAGGTGGGTTTTAGCACAAGAACTGAATTCTCACAAGGGTAACACCTGGGTTTTTAGAGTGGCATTGTTGGCTTAGGCCTTTCAGCTCATCGGAGACCACAGTGTGGTGTGAGGTCGGCTGTGGGCAGGCCTGGCATCTCTAACACGGTCTGGCGGTGGCAGAGGACAGGCCCACCCAGCTCCAGCGTCACCAAGAACCTGTGCTTCCTAACTGGGCCTGCGGAAATGCCCAGAGGCGGTTTTGTTAGAGCTGTGTGTCGGAGTCTGAGCTGCTGGCCTGAGGAAGACAGAACAGGGAGTGGATCATTCTCATGGAGCAAGGCCTGCATTCCTGACCCAGCTGCAGAATGGGGTAACATGCCCCCCGCAGAGTTGCTGTGAGGCTGGAGGGAGGGGGCATCATGTAGCTATTGGCTCCGATGGCTGGATTTCCCTTGTCCCTCCCCATTATACTTGAGCACACCCACTCCTCCGATGGAGTCTCCTTGATGGCCACTTGACTCCAAAGGTCAGCCATTCCTGGTTTAGGGCATTTCGCCTACTCCTTTGGCAGCCAGCAGGCCACATCCAGCCTTCAGATCTTTTGTTCATTCTCAGCAGTTTCTCTTAGCTTTTGAATTGGTTGTCACTGTTTAGAAAGGAGATTGCACCGTAAGTCTGGATTTCTGGTTTCTGTTGATGAACTGGACAGTTCCTTGCATGGAAACGGTAGCCAGCCTCCAGCAGACTTTAGTCAGGGCCTGCGCTCTCCAGGGAACCACACCTTGACCCTGAGACAGCGCCCCCTCGTAGGAGTGGGCTAGCTTTGGTTCAAGGCCAGAATCATTGAGTAGATGGCTCCTTCGTTTCTCAGCCTCCTTATAAAATGAAACATAAAAAGAGGTTCCTCTGATGTCTTTCACTGTGTCAGGCTCCATGTAGATTAACCTTCCGCATTTCCGAGGCTTTTATTAACCCGGATACTGCGTTAAAACGGCTCTGTGCCTGACGAAACATTACTGGGCCATGTCTGATTTAGTGCATCAGGTACTGCATTCATAACTTTAATATCTTATAGCAACACTCGTTCTTCCCCTTTTCTCCGGATATTCTGAAGACAGTAAACAGGAAAAAGGTGTTAGAGGACGAATCACCACAGTCTCACAACCAGAATAGTTTCTACCAGCTGTTTTCACTTTTTCCTGTTTCCTCCTGGGCCTTGGCATTCTTTTTAGATTCTTGTAGTACTAGTAGAGATACTTTCACATCCTGCTTTTTCCCATTTGCCCTGTGCTGTGAGCATTTTCTTGGGTTGCCCGCTGGTCTCCTGATGCTACGTGGTCCTCTTTGGATACACACTGTGTTGTGGCGTTGCGCCTTCCTTGACCTGGCCGACTCCTCTTTGTCTTCCTTGGAAGCTGTTTCCAGCATTTCAGTTTGGCACATAAAGCTGGGAGGAAGTCTGAGCATTTTACCTTTTTGAATGTTTTCCCAGAAGAAAACTCTGTGTGGCAGATTGCTGGCCAAAAGAGCATTTTTAAAGATTTCTTAAACATTTTGCCAAATAGCTTTCCAATAATTTTTTGCCAGCACAAAAATAAGAATTCTTTCCAAGTTCCCTTAATAATAAATCTGTATGTCCGCGTCTCTAGGTCTTGACTTTGACTTGTGACTGCTCAGTTGCTCAGTTGTGTCTGACTCTTTGTGACCCCCTGGGCTGTAGCCCACCAGGCTCCTCTGTCCATGGGATTTTCCAGGCAAGAATGCTGGAGCAGGTTGCCATGCCCTCCTCCAGGGGACCCTCCCAAACCAGGGCTTGAACTCCTGGCTCCTGCCATGCCTTCCGCGTTGCAGTGGGTTCTTCACCCCCGGGCCGCCTGGGAAGCCCCGATTGCCTTGTAGGCTTTTTTGCAACCTGTGGACTTGCTTTTGTTAGTGTTGCAGTGAAGGAACATGTGAGCTTCTCAGGCTGGGTGGAAGCAAACTTGCAGGACCCTCTGCTTCACTTGTGTGGGGTTCACATGTACTGATTGAGTAAAATTCACCAGCCCAGTGTGGTTTTCCAAAAGGAGTTTTTTCTCTGTAGGTTTGGTCTTCCCTTCTCTGCATTTTCCTGTCAAGAAACTGAAGTGGAAATTACCCTTAAAAAGTCCCACCCGCCCCTGGAGAGGGAAATGGTAACCCACTCCAGTATTCTTGCCTGGGAAACCCCATGGACAGAGGAGCCTAGCAGTCTACAGTCCATGGGTTAAAAAAGAAAAAAGTCCCACCAGCTAGGTTGAGTCAGACTCATGTTTTTCTTCCTGCTGAAATCAATTCCTTATGTTCAAGAATATAATTCTAAATTTAACATTAAGCTAATTTAAAGCAACAGAGTAGCTTGAAATAAGCTTGCCTGCCTTCTCGTCATTTTATATTGCAGATTGTTACCCGATGTGAGGTAACAGTGGCTTAGGAGGTGGTAGTAGAGGAGACAACCAGAGCCCCTTTTTTAGCAGCCCTTTGGGTGGTGGCCTGCTTTAGCCACATTTAAGTGGACACTGACCTTGTGTGGTTCACGTTATTTTAAGGTGGGGGGAACGCTTTGTCCTTGAGCATGGGGTTTCAGCTGGACTAACACACTGTCAGAGCCAGACCTTGCAGTGTCAGTCACGCTGCCGAGTGTGACCAGAACTTGGGGAGGAGCTAGTGGGGTGCTGATGACTGTGGCCGCCGAGGTGGCTAAAGTGGGGTGCAGCGTCACCTGCACCCTGCCTCCTCATCAGCTCACTGCCCGAGGCGTGGAAGTCTGAAGGGAGGGAGTGGCCTGGCTGCCCCCAGCCTCTGGAGCCGTCCCTTGGTGCGTCTGCGGCACTTCTGAGAGCAGGGCTCTGGCTGGAGGAGTGACAGAGGCCCCACAGACATCTCCTGGCTCCCAGATCATCTTCTGTTTATAGGGCAGCCCCTTCCAGTCTTCAGAGCAGTAACAGCCCCTGGGGTGTTCAGGCCTGTATGATTCAATAGACTTTGGCTTCTCATTCACTAATTCAGTTTTCTCAGTACTTCAGAGTAGAGAGAGAAGGTGGTATTTAGCCATATTTTACACATGGGAAATTGAGTCAAAGAGACGTTCAGTAACTTGAACCCAGAACTTGAGCATATCCATATCTTGTATCCTTAAGGTGAGTGCACTTTTTGACTGATATGGGTATTGTGGATGTGTGATGCCTTGAAATATTACTGTTGGGAATTTATTAAAAAAATCAGGGTTCCCTATACATTGTGAGAGAGACAATATTCATTCTGAGGGTTTACACATTGGGGACATAGGGTGTGTGTGTGGGGGGGAAACTCCTCCAGATACAGAGAGACGGGGCCTCCCTGCCACCACTGCTCCCTGTCACGAGAGTGTGCCTTCCGCAGCAGCTCGGACCCCGGGCCTTGGAGAGCACTGTTTCCTGTGTGAGTCTCACCCAGAAGTAAAGAAGGTGATTTTAGCCAGTACTTGGATGAGGCGTTAAATCCTGTTGTCCTCATTTTCATATTTTTTTTTCCATCCTTGTTAGCTAGAGGACAGCATCTCAGTTTAGTGTCAAGATTTTATTAACACCTCTGAAGCCTTCAGTCATCCTGCTTTTCAGCTAAGAGAACTGGTTTCAGTCTCAGCAAAGTTTGAACTGAATTTGAATCATGCTGCTTTGGTTTCACTGTATTGAGTTGTATCACTGCCTTTTGTTAGCAAAGCCACATGACTTTTATTTGAAGTAGTAACATATGCTTTCCTCCCCCTGTTGTCCCCCTTCCCCCCACAGCACCCCCACTGCCCCCCATCTCCCGCCCCGGGGCCCTCTGCCCCGCAGTGAGAACACATGGAGTCCTAACCCCTAGATGCTAGGGATTCCCGTGCCTCCTTTTAAAGTGCTTTTCTTTAAAGTGAATGCGTTTTGTTAAAAGCAGTAGTGAGATGGTTTGGAGATGGCGAGGCTGGCGGAGGTGCTGCAGGAGTGACGGAGGGCTGAGGCCTGCGCGGGCTGAAGGATGTGGGGCTGCCGACACCAGGAGTCTCGGGGAGGTGCTCTGCTGTGCCAGGGGAGGGGCCGGTTTGAGTGATGAGTGGTGGCTTGAGTGGGTGGCTTGGTGGCAAGAATGGGACTTGAGTGAGCCACAGTCAGGTCTGAGCACTTGAAAGGGTCATAGTGTCAACGCTCCTCTTTTTCTAGAAACGGACCCGAATTTGAAGCGAGGATACGACAGAATGAGATCAACAACCCCAAGTTCAACTTCCTGAACCCCAATGACCCTTACCATGCCTACTACCGCCACAAGGTCAGCGAGTTCAAGGAGGGCAAGGCGCAGGAGCCCTCGGCTGCCATCCCCAAGGTCATGCAGCAGCAGCAGCAGGCCTCCCAGCAGCAGCTGCCCCAGAAGGTAGGAGCCAGCCCCACGCCTCGCTGCCACGGGGCCGAGGGAGGGGAGACGATGAACTGCTGTCCACATCTCACAGCCACATGGGCAGAAACGTGAGGTCTCTGTCCGCATTGTATGGAGGTGGATGCTGAGGCTTCCACAGCAGAGGGTTGCTGACAGTTGGCATTGGTTGAATGCGGCTTGTCCAGCTCTGTGCTCAGTGCTTTGGGGGCCTTGTCTCACTGGTGCTCCACAGGGGCTGCGTGAGGAGGCCAGTAAAATGACCCTTTTTCAGATGAGGACTCAGAGGCTCAGGGAAGCACAGTTAACCCAGGGCCACGAAGTCAGGACCCTAAAGTCGAGGCTCCCAGGTCCTGCTCCTTGCCTTGGCCGTGGCGTCAGGGCAGTGCCACAGCGGGGCTTGTGGACCCCTTCTTGTGTGTCCCTCCCTCCCATCTCGCCTTCCCAGGGCTCCTCTGTGTGGCCTGTCCTCAGATCCCCGTAGCACTGGGGACGCCCTGGGCTGTCAGTGAGGACACATTTTGTCTCCTGTGTAGACCTAGACTGTTCTTTTCTCTTTGCTCCCTCCTGAGCCATGGTGGCAAAGGCTGCCCCTTGTGTTACAGTGGGAAATAAAGGTTGGAGAAGGTTCTGAGACCTTGTGTTGCAGTTGACTACTCCTGGCACCTCGGGCACCCTCAGTTTCCGCATCTATAGAAAGAATTCGCAGTACTTGGTGTGTCTACCTCATGGTTTGTTTGGAGGTCAGATGAGGGGCTCTCTGCACATGTGTAGGGCTTCGTACATCCTCTGTCCCCCTTGGGTGGGGTTTAGTAAACTATCCCTGTTGGATCTTCTGCCACCTAGTTGTGGTCCTCCGTTTCAGGGCAGCAGTGGAGATGCAGAGAGACATGGTTCCCACTCAGAAAGCCATCCAGAGAGTTGAGACCACACTTGGCCGAGACATCGATGCTCTTTGGGTTAGGCTTCTCTCCCACCTCGTGCTGGACACATGCATGTGATTAACAGAGGAGCAGAGAGCCATGCCGTCCTCCAGCTGTGCGTTCCCGCCCCGTCTCGAGCCAGTCCACCCCTTGCCTCTCGCCTCACATTCCCTTTGCATCTTAGGTTCAAGCCCAAGTGATACAAGAGACCATTGTGCCCAAAGAGCCCCCTCCCGAGTTTGAGTTCATCGCAGACCCCCCTTCCATCTCAGCCTTCGACCTGGATGTGGTGAAGCTGACGGCTCAGTTTGTAGCCAGGAATGGGCGCCAGTTTCTGACCCAGCTGATGCAGAAAGAGCAGCGCAACTACCAGTTTGACTTCCTTCGCCCGCAGCACAGCCTTTTCAACTACTTCACGAAGCTGGTGGAGCAGTACACCAAGGTGCCTGGGCAGGTGGGGCTGGGGGCAGGGCCCCGAGGGGAGAGCACGGTACTGCCAGTGCTTGATCCACTGTCTGCAGGGAGCCCGCTCCTGTGGGCCCTGGACCAGTCATTCAAGTCCCCAGGCCCTGGGGCTATTATAATTACAGCATTGATTTTAAGTGAGCCCTGGGTTAATTTCCCCTAGTGGGCTGCCTCCAGGGTTAACTGCTTCCTGTCCCTTCTCCCTGAGAACGTGGATATGGACATCCAGCACTCTAACCTGAGGGTGCTGGCGTGTCTCTGGACCTGGAAACTCCAGTTCCTGGGGAAGGGGGACGGGGAGGGTGGAGTGGGGCTGAGCTGCTTTGCTAATGAGGGTGGATAGAGTTGGGCCTGTTGGAAAGAGTGGCTCTTTTACGCGAAGCCACCATTTGTTCTCTGTGCAAATAAGCTTTGAGTATCAGGCATTCTTCCAAGTTCTGGACATGTAACAGTGAACTGAAGACAGAAATCTCTTGTCTTGTGGAGACTGGTCTAGCGAGGGGGCAACAAGCAAGTATACCGCCCGTGTGTGTCAGTTGGTGACAAACACCATGGAAAAGCGCTGCAGAGAGAGCAGGGCAGGGAAGTCCAGGGAGGGGGACCTGTGGGCTGCAGTCTGCAGCATGGCCGTTGGGGACCCTGGGGGCGTGTGCAGAAACCTAAGGGAGCTCCGCCCCCGGGGGCGGTCACTGCCTGCGGACGGTGTGCATGGTGGTCTGCCGGTGCTTGGGCTTACTTCCTGCTCACCCTCACGGCCTTTTAAGTTGACAGTGCCACCTCTAAGTTTTGTAGACGCAAACCAAGTTACAGAGGCTCGGGAGCTTGCCCAAGGTCGCCCACCGAGTGAAGCCGAGATTGGCCCCCAAGCCCGAGCTCTCCTTTCTCCCCGCAGGCCGGTCTGTCCTGTGCTGTGCTTCGCTAACGGCTGCTGTAACTCTTCCGTGTTTCAGATCTTGATTCCACCCAAAGGCTTGTTTACTAAGCTCAAGAAAGAGGCGGAGAATCCCCGCGAAGTTTTAGACCAGGTAAACTGAATTCCTTCCTTCCTTTCTCTTTAGTAGTCTTTTTCACTCGTGGCTGTGTTGGGTCTTCGTTGCTTTGTGTGGGCTCCCTCTGGCTGTGGTGAGTGGGGGCCGCCCCTCAGTGCGAGGCGTGGGCTTCTCGTGCGGCGGAGCACAGACTCTGGGCACGTGGGCTCCATAGTTGTGGCTCCTGGGCCTGCGGGCGCTCGGGCTTAGCTGATCTGAGGCACATGGACTCTTCCCAGATCAGGGTTCCAACCCATGTCCCCCTGCGTTGGCAGGCGGATTCTTATCCACTGCGCCTCCAGGGAAGCCCTAACTGAATTTCTTATAACCCGTTACTGATAGCACAAGTCACAGCGTGTGGGTTCTGTTGTGTGTTTGGAGATGGTCTCTGAATCGGCACCTAGTTATGCTCCAGGCACAGTCGTGGTGGCAAGAAGGGCCTTGAGGCTGCAAAGACCAAAGCAGCCCTGGCTCTCTGTTCCCCAGGCTGCTGCTCTTCTCGCCACTTCTTTCAGGCTTCTGTTTTTTCTTGCTAGAAGCCAGCTCTTGAACAGGTTCTCGGGCGACAGCTGCCTTTTGAAGTCCAGTTTTCAGAGTCAGGAGACCAGCTGTGGTGGTGTTGGCAGTTCTGGGAGGCTGCTGGAAGCCTCTGCTTTGCAGGCTGTCAGGCTGGCATGGCTTGTGGGCACGTGGTCATCACGCAGACTTCCTGGGAGGGAGGAGTTTGCTCGCCAGCCGCCAACTCAAGCAGGAAACTTTGAGGTTCTAACAGAGAGCTGCCCTTGGGGCCCAGACAGAGGTCTCTGTGACATTCGGATTTTCATCCTGTCCAGACTCTGGGCCTGGCTGAAACCAGATGCAGATTCCATAGTCTGTTCCAGGAAGTCCTGGTGGGCAGAGCAGCCTCCTGTTCTGGAGGAGACGCTGGCTCTGGTGAAGGTCCTAGAGGTGACAGCCTCCGATCCCCTCCCTTCAGGTGTGTTACCGTGTGGAGTGGGCCAAGTTCCAGGAGCGTGAGAGGAAGAAGGAAGAGGAGGAGAAGGAGAAGGAGCGGGTTGCCTATGCTCAGATCGACTGGCATGACTTCGTGGTGGTGGAAACGGTGGACTTCCAACCCAATGAGCAAGGTCGGTCTGTGACTCATGTTAGCAGAGCCAGGAGCTTGGCGCCGTCATCCTGGGGGAGCTTGCCAAGCTGTCCCCGGGGAGTGGGAGGATCCCGTGAGGATTCTGTCTCCTCCCTGTTTCTGGAAGACTTGGGTTCTCCTGCATTGCCCCACTTACTCCTAGTTCAACATGTACCATTGTGCCCTACCCTGGGTGAGCCTCTGGAGGTGGGAGAGAGACTAGGTGGCCCCAGCCCTCGAGAGCCGACGGTGTGGGGAGGGCAGCTTGACAGGCCTCTGACAGGAGCATCTGCGGAGCCCTCCCTTGACTCCTGCTCGCCCTCTTTCAGGGAACTTCCCCCCGCCCACCACCCCGGAGGAACTGGGGGCCCGGATCCTCATTCAGGAGCGCTACGAGAAGTTTGGAGAGAGCGAGGAGGTCGAGATGGAGGTCGAGTCCGATGAGGAGGACGAGAAACAGGAGAAGGCGGAGGAGCCTCCGTCCCAGCTGGACCAGGATACCCAAGTGCAAGACATGGATGAGGTGTGCTCCTCGGGGGCCTGGAGCTGACTCTTCCCTAGACCTAAAGGGCATGGGGGTGTGCTCCTCTGTCAGAGTGAGTGTGCCAGTCCCCCTGAACCCTGCGAGGAGGCGTGGGTCCTGAATAAGGCATCCCTCTTTCCAACTCGGGCAACAAAGATTCCTTCATAGGCGAGGCTCTGTGAGCTGCGCCGACCTTCCTCCTCTGCCCAGAGGCCCCGCGCGCTACTGCCCCCAGGCTGGCTCTCCGTTAGGGGAGCTGCATACTTGGATGCTTTTGAGTTTAGGCCCAAACAGTCAGCGGTTTCCAGAGCTTTTCTGAGTGTAGCTTGTGCTTTCTCTGGGCGCCTCTGCCCCTTCAAGCCAGGCCTCTGCACAGGCTTAGAGTCTCCAGAGCCAAGCCGCTTTCCTCCCCTCGGAAAGAATTTGTGTGCAGCCTGAGAAGAAAGGCCCATGTGTCTGTGGGAATTGACTTTTTCTCTCCCTCCCAGCATTGCTCCTTGCGTGGCTCCCATTGAGTGCTGACTTGCCCCCTGCACCCCTCCCCAGCACGTTAAGTGCCCTTGGCCTCCTGGGACTGCCTGGTGCCAGCTGCTGGAAATGCCTGGGCAGAGTGTCAGCACCACGGCTCCCAGCGCTCCCATTCATGCTGTGAGGAAGCTGCTTGGCCTGCTGCCGGCTGGCCCCAGCTGCCCGGGGAGCTCAGCACAGGGATGTTGGCCTCAGGGGCCTCGGCTGCTTGCTACCCTGCGAGCTGCTGGGGCTCAGCTTCAGGGCGGTGGCTTCTCATTCCTGCTCTGAGTCATGCCAGTGCCTTTCTTTTCAGGGTTCGGATGATGAAGAAGAAGGGCAGAAGGTGCCCCCACCTCCGGAGACACCCATGCCACCTCCTCTGCCCCCAACTCCAGACCAGGTCATTGTCCGGAAGGACTATGACCCAAAAGGTGGGTTCTGTTTTCCTGCCTGTGTTTTTCAGACCTGTGCTTGTTTCCAGGATGGCTAGAGGGGGCTTGTCATAAGCCATTGATAGCCCCTGTGTTGTGGGCCTCACGACAGGGCGTGGGGCTTAGTCGTCTCTGGTGCCCTGGCACAGTTTACAGGGCCTGGTACAGCGCAGCACTGAATGGACGGCGCACAGATAAAACAGCACCCTCTCTGTACCCGGGTGTTCTCACTCGGCCGTCTCTGTCGCCTTTCAGCCTCCAAGCCCCTGCCTCCAGCCCCCGCTCCCGATGAGTATCTTGTGTCTCCCATCACTGGTGAGAAGATCCCTGCCAGCAAGATGCAGGAGCACATGCGCATTGGGCTTCTTGACCCCCGTTGGCTAGAGCAGCGGGATCGCTCCATCCGTGAGAAGCAGAGCGATGACGAGGTGTACGCGCCAGGTGAGGTGGGGGTTGCCCACTCTGACCACAGGCCTTCTTTTACTCAGCCCTAACTCACTTTGGCCCATCGGGATCTCTAAATTAATAGGTTGAAGTGTAGAAAGTTTTGAGGTCAGCAGGAGCTTTTGAGGATAGGTGCGGTCTAGGGAGCTACAAAAGAACCCCCGTTTTCTAGAAACCCTGCCGAGGGTTCCCGCAGAGGTGGGCACCGAGGTGGGTGGTGTGTGCCCGTTGATATCCTGGAGCAGGATCTGACTGCAGCTGGGAGGGCTGCTCACTCCCAGGCCTCTTAGAGTGGAGGCCCTGATGGCTGGAGGGCGCTGAGCATCTTGAAGTGAGACACGTTGGTCCCTCGACTGTGAGAAGCAGCCCTATAAGGAGGGAGGAGACTGTCCAGAGGCTGCAGACGCACCTTTTAGAGTCCGGACTCTTCTTGCCACGCTGCTCACATGGCCCTGTCCTTTCAGATGCCGCTTGTTAAGTCGGGGTTGGACACGCCCCAGTTTCCAGGCCTAGCGCTCCTCAGGCGGCCTTGCCCAGGCTCGGAGCCGGCGCGAGGCGCTGTGCCCATAAAAACAGCCTCCCCCTGCTCCGGTAGAGCTGCCATCTTGTCGGGCGGGCACCGGTTTTAGTTTCCCCCCGGTCCCCCGCCTCTGTTGTGTGACTGTCCAGGTCTGGATATCGAGAGCAGCTTGAAGCAGCTGGCTGAGCGGCGTACTGACATCTTTGGTGTGGAGGAAACAGCCATTGGTAAGAAGATTGGCGAGGAGGAGATCCAGAAGCCGGAAGAGAAGGTGCAACTCAGTGATCCCCAGTGCCTTTGCTGCTATCCCCTCAAGTCGGGCTCAGTTCCAGGAGCCCTGACCAGCTCTGCCTTCGCTCCCCGTGCAGGTGACCTGGGACGGCCACTCTGGCAGCATGGCCCGGACCCAGCAGGCTGCCCAGGCCAACATCACCCTGCAGGAGCAGATCGAGGCCATCCACAAGGCCAAGGGCCTGGTGCCGGAGGACGACACCAAGGAGAAGATCGGCCCGAGCAAGCCCAGCGAGGCCGCCCAGCAGCCGCCAGCGCCAGCCTCGGCCGCCAGCGTGCCCAGCGCGGCGCCGCCCGTCACGGCGCTGCCCCGGCCGCCCGCGGTTAGCCCACAGCCGCCGATGGGGCCCTGGGGCCAGGCTTCCTGGGTTGGATGGTGCTGGCGCAGGGTGGCTGTCTCACAGGGGCCCAAGGGCAGAATGGGTCAACTCGAGAGGAAAGAGCCCTTTAGTTGGAAGTGGGAGCCTCCAGCCTGACCTTCCATTTGTGTGGGAGGACTGGGACCAGGAGGGAGGCGAGTGGCAAATGTGAGAAGCAGGCTTGGGTCAGGGTGGCCTGGGGGTCTTGGGCCTGACTCCTGGGGACTGAGTCAAGGGCAGCCGCTTCAGTTTCTTTCCTAGTGGGTGGAGTCCCAAGTAGCAAGAGTGTTGCCCTGGGTGTCTCTCAGTGTAGTTCCTGTCAGCCCCGTGTGAGGCTGCGTTCTCAGCCTCAGGGCCGAGTTGAAGCTATCCAATGCTGTCCCCAGGGGCTGCAGGTGGTCAGCTGCCAGCTGGTGTGCCTTAGGGTGCAGCCTTGGCTTCTGTGACCTGTGGGTCCCTTCCACCCACAGATGCCGCCTCCGGTCCGTACCACGGTTGTGTCTGCAGTTCCTGTCATGCCCCGGCCCCCGATGGCATCTGTGGTCCGGCTGCCCCCAGGCTCTGTGATCGCCCCCATGCCGCCGATCATCCATGCGCCCAGGATCAACGTGGTGCCTATGCCTCCTTCGGCCCCTCCTATCATGGCGCCTCGCCCACCACCCATGATTGTGCCAACAGGTCAGTGTCTCTCGTGTTGCCTTCTAGGCCACTGGGTCGGAACTATCGACCAAGCCCTGAGCAGAGCAGTGGCTGAGGGGAGTGCCAGCTGTTCCAGCTGCGACTGCAGCCCAGAGGAGAGCCTTGACTTTGCTCTGTGAGAGATCCGTGGGGTGGTGGGCCCCTGGCTCCTGGGGGAGACAGGCTTATGAGGCAGAGCTGGAGTATGTGCACCCAGTGGGGTCAGGCCTGGACGGGCACTGAGGCCTGACAGTGGATGCTGTTGGCTGCTCCTGCTCCTTCCATCGGTCCTGCCCTTGCTCTAGTTTCCTGCTACTCAGTCTGGGCATGCTCCCACATCCCCTGCTAGGGAGCTTACTGGCTGCCAAACTCAGCCAGGAGTGGTCTTTCACGCCTCTGACTGAGAGAAGTGGGAAACCTGTGCCGTCTCCCCTCACTGCCACCAGCCCGGGTCCTGGGCATCTTCCTCCCACTCATGTGGCTGCTTGCTCCTGTCCTGCAGCTTTTGTGCCTGCCCCACCCGTGGCACCCGTCCCCGCTCCAGCCCCCATGCCGCCTGTCCACCCCCCGCCTCCCATGGAAGACGAGCCTGCCTCTAAGAAGCTGAAGACCGAGGACAGCCTCATGCCCGAGGAGGAGTTTCTGCGCAGAAACAAGGCATGTGATCCCAGAGTGCTGCCCACACCTGCAGTGTCTGAACAAGTCAGGGGGACCAGTCATGCCCCCATTACACCCCTTGGCCCACCTGGGCTGCTCCCGTGGTTTTGGCTTCTGGGACCTAGGTCAGCTGCTAGAGGCCCAGGAGGCTTCTGAAGCTTCCCAGTGCCCAGCATGCTCGATGTGGGGCTGGCCGTCAGCTGTCAGCGGTCCCCCTGGTGTGAATGGTCATAGAGGACAGCAGGGAGACCCAGCTGCGCAGGCAGCAGGACTCCAGTACGAAGGGGGCTCTGGACACAGGAAGAAATCTTGGGGTCAGTTCTTCATTTCTTTGTGATCTTTGCTTCCACTTGGAGCCCTCAGAAGTCTTATAGGGACCCTGTTGGGGTACTAGGAATAAGGGCTGGGAACCTCGGCACTTCCAGGGCCTGGGGAATCTGGCAGGCTCCAGTGAGGAGGCAGAAACAGTCCCAGCCACACTGCCTCAGGGCATTTGAGCAAATCTTTTTTCCCCTTTCTGACAGTAGTTTCCATGTTTTGAGTACCTACTCAAGTGCTGGGATAGAACCATGCCTTTTACAGAAGGTTCTCAGCCTCACCGTCTAGCAGTTGTGATCAGCTGCTTCTCTGAGTTGGGATCCCAGGTCTTGACCTCACAGTTCATGTTCTTTCCCCTGTGGTACTTCTTGAGGCTTGCAGAGCACTTTTCATTTCCCTTCTTCAGCTCCAGCCTCACCAGTGGGCAGGCTAGGATCATTCTAAAGAAGAGAGACTAGTTCTTGAAAAGGGGAGTGATTTGTCCCATGTCACAGGTGGTGTCAGTGGTGAATCAGATCAGGGTCCAGGAGTCCCGACCGACAGGTGACGTTGTCTCGAGGGCCCGGGACTAGGAGAGCATGGTTCCTGGTTGACTCAGGGCTCCCTGAGCATAATGGCCACTCCTTATTTGCAGGGTCCAGTGTCCATCAAAGTCCAGGTGCCCAACATGCAGGATAAGACGGAATGGAAACTGAACGGACAGGTGCTGGTCTTCACCCTCCCCCTCACAGACCAGGTAAGAGTCGCTGCCCCCAACCAGCCTCAGGTGCAGGAGCACCAGGGCATCAGGGGAAGCTTCCTCCGGCGGACCTTAGGGGTGACTGACCGCTCCTCTCTCCCTCAGGTCTCTGTCATCAAGGTGAAGATTCACGAAGCCACAGGCATGCCAGCAGGGAAACAGAAGCTGCAGTACGAGGTGAGTCGGGTGTCAGCTGTCCTTGCCCTCTCTGTTGTCCCCGAAGCTACTTCGTTTGTCGGGTCAGGAGTGGGGAGACTCCTGGGTGTGGCCATGTGAGTCCATCCTACAAGCCATGACGCTGGCCTGGATGCTGGGGCAGGGTGGTCTGACAGGGTGAGTGAGGCTCTGGCAAGGTCACAGCACAGTCTTGTGTGGGGTCTGGTGTCTCAGTGACATCTGAGGACAGGACTTGGGGTGCTCCGGTAGGTTTCTGTCCTGGTGGTGAAGCCACCCCACTGAGTGTGGTCTCGGGTAGCCTGGCTTTGTGCTTGGACACAGGTGACAGTCCAGCTCACCCTGGTGCCTGCCAGATCATGCGGGACTGCTGTGTTCTCCCTCTTTGGACTTTGACTGATCCCTGCTCCAGGCCTGTTTCCTCCTCTATAAGATGAGGCTCTTGGACTGGTTGACCTCTAAAGATCTTATGATTTGAGAGTCAAAATTCCATACTGTTGATCAGGGCCAGATTCTTGGGAGTGTTGACAGAGGGAAGGAAGGAAAAGCAAGAGTCTTCTGGGAGCAAGCCTACCCTCACTCCCACCCTGCGCCTCTCCTGTCCCTACCCCGCCTGCCTTCAAGCCCCTGTGTTTGCTAAGTCAGAGTGTTGAGAGCTGTGAAGCAGCTCGCTGTGTTCAGGGCCACACTGTCCTGGGCTGAGGTGCTCCTTCTATTTTTCTAGGGCATTTTCATCAAGGATTCCAACTCGCTGGCTTACTACAACATGGCCAACGGTGCCGTCATCCACCTGGCGCTCAAGGAGAGAGGCGGGAGGAAGAAGTAGAAGAGAGAGACCTGCTTCCAGGTCCTAGCCACTGTCGTTTTGCCTCTCCTGTCCCCCACTCCCTGTCCCAGACTCAGGAGAACTCTGACTTACACATTTGTGTCTCTCTTCCTAAGTTTGGAAATTCACATTGGCCTGCAGAGTTCCCGACCCCGCAACGTTGATCACCGAGGGCTTTCTCAGGCTCTCTCCTCCCCAGTGCACCCCGGAACCCCTTTGTGTTCAGGTCTTGGTTTGAGGGCATCCATCTCTTCAGGCAGCCTGTTAGGAAACGTGAGACAGGGATGTCCTGTAGGATGTTGTCGTAGTGCCACGTGGCTCTTAGAGTATGTTGTCATCATCGTTAACCGTTTTGTATTTTGCCACAGGCTAATAAACCTCTTCAACCCTTCTCGTGAAATCAGAGTCATGAGACTTGTCTCATGGGCACCCGTGCCCTGTCTGGACCTGGGAGTATGGCACAGGGCCTGTGGCTCCTCTGCTACTCTGCGGAATGCTGGGCTTCTCACTGAATTCTTGCCTCCATCAAGTCTTTTATGGCTCTTTCTTAGGCATGTTTTTATTGCCCTTTTGAAACACATGGATCTTCAAAAGACATAGCCATGTACATGTAACAGACTAATACGGAACATCTTCAACATACCAGGACACCAGAAGAACACGGACCGCTGGGCTATACAGTTCCTGGGTCAGTGGGCAGCACACAAATGAGACCAGAGGGTGGCAGTTTCCCACAGGCCAGGGGTCTCTCATCACCTGATAAGTGACCTTGAGCAGGCGGCTTATGCAGAGTGAGCACAAGTATATGATGAGATTTTTTTTCCAAAAACATATTTATTTTAAAAATACTTCATTGTTCCAAGGCCATGAACTGTTTTGGTTAGACTTTATAAAATTCTCCAACTACTCCTTACTGCTTTAAGCATTTGATCAGTTTTGAGCAGGTAAGTGCTGTGCGGCCTGCAGGACCCTGGCTCCTGGCCAGGGATTGAACCACGCCAAGGCAGTGAGAGCCCAGAACCCTAACCACTGGGCCACCAGGGGACTCCCTAATTCACGTGATCCTGATGTGGGTGCTCCTGTTTTACACGTGAGTGAACTGGGCACAGGCTGAATCACATGCCCACAGTCACACAGTAAGAAGATAAAAAGAGAGTGTGTGCAAAACACTCGTCACGGTCCTCGCCCCCTCGTGGGGCCCAGCACAGGCTGTTATTTTCGGAGCTGTGCTGTCACAGGGAGGTAGGTGCTGGCTGTGCGTGGGTGTTCACAGGGCGGAAGGTGAGAGCCTGTTGATAACCATTTCCTGGCTTTAAACCTGAAGTTGATTTCATTCTGAAGATAGCGCATGTTTCCCCCCTGAGAGTTCCCAGTGCCTTTTCCTTGCAGTCTTTCCATTTCATCCGGAGAAGTCGCTTCCCAGGCCCAGAGAGGTGAGGCCATCCCCAAAGTCACAGTGTTGTGGTCACCGTCTCCTCTGCTGCCTCGCCAAGCTCAGTTTCCAACTCTAGACCTTGGGCTCAAGTGGTCCTTCAACAGTGCCAGCCATGAGGCTCCATTACAGACTGCTCACGTTTGTAACGTGGTCAGTGGGAGGTTATTCCTCACTCTTGACATTTGCTTCCTGCCTGGTAGCTAGAAATCTCCCCCAGGGGCCAGGACTAAAATTTGGCTTCCTGAAGCTCCAAGGTTTGGGTGCCAGAAGTGAGCCTGCTGTTGATTGGTTCTCCATGACCAACACCAGAAATCTCCCTGGACAGCCCCTGGGTCTTGTTCCAGGAGGGAAGGGGGTTAGTAGAGCTGGGGGAGTCCCGCACTCCAAGCTCTCCTCTCTTACCGGGATGGCTCTGGGACCAGCCTCTCCACAGATTGGCAGATCTCACAGGCCTTCCGTGACTGAGGCTGCGCCTGGATGTTGGGAATGCTGCTGGCGGAATGTCAGTGAATGGGTCCTTTGAGCTGCCCTGCAGGGCCCGAGCTCAGCTTCCCCGAGCTCCTGAATGAACATCTGTTCTGGCTCACTCAGTCGCAGAAGGCCCACTGAGCAGGCAGCCCTGTGGTCGCCAGCCGCCCCAGGCCCGGCATGCAGCCCGGCTCTCTGCACTCCTTGTTTGGAGCCTGCAGCATGTAGGCAGCCTTGCTTGCACAGCTTTCCTGACCTCACTTGCATTTTTCTGGGGATTGTCTGGCTTGTTTTCTAGATAAGATGGATACCCTGAGGCCAGCAAGGGCTCTGGAAGGCTAAAGCTGCTCTGTGTTCCTGGTGACCACACCATCCTCACACCTTGCCAGACTGTGAAATGGGGAGAAATGCTCCTGTTGTGAGATTTTTGGGAAAACCGCCTGGCTCAGTGCTTTCAGGCTCACTGATTTTGAAGACTTGCACGAAGGGGGTGCCATGAGTGGTAGACATTAAGGAATTTCAGTTCCACCAGCTGCTTGAAATGAAAACCATGTAGCCCACTAATTATCAGACCCATTTCACGTTCTAAAATTATGTATTAACAGAAATTTAGAACACTTGAAATATGCAGTACACCAATTACAGCCATCTTTATAGGTAATATTTCATTTATCTTTAAAAGTGCGATGTAAGTTCTTAACGATTATTATCTGATTTGGGGATTCCATCATAACTATGTTGTTTTTTTTTTGAAATACATGTAAGTGAACAGTTCTGGTACCCGAGTCATACAATCCATGATGAAGGACAGGATACACTCATTCCTTATCATAGTACAGAGAAGGTACTCGGTTCAGTCGCTCAGTTGTGTCTGACTCTTTGTGACCCCATGGACTGCAGCATTGGAAAAGACAAGGTACTACTGTTGTCTTAAGCTGAGGTCAACTAAACAAGTTAGTGTTCCCTATCTCTGAGCTGTGGTGATGATTAAATTAGAAATAGACCTGTGTCCTAGTACATAGTGAAGGAATACAGCCTCCTCACCACTGAACAATCGGTCAGGTCAGTTGCTCAGTCATGTCTGATTCTGCAACGCCACGGACTACAGCATGCCAAGCTTCCCTGTCCATCACCAACTCCTGGAGCTTGCTCAAACTCATTGAGTCGGTGATGCCATCTAACCATCTCATCCTCTGTTGTCCCCTTCTCCTGCCTTCAATCTTTCCCAGTATCAGGGGCTTATCTAAGGAGTCGGTTCTTTGCATCAGGTGGCCAAAGTATTGGAGTTTCTGCTTCAGCATCAGTCCTTCCCATGAACATTCAGGACTGGTTTCCTTTAGGGTTAACTGGTTTGATCTTGCAGTCCAAGGGACTCTAGAGTCTTCCCCAACACCACAGTTCAAAAGCATCAGTTCTTCAGTGCTCAGCTGTCTTTATAGTCCAACCTTCACATCCATACGTGACTACTGGAAAAACCATATCTTTGACCAGACAGAATTTTATTGGCAAAGTAATGTCTCTGCTTTTTAACATACTGTTTAGGTTGGTCATAGCTTTTCTTCCAGGGAGCAAGCGTCTTAATTTCATGGCTGCAGTCACCATCTACAATGATTTTGGAGTCCAAGAAAATTAAGTATTTCCACTGTTAACCCATCTACTTGCCATGAAATATTGGGACCGGATGCCATGATCTTAGTTTTTTGAACGTTGAGTTTTAAGCTAGCTTTTTCATTCTCCTCTCACTTTGATCAAGAGGCTCTTTAGTTCCTCTTTGCTTTTTTGCCATAAGGGTGGTGTCATCTGCACATCTGAGGTTATTGATATTTCTCCTGGCAATCTTGATTCCAGCTTGTGCTTCATCCAGCCTGGCATTTCTCATTGATGTACTCTACATATAAGTTAAATAAGTAGGGTGACAGTATACAGCCTTGTACTCCTTTCCCACCATTGAACAGAAGCTACCAGAAGAGTCATCCACTGGATGGATGGATGGAGGAAGCATGTGAGCCTGGAGCTGCTACCATGAGGAGTTCTAGCTTAAGGATGAAGTAACCACAGGAAGGAGGACAAAGAGAAAAGGGGGAAACAAGGCTGACATCCTTGTTGACAACCTCTGAAACTGCTCCTGAAGCTTATATACAAAAGAGTGAATGTTCTTGAGCTGTGGGACCTACTAACTGCAGTTTTGTGCTGACCTCATTTGTATTGTCTGCCAAAACAGTCTTAACTGTTACCCTCAGTGTAGGGATAAAGAGCCTCTTGATGGAAGGGAAAGAGAGTGACAAAGTTGGCTTAAAACTCAGCATTCAGAAAACTAAGATCATGGCGTCTGGTCCCGTCACTTCCTGACAAATAGATGGGGAGACAATGGAAACAATGAGAGACTTCATTAACTAAAAAGCTATGGTTTTTCCAGTAGTCATGTATGACTGTGAGAGTTGGACTATAAAGAAAGCTGAGCGCTGAAGACCTGATGCTTTTAACTGTGATGTTGGAGAAGACTCTTGAAAGTCCCTTGGACTGCAAGGAGATCCAACCAGTCCATCCTAAAGGAGATCAGTCCTGAATATTCTACTGGAAGGACTGATGCTGAAGCTGAAACTCCCAATACTTTGACCACTTGATGGGAAGAACTGACTCATTGGAAAAGACCCTGATGCTGGGAAAGATCGAAGGCGGGAGGAGAAGGGGACGACAGAGGATGAGATCATTGGATGGCATCACCAGCTCTATGGACGTGAGTTTGAGTAAGCTCCCGGAGTTGGTGATGGACAGGGAAACCTGGTGTGCTGCAGTCCGTGGGGTCGCAAAGAGTCAACACAACTGAGCAACTGAAGTGAACCAAAGGGATAAAGAAGCTTTATAGTTTGTTTACTCTTCATAGGCTCCTGGGCACCAGCTGTCTACTTTATGAATGTCAGCTCTGCTCTCATTGTAGATAAAGACTGTGATATCTGGACATCTGTTTGCTCCTGGCGAACACCGACATTTGCTGAGCATATTCCAGGATCCAGGACAGGGCACTGACGGGGGGCCTGTGTCAGGGCCTCATACACCTACTTATAACACCAATAAGATGAGACTCGCAGGTTTTCAATACATTCCTGTAGGTCTGGCCACGTATCTCTCATCCTTTAAAGAATACAGCAGCCGGTCTACCAGGGTGTTTCACAGTGTTACCAAAGGCCTCTAATTTTGTGAACCACGTGATTGTGCAGGGCATCCCTTTGGACCATCCATTTATTCATTTCTGCTTTCTTACTCTAACTACACCATCTTCAGAACCTGCTTCCCTTTCAGGGCCTTTTGCTTGCTGCCCTGCTTGCTTGCTGTATGCTGTTCTCCCAGAGCACTGCAGAGAGGCTTCCTCATTTTCTTCTGCCTCCACTTCTGCCCACCCCTCCCCCAGAGTTACTAGAGTAACATCAGATAAGAGCTCCGGAGTCGGAAGTAAAGAACTGTAACATTTATTGAATATCTACTGTATGCTAAAGGCTTCAGAGACGGCCCACCAACTCCTCACGAAGTAATTACTGACATTCCTATTTTTTAGAAGATGAAACAGTCTGAGAAGCTAAGCAATTTTTTTTTTTTTAAATTTTGTTCACAACGCAGGGCATGTTCCCTGACCAGGGATCGAATCCACAGGCCCCTTGGAGTGGAGGTTCAGTCTTAACCACTGGACCACCAGCCAAGTCCCAAGCTAAGCAATTTTGCATGAGAACATCCAGTTACTGAGGGGGCACAGCCATAAAGCAAAGTCTCACAAGCCAAAAATTAGGAAAATTGCTGCAGCCACTGACTGTGGCAGGAAACACTGAAGACAATAATGAATTTGCAAGTGTATGGCAAACTACAGATGCCACCACTCCTGGCTCCCATTGACTGGGTATTTCCATGTGCAAGATGCTTACCACGTACTATCACGCTAAAAGTCTCAAGACAAAAACTCCAAGGAGACATTTTTATATTTTACAGGTAAGGACATAGGCACAGAGAGAAGTGATTTGCTTAGGGTCACACAGTGACAGCAGAGATTGGAATCAAGGGTGATCCTTTATTTTTTTGCCATCCTCATATGGCTTGTGGGATCCCAGTTCCCTGTCCAGGGACGAAACCCATGCCCTAGCAGTGAAAGTGCCATCGTAACCACTGGAACACCAGGGAGCTCCCCTGGATGGTCTTATGTAAGAAAATTGGAAGCTGGAGCCTCAAGGCCTTAACTTGAGATCAACATCTATCCAGTCTCCTAAGGAAGGACACTGGATGCTTCTAACCTGCCCATCCCCACCCCCACCCCAAATACCCCTAGAGTGAACATCACTGTACAGGTGCCTCATAGAGCCGAATGTGTTTGGGATATGAGTGCAGAACCAGAATTGCAGTCAAAGGGCTGTGGATACTTTGCCAGACCTGGGCTTCACATTTGATCCAGGCATGTGACTCTTTCTCCCTTCCTTGGATAGGCCCTCATCCTTTGGCCAGGTGTACTCTGCCCTTCCTGGAAGCTGGGACTAAGAGCCCACCACTCTGGAACTGCTAGAGAGGTGGAACACATCCTCCCAGACTGAGAGTTTAAGACCAAAATAGCATGTGCTCACCACTGTATCTGTTATTGCCCTGTTGATGGAAAACCAGAAGCCTATGGAATGTCAAGACTGCACAGTGAAGTCTTCAAGAATGTCTGAGCCACATGGCATTAAGGAAACGGCTGGTGAAGTCACTCACAGCTTAAGACTTCCCTTCTTGGGGCTGCTTTGGGTCCCTTATCAGCCTGTCCCAGGCTCTGCAGCTCAGGCTTGGGTCTTCCGGTCCCTTCTCCTCTCTAAGCCTGTCTCCCAATAGGTCTGCAGGGGAGTGTCAGATGATAATATGGATTTGACTTATGAGCCATGAAGTACTAGACTGAGGTGAGGGGTTACCATTACGATTCTATGAGTTGATAACCCCTGGGGTCAGAAGTTGGCTGCTGGGAGCTAAGTCTGTATAAATACTATTAGCCTGTGCCTCCCAATAGAAGCTGTTGGTAAGTAGTAGTGGTAGTAGCGTTAGTTGCTCAGTCGTGTCCGACTCTTTGCGACCCCATGGACTCTGGCCCGCCAGGCTCCTCTGTCCATGGGATTCTCCAGGCAAGAATACCTGTTGCCAAGAATGCTGTTGGTAAGAGCTAGATTCAAATCCTGGCTCTGCCACAAGCTAGTTCTGAGACTTCAGGCGGCCAACATCACTTCCCTGAACCTCAGTTTCTTTAATTGTAAGATGGGACTAAATAGTCTCTGTTGTTGTTAAGTCGCTAAGTCATGTTGGACTCTTTTGTGACCCCATGGACTGTAGCCCGTCCATGGAATTTCCCAGACAGGAATACTAGAGATGGTTGCCTTTTACTTCTCCAGGGAATTTTCGAGACCCAGGGATTGAACTTGAGTCTCCTGCATTAGCAGGCAGATTCTTTACAACTGAGCCACCAGCAAAACCTAAAAATAGTATCTACCTCCTTGCTAAAAGATTGCAAGAGATGGTGTGACCAATTTGGAAAACAGCTTGCCAGTTCCTCAAAAGGTTAAAGACCCAGCAATTCCCACTCCTAGCTATCTACCCAAGAGAAATGAAAATGGATAAACCTTGAAAACATCTGAGGTGAAAGAAACCAGACACAAGGCCACATACTGTATGATTCCATTTATATGAAATGTCCAGAAAAAGCAAAACTATGGAGACAGATTAGTGGTTGCCAGGGACTGGGGGGAGGAAGGATGGGGAGTGACTGGTAAGGATAGGAATGAATTTCTTTTTGGAGTCATGAAAACGTTCTAAAATTAGGTTATGGCGATGGCTGCACAACAATACAAATATACTTAAAACAATCATATACTTTAAATAGGCGATTTTTATGGGATGTTAATTGTATCTCAATAAGGCTCTTGGAAAAATAAGAGAGTAAGTAGAACTCACTCAGGGTAGTGAGTGGCTCAATAGTCGTTGGTCATTATTCTTATTAACTAGGTCTCCCTAATAGGCCCCAGAAGCAGTGAGCAGGGGAAGGAAAGGGCTGCTGAATTTCTAGCTCAGCCTACCTCTTCAAGCTGCCATGTCCCTGGGCGAGTCCCTGAACCCATCCCGAGTCTCCTCAGAGCTACTCATAAATGAATGGGAGAACTAGCCTCACCCACGTCCTTAAGGTCTCGCGAGGAGAGGGCGAGTATTCCCAGAGGGCGCCCTCGGTCTCTGCCTGCGCGGTGCTGCAGGTGTCCGCCAGGCCCAGGCTAATCCGGAAAAGCCCTAAAGCTCTTTCAGGTGAGCTCTCGGTGATTGGCAGCTCGGGGGGAGGGCTTCGGGTGACGGCTGCCCCGCCCCCTCACGTCGGGCCGGTTGGCGCCAGCCTGGGGGAGGTGGGCGGGCCCTGGGGTCCGCGGCACCCATTGGGCGTTGCGAGGAGGAAGCGCCGGGGAAGTCCTAGGGCCCCGCCCCCTGCCTTGTGGCGACCAATGGGCGCTGCGCGTGGGCGGGGCGTCGGAGGCGTCGGCGGAGGTCGGGAGGCTGAGGCGGCTGAGGTGGCCGCTGAAGCTGAGGCGGCGGGCGCGGCCAGGATGGCGAAGAGCCTCGAAGAGAACGGGCCGCGCGCGCCCGCAGCTGAGGGGAGCCTGTCGGGGACCCGGGAGAGCTTGGCCCCGGGCCCCGACGCCACAGCCGCCGACGAGCTCAGCTCTCTGGGCTCCGACTCAGAGACCAACGGCTTCGCCGAGCGCCGCATCGACAAGTTCGGCTTCATCGTGGGCTCGCAGGGCGCCGAGGGCGCGTGAGTATCGCCGGGGCTCGGAGCCAGGGGAACAGGGGCCGGGGCAGGATCCGCGGCGGTGCCTCGACCGTGACAGAGCCGCTCTCAGGAAGGACAGACACGTCTCCCTTCCAACCGGGAACAACAATCCCTTATCTCCTTTGCCCCACCCGCACCTTTTCCCCCACCCCCACCCCCGGCGGGCTGACCCGCCCCTAGGAAGGGCCTAGAGGGCTCTCCTCACCGGAGCGCGCAGGTCGACTGATAGATACCTTTCCCAGCCCCAGCGCTGCCACCCTCGCCTAAGGGCTGGTTGGCTCGGCCAGCTCCTGACGAGCTCACAGGTGGTCTCCCCTCCCCCAACAGCGCGGTGTTCTCCGTATCCCGCCCCCTACAAGACCCGCTGACGTCCTTGTCTCAGCACCCGCCGCTGCCACATCAGGGGGACACCTTAGGCCGACTTCAGAGGGACGGGCTGCCCTGCCCCCACCGCCCTCGGGCACAGACTGACCCTCATCTCAAGGCACACGGTCCTCTAGATAGACTGACATTGGTCACCTCCCTCCCACCTTGGGATATACAGCCACGTCCCCTCATGGAAGGGACAGAGAGTGCCCCCGTCCCCCTCAGAGGCAGATTTCTCCCTATCACCAGCAACAGGTGGGCAGGTACTGCCCCTCCCCAGTACCCACAGCGGGACGGTACCTCACCTCCAGGACAGACTGTCCACGCTTCCTCTCCAAATGCAGATTAGGGGGTAGGCAAGGAGACATCAAGATCCCCACTCATAGCACACCTAGATCTCCCACACCCAGGGGCCCCCAGCTGGCAGGCAGAGCAATGTGAGGCAGTGGAGCAGGACTTTCCCTCAAGCGGGTGAGCTGAGCAGCCACATTTTGCCCCCAGAGTACTCCCTGAGTCCAGTCCTCACAGGGATCGTATGTATGGGTTTGTGATCCCTTTAGGAAAGATGGACTCCAGAGCCCACTCACATCCCAGCTGTCCTGTCACTTGAGACCAGTGTTCTGCACGGAACTGACAAGCCTCCCTTGAGATGTGCCTCCCCTTCAATAGAGAGCGCCACCCAATCACCTGTGACAGCCTACAGGACTCAGCCGTGACCCTGTTCCAGAGGGTCCTTCCTCCCATTCTCTGACCAGCTGTGATCATCTAAGGCTTCTTCAGCCTCTCTTATGACTTATGGAAGAGCGTTGACCATCTGTAAGATCCCCAGCCCACACAAGCAACCCCATAAAGTTCACTTGTGGGATTTTCCACAGTCCCAAAGCCTCATATTCACCAGGCTGCCTTCTCCTTTGGAAAGTTGGAGAGAAATGCAGGCCCCTCCCCTAAGGAGAGTTCTCTTTTACCCACTGAATCTGTCTCCTCCAGCCTCTTCCCACTTACTCAGAGCAAGCCAAGCCTAGTCCAGTCCAGAACTCAGAGAACACCCCTTATTCTGATCCTTCACTCTGACTTAAAGCTTTGTCACAGTTCCATAGGGAGTAGCCTGTAAGAACCCAAAGAGGACTTAGGGTATATTTTTGAATTGAAGAGCAAACACCAGAGATTAGGGTCCTGGGAGGGATGAGGTCTAGAAAAGTGGGAAAGGAGTTACCGGTTGCATTTGTGGGTGCTTGGAAGGAAGAATTCAGATTTGCTGGTGAATTCTGGGAGATAAAAATTCCTACTTAAAAAAAAAATTCCTACTACATACTTAACAGGAAGTTAACTAGATCTCAGGGTACAGAGCAATGTGAAATAGTGGGAAAAGGCCAGATTTAGGAAGAAATCACACTTGCTGGCTGTGTGACCTTGGGCAAGAGCTTGAATCTCTGAGCCTGTTTACTCACTGTAAAGGGCAACAGTAACACCTATTCCCAAGATTACTGTAGAGATTAACTATTCAAAGGTGCCTAGCACAGTGCGTGGCACAAGTAGTGGCCTAGGAAAATGTTAGTTTCCTTTCTTTGCCTTCTAAGGGTCTGAAAATTGAGGAGAAAATGAAGGCATACCTCTGGTATTTGTGGACAGAGAGAGGCCCCAGTGGGAGCACCTCCCTTTGGCTGTAGTCCCCAACCAAGCAGCCAGACATCTGTCTTTCCCACCCTCCAACCGCAAACTCGGGCTTTGCAGACGCCCTCTGCATCATTGGTGTCTGTAGCGCTGGGGCTGAGGTGGGATTCCAGGTCTCTTCCTCTCTCCCTGCCTCACTTTCTTGACCCTGTTGGCCACCCTAAAGTCTCTGGTGTCTGAAAACTTGGATGTTCCCTGTAGAGTCAATATTGTGGTTCAAAAAAAAAATAGCCAAAAGTAAGTTCCTGCCCAAGGCCATAAGAGAGGAAGTTATGGGAAGTTTCAGGGTGACCGCCCTGAACCCAGTCTCGTGGTTGAGGGCTAACAGTCCATGTGCTAGCCCAGAGAAGTGAAACATTAGCCCTGATGGCTGCAGTGGAGATGGCCAGAACTCTGGCTCCAGATTAAAGGTCTATCTCAGCCATCCTGGGCCAAAGGTTGTCTTAAGACAGTTTTTGCAATTACCAGGGGCTAGTGGAATGGGGAGGAAAGTAGATCAGAAACTACCTCCTCAGGTGACTGCTTGGTGCCTGTTGTGAATAGGTCGTAAAATCATAGACTTATATCCCTCCCATAGAAGGGATCTTAAGAATTTGACCAGTGAAACCCTAACTTCTTATACGATGAGGAAACTGAGGTCACAGAAGAGAAGAACTTGCCTAAGCTCACATGGCACACTAGTGGCAGAACCAGGTCTTGAAACCAGGGTTTCTGACTCCCAAGTCAGGACAGTTTCCATTGCCTTTACCACCCATTAATATGGCCTGGTGGCCCCGGCAGTAAACCGAATCCTGGACAGGTAGAACAGAAGGTCCTTAACAGGCACCTGTGTGCCCTTACCTTCCCTGGCTTAACTCAGTACTTTTGACTCCCTCAGCAGTGTGGGAGGTCCACAGGGATGGCTCAGAAAGGAGAAGACTGTGTTGTCATTACCATTTTGTTATACTTCATTAGACTGATGAGCTTCAGAACTGGGACCAGGCCTTTTTTATTTGGCTGCATCTTGTGGGATCTTGAGTTCCCTGACCAGGGATTGAACACAGACCCTTGGCAGTTTGGGCAGTGAAAGCATGGAGTCCTTACCGCTGGATCACCAGGGAATTCGCTGGGACCAAGCTTATTCACTTTGTTCTCAGGCCTGCAGAGAAGTAAATGATCGGTTAACATTTCCTGACACATCAGGAAGCTGAAACTGACCTTAGAGATGGCCATCTTCTTATGGATAGGTAAACTGAGACCTGAGGGAAGTGATTAACCTCACCTGTTCAGTCAATTGGGAGCAAAGCCAGGAAGTAAACCCAGAACTCCTGATTCCCAGCACTAGGCCCTCTTTACTTCACCTTGTCTGTCTGTCGAGTCTACTCTGCAGGGAACCTTTGTGGGACCTGAGATGGTCCCTGCCTGCCATGGAGCAGTAGCCAGTGATGGGGAGAGGCAAGAAAGCAGCCAGCCAGTGAAGGGCACCGGTGTTGTGAGTGCAGACAAAGTGCAGAGGGTGTTGGCTTCTTCGGCTTGGCTGGCAGCTAGCTGCGCTGGTTGTTGAAGCCCAAGATGGATCAGAGGAGAAGAAAGAAGGATCTTCAGCAGGGATGGGTGGCCAGAGGACTTTGGGGACAGGAGGAACAGACCTGTTTGTGGGGAGGGGGTCCCTTTTGGAGTTGGTCAAGAAAGGAAAGAAGGATACCAGTTGGATACCAGATCTCTGGCCTGAGGAAGATGGCCTGAGAGGGGTGGGTCCCTGCCCTCCCCCTCCTTTTCCTATGTGATTGCCAAGACTGGCCTCCTGAAGCTGGAGTTTCCCACCCAGCTTCAGTGTGCTTGCTCAGTGCTGCAGGCCAGATGAGGTGAGGAGCTGTGCTGTCTGGGATCCCGTGGGTGTTGGCTTCCTGTTAGGGGAGAAATGGATCTGAACTGGGCCCAGGGAGAAACATCTGGAACAGCAGTTTGTCTTTTGCTGATTCAGTACCCCTGTCCCATGGGCCCTCCACTATTCCTAGTCAACTGTGACTTTGGAAATCATAAAGCTGGCTCAGTTGACATCCCTATAGTTTGGTTTCTGCCAGTTATTGTTGTGCCAGGGCCCTCCTGACAGGCCAGGTCCTGCCTCCCTGCTTTGCCACCACCTTCACCAGTTTGTAAGTTTAGGACATCCTCTTTTCTTGAGCTGTTATAGTTCCCAGGAGAGCCTAGAGCTGGGCGTGGAGTGGTCCCTGGGTGGCCCATCTGGAAAGAGACTGGGCCACACGTCCTTCATTTTCTCTCCTCCTCCTCTTCCTCCAGCTTCAAAGGAGAATCCGGTTTGGTAGCCCTGTGGGTGTTCTAGGGCCTCAGACAAGACTTGACTTGGTGAAGGACGGGGCCAGATCACCAGCTGCTGCCCTGGGAAGGTGCCTGTGTGCCGCCTGCTAGGAAACTCTAAGCTGTGGGAAAGAGATAAAGCAGTGGGACCTGCTTGATGTTTTGTATTCCCAGCATCTAGGTCTGAAACAGGACCTTCGGGGGGGCCAGTGAGGCCTGGCTCCGGTCCAGCTTCCCAGTTTGTTTACACTGAGGGAGGGGAAAGAAGGTGCTCTGTTCGCCCTCACACCTGAGCCTTTGAGCCCAGATGTCTGTGTGACCTTGGACATACTGATTCCCTCTTCTGAGCCTCAGTTTTTCACTGTGAAACAGTTATGATAACACTGACTTTGCAGGGTTGTTGTGGCGTTTAAAAGAACTGATGCTTGCAAAGAGCACTGTAGGTGCTCAGTGACTGTTCTGCCTCCTCATAGAGATTGGAGTACCCGGTGGTCCTGTCTTTCCATTTTCTACTTTTCATCTCTGGCTGTGATGATGAGGATCAGTGAGATCCATCCCCTGTGCGCAGGAGTGAACACTAACCCATGATGAACCCTTACTTTCCCCTGAGAAGCGTGGTTATCCCATTTTGTAGATGAGTACAATGAAGTTCTGAGAAGAAAGCGCCCAAGGTTTGCCAGCTGGTAAATGGCAGAACTGGGACTAGAACCTGTTTCTTGACACTGAATCCAGTGACTAAACCTTACTAAGGTGTAGCAGGTAGGGCGCCAGGTGCTCACCAGTCCCTGAGGCCCCCACACCCAGGGCAGGAAGCCTGTGGTTAATATAGGAATATATAGGAAGAAGCAGCCGGCTCCACCCCTAGGAGCTCAGAAAGAAGAAGTGGCATTTGATTCAGACTTCGGAAGGAGCAAGGAAGGGCAATCCGCAGTATGGGAGGGGAAGTGTGTGAAGAAAAGACAGCTGTTTGAGAAATGTGTGCTGAGAGGTGACAGGAAGAATGGGAGGTGGGAGGATGAGGTGAAGCATGGGGAGGGGAGGGAAGTGGGTTGGGCAGAGGTGACTGGCCTTGAGTGTCAGACTGAGGCCTCCTGTGTTTCATTAAGGTCAATCTGGTGCAGGCATGGAAGATGGTATGAAGAGGCATACCACAGGCAGTGAGAGCAGTTGGGAGAGTTTGGGACAGCCCAGAAGGGCTGCAGAGAGGTCTAGAAGGTTCTGGAGCTGTGAGGATGAAGAGTCAGCAAGTAGGGCATGGTACCTGATCAGCTGTGTGGGCCTATAGGGACTTGTAAAGGCTTTGGCCAAGCTGAAGTGGCCCTCACCATCCCAGGGCCTCTGACCACAGGGAGGGAGGGCCATCTGCGACCTTCCTTGGAAGCAGACAGTGGGCTGCTGCTGACTGCTTTGTCACAGCCCTGGGCTCCCCAAGGTGCCTGGCATGGCTGGCACCCTCAGGGCACGTCAAGGGGTTCTTTGTATCTCTCCAGTAAGAGAGTGGATTAGCTGGCCTGGTTGGGAGAGGGTGGGTGAGTGGAACTCAGCTTTGTGGTCTCTCCTGGTAGACATATCGGATGGTAAGGAAGGCCCTCAGAAAAGCTAGCCACCTCTCTGCAGACAGGGGAAAGGCCTGAGGGCATGGAAAGCCTCCTTAGGGCAGTGTGTGGCTGTGGTGGTGGGGGGGCGGGTTTATAAGGCTTTCAGGCACAGCATAAGCTCATCGGGGGTTTCCAGGGTTTCTCACCTGGTTCAGTGGTAAAGAATCCATTTGCCAGTGCAGGAGATGCTAGTTCGATCCTTGTATCGGAAAGATCCCCTGGAGAAGGAAATGACAACCCACTCCAGTACTCTTGCCTGGGAAATTCCGTGGAGAGAGGAACCTGGTGGGCTATAGTCCACAGGGTCACGAAGAGTCTGACACAGCTTGGCAACCAAACAACAGAAGCCAATCAAGAGGAGGCAGCCTGGCGGCTGAGGGCTGACCTCTCACCTCGTCTGTACTCTGTTCCTGGAGCTAGTACCTCAGCTGGGAAGTGGAAGCAAGTCCAGTGTCGGTGAAAACATGAACCCTTCAGCCCTTTGGGTACCACTGCCCACTTCTCAGAGATGATTCTGGCTGGGTATGTGGGTTTATGCTAGTATGGGAAAGGGTTCTGAACCCAGGGGCCAAGGTGCCAGCGCTGGCTCCACCAGTGACCCGGGTGGTCTGTGAGTTAAGCATGTCCTCTCACCTGGCCGTAGGGCTAATGCTCGTTCTTTTCATCTAGCATGTACTACGTGTGCAGCCATGTGAGGTTGCAGACTTGGTCCTGCCCTCCCAGGGCCTAGAGCATAGCAGGCCAGGAGATAAAGGTCTTGTCTGATTATGAGGATCAAATGAGATGACTGGATTAGGAGCATGTGTAAACAAATACTGCTGACCAGGGATCATGAAACCCAAGTCCTGGGCTTCACTGGGTCCCTAACTAACCCTGTGACCTTGAGAAATTTGCTTAATCTTTCTAAGTCTCAGTTTCCCTTACATATAAACTAAGGCAGCTTTAACGAATGAAGTTGAAGAGCTTTTCTGCCTCTAACATTGAGACTGCCCTTGGAGTTTACGAAAAGGGCTTTGAGAAGTTTTTTTCCTCTGGGTTGGGAAGATCTCCTGGAGAAGGAAATGGCAACCCTCTCCAGTACTCTTGCCTGGAAAATCCAGTGGACGGAGGAGCCTACTAGGCTCTAGTACATGGGGTCGCAAAGAGTCGGACACAACTGAACAACTTCACTTTCTTTTTCACTTTTGTCAGGTACCTCATAAGTGCAAGGGGTCGTCAGGGCACAGCCCACAGAGGCCAAAGCTTGTAGCATGCTCTGCCCCTCTTATGAGAGGACCTCTCTTTGTTTGTCAGACCAATGGCCCTCATGTCTTTGGGAGTGCAGTCAAATCAGAGAATGCTTTGATCTGTCTAGCTCTTTGGTCTGCACAGTGCTTTCTTTCTCATTGCCTTGCGGTGCTCCTAACAGGAGCAGTGTGAACTCAGGAGGGTAAGTTTTATTTTCCCTGTTTACAGACAGGGAAACCTAAGCTGAACAAGCAATGAAACTGTGCCTGGAGGCCAGGGTTCTGCCCTTCCAATTTTCCATCTTACCAAAGCTGGTTGCCACTATGTGGCCGCTCCTCCCTCTTCCTGTCCCAGCCTTAGGGCTTTCAGTCCAGATCCAAATGTCTATACTTCTCCTAGTGGGTTTCTCAAGTTGTTTTTGTTGGCTTTTTTCTTTCTTTCTTTAAAAAAAAATATTTATTTGACTGGGCTGAGTCTTAATTGCGGCATGTGGGATCTAGTTCTCTGAGTAGGGATCAGACCTGGGCGCTCTGCATTGGGAACACGGAGTTCCAGCCACTGGACCACCAGGGAAGTCCTGTTTTTGTTGTTGAGTTGTTATAATGGATGGCACACCTCCTATCCCAGGCCCCCTCTACCCCACCGCCCACGGCGCCTCACTCAAGATGAGGCAGGAGCAGCTGGGTGCTAAAGGAGCCCAGGAACATAGTGTGGAGAACTCTTGTTCCTCCTCTCTGCCCTCTAGGCCCTGGATTCTGTGTCCAGAAGCGGTCCTTCCTTGTCAGCCACATTTGGAGGATGCTTCCCTCTCTGTCTTGATTTCAAAAAAGCAGAACCTAAATTTGGGAGATCTTGGGTTTGGGACACCAGCAGACTGGCTTCAAGCCCTGGCTCTGTCACTTTCTAGCCATGTGACCTCTCTGAGTCTGCAAATGGGCCAGATGGTGGGTGGCGTTGGGAGTGGGAACAGGCCCCATGCAAGTTATGGTTATGAGTACTATAGAGATGATGTTGGTAAAGTGCCCAGCAGTGTCTACCACCAAATAAAGGTTCCGTGGTACATGGTGGCTCTTATAATTCGAGTGTGAATTATCCTGTAAGGTTTACTTCAGGCCTTTGGCCTGATGGTGAGAAAACAAGGCAGCCTGGGTTTGAAGATCCACACTCCTCCTTGTGCTCTGCATACATACCCTTGGACCCTGGGGGCAAGACGGGAGCCAGTCCCACTCAGCTTGTGGTCTGGAGCTTTCTGACCTGCCAGGGCAGGTTGGGAATCCCCCAGTCGGTTCCTCATTGAGTCATCTGGAACGGGGCTGCAGGTGACCCTGACACTGAGGGCCCTGATGCGAGGGCCTGATCTTCTCTTTGGCTTGTGAAGATAAAGCGGAAGTGAGAACAGAGCTGGGTCTCCTGAAAGATTCAATTCAAAGCATGCAATCGTAGGGCTGCCTGGGGCCTCTGCCCTCTTGGGTAGAGATAGTCACTTGGGGAAGAAATCAGAGTTTGCTTCATAATTACCACCACCCTCCTGTGTTCCTCGTGGACTTTCACCCTGGGCTTCCTGTCCTGACTCTGAGTGACCCCCTCCGTCCTCCTAGCACACTCACTTGGTCATGCCATTTCTCAGACGCTCCTGCATGGTGGACCAGGCTTTCACCAAGGCCACCACGTTTAACTCCATGAGATATAGTTATTATCATCATCATCATCTCCATTTTACAGAGGTAGATACCAGATCCCAGAGTGGTAAAGTGACTTGCCAAGCATCACACAGCACATGGCTCTATGTTCAGGGAGTTCTAAGCTCCCTGGGAAGAGGGCTTGCACCCACCCAGCAGTGGGTGGCTAGCAGTCAGTGCCAGAGCTGAGTGACAAAGCAGAAGAGCCTGGGTACACCTCCCAGAGCTTTCCTCTGCTCCCCTTGGACGGTGCATAGTTACTGGCTTGCTGAAAAACCTGAATTTCTACATCTGCCCAAGGGCGGGGTGGAGGTGATAATTAGAGGACCTATTTCATTTGCTTGTTGTCAGGATTAAATGAAATAATCTAAGTGCTGAGCACCATGTCTGGTCCATGGCAAGTGCCTGGTAAGGGTTATAACAGACATTCAATTATGTTAATTGAATATAGAATTATAACGTTGTAAAAGGCCATCATCAAACACATCTGGGCTCAGCCCTGTGCTGGGCTTCAAGGAAGATCCACAGCTGGACTCAGGCCAGGGAAGGAATGCCCTTTATCGAGCACTTTCTGTGCTCGTGCTTTTCCCATCTGATTTCAAGGTAGAGGATAGTATTCCCATCTCCCTGGGGAGAAAACTGAAACTTTGAGTGCCCGAGGTCACAGAGCTACCGAATCTGTCAACATACGTTTATTGAGCACCCGCTAGGCACCAGGCCTGGAGAAGGGAATGGCAACCCACTCCAGTACTCTTGCCTGGAGAATCCCATGGACAGAGGAGCCTGGTGGGCTACAGTCCATGGGGTCACAAGAGCCAGACACGACTGAGCGACTAACACAGGCCCAGGCTGTGTTCTAGGATCAGGACACACTGGGGAGAGTGGTTGGCAGAGTCCCTGCCCCCCCCGGAGCACACCTTCTCGGGGAATGCTGCGTCAGCGAGAGGACAGGACAGGTGGTGGAGAAGCCAGACTTGCTCCACTGGACTGCTCACATTCCCCAGAGACACCAGGCGCTTTTCCATTAGCGTGTGCTTTCTCATCCTGGGTCTTCTGCCTGATGTGCTGTTTCCCCTGTCTCACCCTGGCCACTTCCTATCACCCTTCAAGGATTAGCCCAACAGTCCGCTCCCCTTTAAGGTTTTCCATGAACATCCACACCCCACCCCCGGGGGGCTTCTTGCAGTCTCCTGGCGCCTTCCACTCTTCCCGCTTCTGTGATAGCACCTCTCTGTGGGCTATTTACTCCCCCATCTGTCTCCTCTGCCAGATTGACCTCCTCAAGGGCAGGGCCAATGTTTTATTCAACTCCGTAGATTCAGGGTCTGGAACGCAGGCTCTGGAGAGATGTGTGTGGAATGTAATGAGGTGCTGATTGTGTTCTGTCCCTTCAGCGGCTAGGAAGGACTTTGTAGAGATGAGAGGCTGGTCTGAATGAGGCCTTGGGAAACAAGTGGGACTGAATTAGAGTCAGGGTAGGGGTGAGGGTGGGCAGCTTAGAGAGAGGGCTGTCTAGAAATAGGGCTGGGGGATGTGCAGAGGGACTAGGAAGGCCTGGTAGCCAGGGCCTGAAGTTCTGTTGAACCAGGAGGGCAGTAGGGAGCCTTGCGGGGGTCTTGGCAGAGATAAACAGTGAGTCAAGACTAGACTGATAAGATCTGTCAATCAAATCTAGCAGTTTGGTAAGGGTGGGTGAGGGGAGCTGTACATGAGTCATGGTGCCCACAGTGAGATTGTGACCTGAGGACCCAGGCACCAGTCGGGGGTTTCAAGTAGTACTCAGCCTGGTAGGGGCGGGGGCTTGGAGAAGGGATGTCTCCTGCTGAGAAGAGTCTCCAGTTTTGCTGTTTAGTTGCTCAATTGTGACTGTAGCCTGCCAGGCTCCTCTGTCCATGGGATTTCCCCGGCAGGAATACTGGAGTGGGTTGCCATTTCCTTTTCCAGGAGATCTTCCTGACCCGGGGATGAAACCTGCATCTCCTGCACTGGCAGGTGGATTCTTGACCACTGAGCCACCAGGGAAGACCAAATAGTCTCCATACCTCTCTGCATTGTCAGGGAGAGCTGCCCTGGGGGGTTTTTCTCTGTCTGTGCCTTTCCCTAGCTGAGTGGGAGTCGGGGGAAGGGGATTCCTTGCTTTTTGGAGCCAGCAAGGCTGGTGCTTAAAGGAGCCATTTCTTGTCTCTGACATCAAGGGGGGTGGGGCTGTGCCGAGTGGAGAGTTGGGCAGAGGCCCAGGGCACCGAGGCCAGAGAAGGGTGGAGAGAACCTGTTTACCATTGTGTGCTGACCCAGAGCTGGAAGGAGCAAAGCCAGGGAATTCCTTGTAGGAAAGGGAGGCAGGCCCAGACCTAGCTTGCACGGGGTGTTGGAGAAGAGTGAAGCAAGCGGGACCCTTTCACCTAGACAGGGAGCCTGAGCACTGCCCTGCCTCCAACCCTGGGCTGCCAGGCCGCAGGAGGGAGCACCAGGCTGCTTGCAGACCATCCTCCTTCCCGGCACTGACTCGCAGCGCAACCTCGGACAGATCACTTACCCTTCGGTCCCTAGGCCTCCCTTGCTGTCTGGGGAGGGGCTGGATTCACTCCAGAACCTATGGGCCTCCCAGCCCTGACTGTCAGCCATTTGTAGATCACCAGCCCACCCTCTCTTGCCTTCTTGTTTCCTATCATGGGTGATTATGGAGCTGGCATAAAGGCTATTTATACTTTTAGTCACTACCACCACTTAGATTAATGAACTCCAGAGACTGTTACTCAGTGTGCAAAGTAGGTCAGCCTTTTTGTTTAGCCTCACTCCTTTTTCCAGCTCTGAGTGGGAAAGGGGAGTTCCCCCACCCTTGTTGTCCCTGGATCTATGACTGCGCATCCACTTCCCAATTTTCCACACTTGCATCTTGCTCACTCTTGCCACTGCAGCACAGAGAGCAGTGGTTGTCTACTGGGTGGTAAAGGAAGAGGAAGGGAATGTCACAGGTACTGAGGCCCTGTTACATGTGGATCACCTTATATTTATTGGATAGCTTAGTGCTCGGTTGGCATCTCTACTTCTAGGCTGTGTAACCTTGGACAGATTACTCAGCTGTGTTAAACTTTAGTTTTCATGTCTGTTAAGTGGAGATAATAAAAGCTGCTTCCTTGGGGAATTGTGTGCCTGTGTAGTGCTTGGCAGAAATGGTGCATAATGGGTGCTGGAAGTGTGTCAGTTCTTCCTGTCTCATGTGGTCTTTACTGCTGCCCTCCAAAGGGGTGGCCTTGCCCCCATGTTATAGGTGGCGAACTGGAAGCTCATAGAGTGGCAGAGCTGGGTCACAAGCCAAGAGTTACAGTCCGTGTATCATTGAGGAAATGACTTAATCTCTTGGGGTCTCAGTTGCTTCTTGGGTAAAATGGGGATAGTCCTCCCCTGCTGTGTGTGTGTAGCCCAGTCAGATGAGAAGAGGGATGTGAGAGTGCGAGGCAAGCTGCACATACTGGCCACCTCAGAGCTGCCACTAGCAGGCCACCCACTAGAGGGCCCAGGCTCGGCCCTCAAACACATGTACTCTTCATTTAGACCTTAGGGTGTGGTCCCACTTGAAGATGAAGTTGAGACTTCAGGGTCTGTCTGCCAGGCGGAGGAGCTGGAATGGAAACCTTGCTTGGTTGGCTTCAAGATCCCCACTCTTTTTACTGTCTCCCACACTCCACATGGCCTTCCTCATGGTTGAGATGAGGAGAATCCATCCAGAGGTCTTGACCTTGGGCCTTATGGTTGGGCTGTGTTTCTCTTTGTTTGAGCTGGTTTGGAGAGGGAGGCTTAGAGGAGAGGGGTTACATTGGTTCCTTGGGACCAGGGTTTATCTGACACCCTTGGATAAAGGGGTCATAGGCACAGGCACCACATCCGGCTGAGTCTGCCAACCAGAGGGGCTGAGGCGTGCTTGGGCAGAAAGTGCATGGCTGGAAGGACAAGGCAGAGAGAGCCTGGTAGCCAGGTAACTGGTCTTGTCCATCTCGTCTCTTGGAAGTCTTCAGCTTCTGAATTTGGGGAGAAGGCTGGGGAGCCTGGTGTCAGTGGGATGCCACTGTTGCCATGGCACTGGCCATGGCATGGCACAGCACGGCTAAGCTTAGTTTAGCTGAGAGCCCAACAGAATCTGGGCTCAGTCGCTCTCTGGCTGCCCATTTCTGTCTCCTCTGTGCCTCCCTCCCCAGGAAGTGGTGGTCGAGGGTGTACCTGCAAGCTTTGCCCACCCAGCATATTGGCCTTGCTGAGCTTGTCTAGGTTTGGGCAGGCTGCTCACTGGGACAGTCAGAACACTGGAGGAAGGCTTACACTGTCTCCAGGGGGTTGAGGGCCAGAGATAGAGCCCCACAGTGGCATCTGGAGAACGGCCTGATTTCCTTCCAGTCTTCCCAGGGGAGGGAGAAGCGGCACAGGAGTCACTGTGGCAAAGGAAAGCTCTGGTTTTGCACTTAATAGCTTTGTGACTTTGCCCAAGTCATGCAATCTCTCTGATTGGGTCAGGTTTCTCATGGGTCCAGTGGAAATGGTAATTAATCTGTGAGGCTCTCACTGGGCTACTAGGGGCACAAATACAATTGCTGTAGGCAACAGTGGCTTGTAGCCCTGAAGGCAATAGATGAAAGTAATGATGTCATGGAGTACCTTTGGTACCCGTGAGGTACACGGGGAGAGTTACACAGCTCAAGACCCAGTCTGGTTAGGGAGTGACCAGGCTGAGCAACATGACCAAGTTGTAGTGAACTGCTCATTCCACATCACATCTTGATTTAGTGAAGATTTAGTGCTGAAATCAATTGGTGATTAATGATTTATTGCTTGAATGGTGATTTAGTGCTGAAATCAATTTTAGGGGATTGTGAGCAGCATTAAAATAAAAAAGAAATAGAAGTAGGATAGAATAATACAAAAATTGAACTGAAAATATCAGGTGCTTTAGTACTTGTAGGAGTAAGTTGTTTCATAAAATGTATTTTGGCTATTTGTGTGTGTGTAGTCTCAGTACAAAATGTATTTCTTGCTGTGAGTTTCAGTTTAAAAACTTGGAGAAATGATGTTCTAAGTAGTCGAGATGAAGGTCTTTAGGTTGGAGGACAGCTAATAAGATAGATCTGGGCAGGGATAGCAGCTGTGTGGAGGCTAAGGGCTTGACTCTGGGGTTCAGAGCACACACTGTGGTGTGAGGCAAGCCTGCATTTGAGTGCAGCTGCATGGCCTTGGGGGCTTCCCTGGTGGCTCAGAGATAAAGATCTGCCTGCCAAGTAGAAGATGTGGTTCAATCCCTGGGTCAGGAAGATCCCCTGAAGAAGGAAATGGCAACCCACTCCAGTATTCTTGCTTGGAAAATCCCATGGACAGAGGAACCTGGCAGGCTACAGTTGTGGGGTCATGAAAGTCAGAAACGACTGAGACTAAACAGCAACAACATGGCTTTGAGCAAGGCACTTAACTTTACTAAGTCTTGGATTCTGCTTCTGGAAAATGTAGAGAATGTTGTGGTTGGGTTATTATGAAAGGTATATGAAAATAACATATGTGTGTGTGTATATATATATATTTTATGTAATACATAAATATTTTGAAAGATGTTGGTAAGTAATAAATTATGTAAAAATGGTTGCTGCTGTTATTGTTGAAGTTGTCATTTTTATTATGTTGGGCCCCAAAAATGTTGCTGTGACTTGGAGAGGGGAGAAGAAGAGGCATTCCAGGTAGGGGTGGGTGAGTGATGGGATAAGTACGTCTGTGTAGAATGAGGCTGATCTGGCTGAGAATTGTGCAGCCTTAGAAGGGGCTGTTACAATAGACAGAAGGCACCAGAAAACTTAGTAGTATGGCTTCAGCAATGAAGGTGATTTAACCTGGAGATGATGAAGGCCCAGCCCTGAGGAGTTCCACTGGAGACTGCCCTCATTAGACTCTATTGGTTGCGGAGACTCCTTCAGGCCACCTTAAAGACAGGAGTTTTCTGCAAGCGTGAGTGAGACTCAGATGGGAAGCATCCCCATGGGCCATTTGGTCCTCTAAGTTGTCCATTTGTTCAGCCTCCCTGTCACTGGAAAGTGGCTCACACTCTCCCCCCACTGTTAGGAGGAAGCCACCTCAGGGCCTCCATACCGTCATGTCATTTGCAGAGATGCCCAGACCCCAATCCATGCCATGGCTCGTTTCTGGGCATCTTTTGAGAGTCAGCTCACAAGGCAGGTCATCCAGTTGTATAGCAAACAGGCTCAGAGAGGGCAAGGGGCTATTGCAGAAGGAATGTCTATTTCAGACAGTAGTCTGGTCAGATGCCTTCTGTGATCTTGACCCATCAGACTGGAGGGTTTGTGAACCTTCTGAGTTTTAAAGAAAATGGATAGCGTGCAGCCATTCAGGAGCACATCCTGTTTGTGAAGAGAAGTTCACCTGTAGTTAGAATGTAAAGTGCTGAGTGCCAGGTCCAACAGGTGGTTAAACAAACTCCTTTGCTGTTGGAGGAGAGGCCACTCAAATGACCATCTGTCCTCCAACATTTCCCAATTTAAGGTTTTGAAAATCAAAATAGATCTTTCAAAGGACATGTACATTTAAAGTGGTAGTGGATTTTTTGTTTGAGTCTTACTAAATCAATGGTGTAGTTTAAAATCAGTAGTGCCTTAGAATCTAGGAAATATGGTCGTTTGTTTTGTACCCATTTGAAATTCCAGTTTGAGGATTGATGCTGGGTCTTTGAAACTGTCAAAACTGTTATCTGGCATCATTTAAAAGAACACTTAGCTTGAACGTGTTCCCCTGTGTATTTGTAGTTGGGAGACTGGATATCTCTGAGGCCCTGCTGTCAGATCTTATCAACAGAGACAGACTAGAGGGTCAGGTGTCAGATGGGTATGTATTTAATCAGATGGGAATTCTCTGGAAGCTGGTAATCTCAGGCAAAAGCCTTGTCCTCTTATGAGCCTCCATTTTCTCTTCTGCTCAGTGGGGCGACTGGGTCAGCTACTCTCCACATCCGTAGCTGCGACTTCCTGCTGACTCTGTGTGGCTGCCTCCTTTAGTTTAGATGACCAGAAGGCTCATCCCCTGATTTGTGTGAGTGAGTGCTTTGTGGTGATGGGGGTGACCTGGCTTGTGATGCTGGGCCTTTGGTTTCCGCTTCCTGGGTGTTTAGGGGCTGCCTGGAGACGTGCTTACATTTCTTTGTAGATTAACTGATCTAAAGGTCGTGGTCTCTGCTTTTCTCCTGAGGGGAGAGATAGGAAGGAGCCCGTCCTTGCACCCTGGTTCTGCTTCCAGGTAGCGAGAGGGTGGGCGGGTGGCCTGTGTAGAGGGACTGTCTTCTCTACTCTGCTAATCAGCTCCAGGGCCGTTCTCAGGCCTGAGCAGTTCTCCAGATAAAAAAAACTGAAGAAAAGGACCTGCCCTTTTGTGTCTGGGAGCTCTGCTCTGCCGGGGCCCCTCCCACTGCTCGTCCAACCAGTAAAAGTTCTAGCAGTGCATTTCCTTCCTTTAGAAAGAGAATACGGCCTGGGCCAAACCCTGGCCCTGCTGTGTCCTGTTCCTGAGAGCTTCCACCCCGCGCTGCCTTCTGGGAGGTCAGGCAGGGCTGAGTGCAGGCCCTTGGCTACTATCTGACTTGGATTTGAGTCTAGGTTTTTCTGCTGATTTGCTGTTTGACTCTAAGCAATATATCCTTCCTAGGTATCACCTCTCAATAATGCCAGTACTTTTTCAATTGGAAAAAAAGATGGGGAGGCACAGGAAAGAAATTTAGAAGATTCGTAATCTACTACTTTAAAAATAATTCTGAGAGTGCGTCTGTGTGTAAGGAAGGACACGTACACATTATTTTCATTGTTTCCTTACCAGTATTGCTCTGCAGGCCAGGTACAAGGAAGCACATATAGAGTGCGAAGCCTTCAAATGCTAGCCTTCTCTTTGCCCCATGGTTATGTGGGCTCAGGAACTTCCAGGGACTCCCTCCTCTGAAGGAGCTCACTCACTCGAAGCACCCTCTAAGCCAGGGGTATCGCCAGGCCTGCTACTGATGCTTCAGTGCTGCCCAGGGCAGGTCTTCAAGCTGAGGTGTTTCCCCACGAGCTTTCGTGGGCGTCCAGAGCCTGTAGAATGTCAGTGCCATGAGGGCTGGGACTTGTTCTGATCACAGGACTGTTGCCCAAAGTCTACACAGATGCCCCGTCATAGATGTGCAAATTCGAGTGGTGTCTGGTGGGGCTTTGAAGTGTATTTTGAATTTGGATAGGCAGAGACAAGTTGGAGTGTGTTCCTGCAAAGGGACTGGCATGAGCAAAAGCTGAGAGGGGAACAGGGCCAGGGCATAATTGGGGAAACCATGAGTAACTAGTTTTGTTAGAGTGCAGAGGTGAGCATGGTATCCGTGTACTGGTTTGACTAGTTTTCTGTCCAGCTCTGTACCATGCATGCTGGTTCTCTGAAGAGGCTTGTTTATCGGCACAGATCCAGGGTGGGAATGCTGTGTTTCGGTTCACAGGTGCAGGCACGCGGGCCTCTGCCACAGAGAGGCACTAGGGCCCCTGGCTCCTTGACACACGGGGGAGTGAGCGCTTGAACCCAGTGTCTCTCCAGCCTGTGCCTTCTAGGGAGGGCGTTGTGTTCCCTTGCATCTGTGTTAGAGGGTTCGTGAGTTAACAGCCCCAAAGGGAAAGGCAGGGATGAGGGGCAGGGGGAGGGACGGAGGCTGACCAGGCTGGTACCTGAGGCCTCAGCCAGGGCCTTTGCTTCTCTTGGCACCTCTGACAGGCCCTGCCCTCTGCTCCACAGGCTGGAGGAAGTCCCCCTGGAGGTGCTGAGGCAGAGGGAGTCCAAGTGGCTGGACATGCTCAACAACTGGGACAAGTGGATGGCTAAGAAGCACAAGAAGGTGAGGCGCCTGGCCTTGGGCCTGGGGCTGGGAGTCGCGGGGGTGGGGTGGGGGTGCACGGGGCTGAAGAGGCAGAGGCTGCGTCAGCTCGGAGGGGCAGGAGGGCCTCCAGCCACCCGCTGTTCCCCCCACCGGCTTGGAAATGGGGACAGAAGCTGGATGGCGGTCAGGGCCCGGGTTTCACTTGGTCCTCTCAGATAACTTCAGACTCACGCAGAATTCTTTCCTCTAGTCAAACTTCAAAGCCGCTCTTAGCTGAAGGTCCTTCAGGCAGCTTTCCTCCAGTGCTCCTGGGGCAAGCCTTTACTACTGCCTACCACCTAGGGGAGGACTTCATACACTAATAGTGGCTGATGTGCGTGGATGCAGCATGCTGGGCACTTAGCTGGGTCATCCTTACAGCACCCCAGTGAGGTTGGTGGTGGTGGTGTCCCTACTGAGAACTGACCACAGAGTCACAGTTTGAACCCAGGAGTCTAACTTTAATGCCTGCATGCTTCACCACCACAATAAGGGGCCTTCTTTACCTTCTAGATTAATTCAGTGAGTTCCCTCTTGTCCCCTGCCTAAGAAAAAAGAAGGAAAAGTGACTAAACAGTTTAATGGTCCCATAAAAATGAAAATAACCAGTGGTCCTTTTCTAGTGGGCTGTATTTAGGCCCCAGCTCTGCCGACTGTAGACACATCCTCGTCCACCACACATGTGTGTTGATACTCTTGTTCACCTTAGCTGGGTCTGCTTACTCCCTGGCTGCGGGGAGGCCTGTCCCGCAGTCCCACAGCCAGGGTCTCCCTGCATAAGTCCCCAGTGCACAGTGACCCCACTGGCCTGCACTGTCAGCTGACAGGCTGGTCTGGGCCAGGCTGGTGCAGCCGCTGCAGGGCTTAGCAGAAACCCAGGACCGAAGGTCACATTTGGGCTTGGGCCCAGCCACACAGCCCCCATTTTTCCATGCCCATGGCTAGCGGAGTGACTTTGGGCGATCACTATGCTCCCCCAGCCTCAGTTTCCCCACTCAAGTGGGAATGAGCGTCCTGTCACGAGGCTCCCCCTGTAAAGCCCCATGCATGCGGGAGGAGAGGTGCACCCAGACCAGGGCTCTTTCTTACTGCTCTATGTGGACTTCGGGGCTTTTATTTTTTGCTTATTAGAAAAAATTTCACTTAAAAAAATACTTTTTTAAGGCAGCTGTTGCCCAGCTGCTTCCTGCCTGACTCTGGGGTCTGTTCCTGCTTCCTCAGCCCTGGGGCCTTTACCCTGAGCTTCAGCTCCTCTCACCGTCTGCTGAGGTGACTCGTGGCTAGCAGGGAGATGGCTATGGCATTCTGACCCCCGCCTCCTCGCAGATGGGGATTCCAGAGGGGAGCCTTGGGGAGCTCCTCTCCACAGAGCAGCCAGCATCACTTCCTCTTCCCCTTTGCTTCCCTGGCACTGCGGTTAGAGACCAGGACTACCCGCCCAGCCAGGGCCACCGGAGGAGGCTGCACTCCACCCTCCCAGGGGCCCTAGCACACGGCTGTCTCCTGCCACGCTGGCCCAGGAGCTCTCACTGCCTTGCTACGCCAGCCGGGCCAGGAGCTGGTGGCCCAGGAAGGACAGCACCTCCACCCAGAAGTGGATCCAGGCCCACTGCGCTGATCCTGAGTCCCTGGGACCCGGCTCGGCCCTGCAGAGAGACAGGGCGCTGGTTGGAATGCTGTCTTCCTGTCGGGCTCTGCTCAGAGTTTGCCCTGCCCTCCTTGAGCTCAGCAGGCTGCTTGTGGCTTCTCTCAGTTGTCTTCAGAACTCCTTTCCCAAGGCCTTACCTCAGATAATGGTAATCCCTGTGCTTTCTGTTTGCTGAGCACTCTCTCTGGCTTTACCCTTGCTCATCCCCACCTTTGCCTCTCCCTAAGAGGTTATCATCTCCAGCACCCCTGAGCTGAGGAGGATGCCAGAGGCCAGAGGGGGAAGGTTAGTTGCTCAGTCATGTCTGACTCTTTGCGACCCCATGGACTGTAGCCCTCTAGTCTCTTCTGTCCATGGGATTTCCCGGGCAAGAATACTGGAGTGGTTGCCATTTCCTCCTCCAGGCAATCTTCCTGACCTGGGGATTGAACCCGAATCTCCTGTGTTGCAGGCAGATTCTTTACCACTGAGCCACCAAGGAAGCTGGTTGTATTCCCAGCTTTCCATCCCCACCTCCCCCACCTCGGGCCTGAGTGAGGCCGGGGCACTCTGAGAGCTTAGTGGACTGAAGGTATTCCTGTACTCTCCTCGGTCCTGAGCAGACCGAGGGTGGTGGGGCTGCAGTGATATGTGGGGGCTGGCTCAGCTGAGCTTGGCCCTGGGGAGCCTGAAGGGCCTGTGGTTCCACATCACGTGCACCCCTTTGCCAAAGCCTGCCCAGACCACGCGGCTTCCGTCAGGAGACCCCGGTCCCACAGCAGTGGGACACTGTCCGTGGAGTCAGGCCGGTCCCTTCTGCCCCCTCCCTCTCCCTGCTTCGCAGGAGGTCCCAGAAGCACAGCTCGGCTCCTCTGAGCAGCCACTCTGCTCTCCCCCACTGCCCTCAGCCTGCCTGCCTGTCTCTTTCCTGGGTCTTGACCCCCTCTGGCCCTTGGAAAGTTTGCTGTTGTTTGTACTGGTCATCAGGAAGCCCGGGCCTCCTGTGCGCCCTCCTCGGAGAGCCTCCAAGGGAACCCTCTGAGGGGGTTTCCAGGTGAGGGGGCGTTGGGTGTGAGCCTGGGGCCCAGGGCCTCTGTGTCAGGTGTCCTGCCAGGGTTGGAGGGGCAGAGAGGAAGCCATCGCTTATTAACACCGACCGTGTCAGTCCCCGTGCTAGGCGTGTGCCCCCTGCAGCACTTCTGATGGAATCCTAGTTGTTACCATTTTGATCTTACAGCTGATGAGAAGTGATGAGCTGAGGTCAGCGCTGGGTTCAAACTCATCACCCAGGCACTGCCCGCTTCCCACTGCCCTGAACTCCCATCTCCACCCCAGGCCAGGCTGCTCAGTGCTGGGGCTGAGGGCAGTGTCACTGGACGGCCCCCCATCCTCTTTTCAGAAGAATGGTGCCTCTGCCTTTGCCCTCAGTCTCCTTGACCCTCCTTGCAGGCGAGGAGGAGGATCAGGGCACTTGCCCTCGAGCCCCACTCCACCCTCGAGCCCAGAGGAGGCTCATCTCCCATGTGACTTGGAGAGGCCTGGAGAGCGAGCACCCGGGGCTCGGACCTCCAGCCTGTGCAGTGTGCTGGGAGTCGGTGTGGTCCCTCATGGAGTGGCCTTAATGTGGTCCCCACTCTGTGCCTCAGTTTCTCCACCTGGGAAACACATGATGCTTTAAGCCGGGTTTTGGCAGTGGAAGCCTTTTTTCTGTTGAAGAGAACAATCGTATGCACTGAGCGCGAGCTCTGGGTCGTGAGCTCTCCAGACACTTCCTCCCTCCCCTCTCCCAGTCCATGATGGGAAAGGCCGGTGCCAGTTTAGCCTGGGATCAGGACTCCCACCCAGACTAGCTGCCTCCACCCTGGCCTGGTAATCCTGAGAGCTCGGGGTCAGGGAGAGCATAAGAGAGGGGATTCTTGACCAAACAAAGGGGGAGCCATTCTGATCGGCTCCCATCTTCCTCCTGAATTCTGCTGAGATCTTTCCTCTCTAGGCTGGATGTCTCCTGCCACACGGCTGCTCAAACACTCCCGTGAAAGCGCCTTGGCCACGTCTCTGGGCACTTCTGGGTCATCTTGGGAGCTGCCTTCCCTCTGGCTGAGCCGTGTTCCATCAGGGGCTCCTCTAGCTTGTCTGGTTCCATTTGGATTCATAAAATGGTGATGGCGATTCATAATCCTGTGTGGCCATCAGGAATCCCCATGTTGCCACTGGAGCAGGGAACGCGGGGCCACTGCCGTCGCCTGGTGGCGGCAGACCTGGTGCAGCGTCGGAGCAACGGGTGAAGTCCTCTTACCCTGTTCCGCTCTTGCCCCCGTGCTCACTGAAGGCCTGACGAGCACCAGCCTCTCGGGGGCTGGGGAGGGGCAGCGGGCAGCCTGGCTGGATGTACAGGTATGGCCTCTCTTTGACTTACAGATCCGGCTGCGGTGCCAGAAGGGCATCCCACCTTCTTTGCGGGGCCGCGCTTGGCAGTACCTGTCAGGAGGCAAGGTGAAGCTGCAGCAGAACCCTGGGAAATTCGACGTGAGTTGCCCTTCCTCCCCCTGCCCTCCCTCCCTCGTCTCTGGACATCTTCCAGGGTGGGTGATCCTCGGTGCTCAGGGGACCTCTCCCCTCCAGAGCCAACTGCCAGGCCTGGTCAGTCTGTGACTCTGGGGGCTCTGCTTATCTGAGGCGCCAGCCCTGAGCAGGCCCCAGTGGGGTGAACAGATTGGCAGCCCCCAGTTCCAGCTCTTTCTCTTGACAGCTGCCCAGGTTTGCTCTCTTGGACTTGGTGGGCTGCCTCTCAGCTCTTGGTTATTGGGAGGGACACTCAGAGCACTTCCCTGACCACCTAGGGCCTGAGCTCTGGGCCTGCAGGAGCCGCCCAGCAGGGTCACAGGATCCTGACACCTTTTGACTTTCCATTCTCTACTCTTTCTCTTGCCTCATCCAAGCCAGTTAGACATGGTTCACCCATGTTGCTTATGGGCTTGTCTGTACTGGGGGTGGCAGAGCCAAACCAGTGTCCTTAGACTTTAGAAGCCAGTCAGGGGTCAGATGGGGTAGCCTCTGACAGCCATGCCTTCCCCTCCCACTGCTCCCCACCCCATGATTGCCTAGGTGAAGAACACTGAAGGCCTGACGAGCACCACCCTCTTGGGGGCTGGGGAGGGGGCAGTGGGCAGCCTGGCTGGATGCATAGGCATGGCCTCCCTTTGGACACTGTCTGAGTACATGAATGGAGGTCAGAGTCTCCTCCATTCACGAGGCTTCTTGGGGCTCCCCTGGCCTGGGCTCTCCTCCAGCCTGCTCCTCTAGGGAGCTCGGGGAGTCAGTTGGCTTTCCCGGGGTTGCCCCAGCTCACCTGCCAGACTTGGCCCCAGGCCTCAGTATCTCCCAGGCTCTTGGGACTGATGGTAGGCAGTGAGAGAGTGGTCAGTCAGCAGCTCCCTGCTGACAAAATTCATGCTTCAGTGAGCGGTCCTTTCCCACCAAACCTGTTCCTGGAGTTGCTGCTGTAGACCGGGAGGTGGGGAGAATGGCCCAGGGGATGGGAGTTGGTGGAGTGTCTGGCTGAGGGCAGTCCTGAATCAGGGATCGGGCTGTCCCACAGAGCACCGACATCATGCCCCACTCAGGCAGCCTATGGCTCCAGAGTCTTCCTCCCTGTGGCTATCTCACTTCCATGTTAGTGGCAGCCTTCTGGCAGAGTGGGAGCTCAGGGGTGGGAGCATCACCAAGGCGCTAGGTTACCTTCCGCTGCCAGAGCACAGTCTGAGAGCCGAGGGGGCTCGGGTGGCCCGGTCAGCCTCCTGGCTCCAGTTAGCAGACGTGAGCGCATCTGAGGAGCAGCGGAGCGCAGAGCTCTGTGCCTTGTGTGTCTGGGTAGTGGTGCGTCCCGAGAGGCGTCAGCCACCTCTGTGGGGTCTGAAGGTTGCTTGTGGGAGGAGGTAGACTGGCCCAGAAAGCCCTTCATTATGTTTTGAAGCTTAGTGGCGGGGCCCCAAAGCACTCCTGAGGCCATAACAGTCGTCTGTGAGCACAGCAGGAGGGACTCTGCCTGTCTGTAGGGTGGAGGAAGTGGACAGGGAGAGAAGCTGCCTCCGGCTGCTGGGACACGAGAGCCCAGAGGCGGGGGCACCGCGAGGGGCTGTGGCGCAGCAGCCCTGCCCCCGCAGGCCCGTGCTGACCCCAGTCTCAGTTGTCACGGCAGGCTCCACACCCCCGGCAGCTCCTCCTCCTCTGCGCTTGCCCTTCTTCCTCCTTCCTCAGGCAGGACAGGACCTTCCAGGCTTTTTCTTCACTGGTTTTCTGTTCCGGCTTCCCTTCATGAAGGACCTACAGGCTACCTGGGGGGCTGCGGGAGCTGCATCGCCCCCAGCAGCCCATACCTGCCTTGGATTCTCTTTCTCCCTGCAGGCCCTTTCTCCATGCAGGCCCTTCAGCTGCACCTTTCCCTTTCTGAGGGGTGGTGACCCTGTGTGGCTGAGTGCCGTGAGCTGCTGAGGAACCCAGTGAGCATGTTCTAGGAACTTTGGGTTCCCAGGTCTGCACCTCAGTGTGGGCCCTCCTCTCCTTCTGATAAAAGCAGACCCGCACTGTACTCAGCGCCCAGGGTCAGGACAGCTCCCTGACCTGCAGGTGCCTGGGACACTAGTGGCCCCACCGGGGGGTCGCGCACGCACACGTATGCGTGTGCGTCTTTAGCCGCGTGCCTGCCCCGGGCCCACTGCCCAGACCTCGGGCCCTCCCTCCAGCCTCCAACACTCCATCAACTTTTTGTCTTGGTTTTTAAACCTCTTGCGTCAAGTTACCTGATACCCTAGGGTCCTTATTTCAGTCCTGGGACACCCCCACTGAGGGGCACAGAGAGAGAGGGACTGGTATGAAGTCACCTGCCAGGCAGAGGCCTGGGCCCACACCCACTCATGTGTCTGCTGAGGACCCAGCCTCCCTCCTGGGGCCCTCCTTGCCCTGCCCAACACATAGACAACGAGGGCTCTGTCTGCTTCCCTGCTCAGCTCTCCAGGCATCTTTTCCACCGACCTGTTTCTTTCCTTTTGGAAAGCTGAGGTATGAACTTACGTAAAGTGCACAGATCTTAAGTACACAGTTCAGAGAGTTTGGACAAATAATACATACTCCTGTAACCAACAAGCAAGTAGGATGGAGGACATTTCAAATAATCGAGAAAGGATCTTTCTTTGTGTAGTAGTTTTGGAACTCATGCAAAAATGTTCACGGAAGTTCTAAGAGTAAAAATCTGCTAAAACCCCAGCACCCAGAGATGGCTCTGAGGCTGATGGTTTGACAGCTGCCGTGACGTTGCTCAGTGCAGCACACACACACACTCACCCGCTTCCTGACTAGGTGGCACCGCTTGTACAGGGAGGTGGGTAGCACAGGAGTTGGGGTTGACAGCTCTGAGTCAGCCTGGCTTCCAGACCCAGCTGCACCATTTTTCTAGCCACAATGCATCAGGCAAGTGGCTTTTCTTCAACCCTCAGTTCCTCACCTGTGAGCAGTGTAATGATAGGACCTGTCTCTGGGGGGCTGAGGAGGACAGTCGCCGAGGCCCCCGTGTGCCATCTCGAGCGGTGCTCAGCATGGTGCTCACAGGTGGGAGTCACTGCTTCCAAGTGCCTCCCATCTTCAGAGGGTAACAAGGTGTCTGAGTCCTGAATAAAGCACCTGGAGGCTGTCTCACGCCGCAGCTTGTCGGGCACCCCTGCCCATGTGGGTCTCCCTCCTCAAGCCTAGGTGGCCCCTCAGCGTTTCCAGGGCTCTGCTCCACTCATCTTTGCCCTGCCCAAGCTTCCTGACTTGTCCTTGGGGAGGCCCAGGCAGGATGGGATCCGGGGAACACTGTCCCTGGAGATGGGGCCTCCTCCACAGCCTGGGGCAGTGATATCCTCCCAGCCATTCCTAACTCCTAAGAGACGCTCTTGACCTTGCTTCCAGGAGCTGGACATGTCCCCTGGGGACCCCAAGTGGCTGGATGTGATTGAGCGTGACCTGCACCGGCAGTTCCCTTTCCACGAGATGTTTGTGTCCCGGGGGGGCCACGGGTGAGCAGGCTGGGCCTTGTGGGCTGTCCCTTTCCCTCAGAGAGAGGAGGTAAAATGAATTTGGGGGCACATTGGGGGTCCTGGAAGCTGGAGGGTCTGACTGCACTGTTAGTTCCCTCTTTGGTTTGAGTCTGATGGCTCTTCTTAGGTCTGGGGCAGCTTCATCCTGTACTCCCCAGAGCGCTAGGCTCGCCTGGCCTGGCCTTCCTCTGGAAACAGGAAAATGCACAGATCCAGTGGGGAGAAAGAAGGCTGGAGAGAGCTGGGTGGGTACAGGCTACGCAGGAGAGGAGAGACGCAGTGGCCAGGCAGGGACCGAGACAGAGCTGGGACGGGGCTGGCCTGGCCAAGGGGCCACAGCTGCCAAGCCAGGGGCCCGCACGTCCTGCCCCAGCCCTGCCCCCCCGCTTTCTTTTTGAGCCTCCATCCTCACTTGTCAAAGGAGGGTGTAGGGGCTGCAGCGGGACACTGACCCTCGTGACCACAGTCTGCGGGGAAGTGCAGCCTCTGAGTCAGGTCTGGTCCAGTGGGGCGCAGGTGAGGCCTGTGGGTGGCCGAGTCCTACCCGTCAGCCCTTCCCCGCTCGCCTTTCCACAGCCAGCAGGACCTGTTCCGGGTGCTGAAGGCCTACACGCTGTACCGCCCTGAGGAGGGCTACTGCCAGGCCCAGGCGCCCATCGCTGCTGTGCTGCTCATGCACATGCCCGCCGAGGTACCCCAGGCCATGGGCGGGCGGGCAGGCCGGCGGCCGGGGAACACCCAGCAGCCAGGTCTCATGGCTCTCTTGCCCGCAGCAAGCCTTCTGGTGCCTGGTGCAAATCTGTGAGAAGTACCTGCCCGGCTACTACAGTGAGAAGCTGGTAAGTTCTTGCCACCCTAGGCCCTGGCCTGAGGCCCTGCCCAGACCTGACACCTTTCTGGCCTCTCCAGGCCTTAACTCAGCCGTCCCTGTGCCCCTGGAAGTCCTTCCCGGCCTCCTGTTGCCTGAGGCTGGGGTCCCCAGGCCTCCCACTCGCCTCACACTCACTCTCCCACGCTCCCTCCTCCTCTGCCTCCCAGTGGCTGTTTCTCCAAGCACCGCCCTCCTCCTGCCTTGGCCTTCCAATAGGCTTAATCCTCCGCCCCTTCCTCCCTCTGCTAACTCTCCTTTCCCAAGCTTTCACCCCTTTCAGGCGGCCCCCCAGCACATGCCCCCAGGGCCTCGTTCCTGCCCTGCCCTGGGCACCTAGCGCCCTTGGCTCTGTGCTTCTGTGGCCCGGTCTGTCTGCCTTGGGGGGCGGGGGGACTAGCTCTGTCTGCTGTGCTCATCATCGCACCCCAGCGCCCAGCAGGCGCCTGGCACCCTATGGTGTGAGCCACCTGAAGACCCAGGGGACGCCTGCCTGGAGTTGGGGCCGCTCTGCTGCCCTGCTGCCGCAGGCCCTCACCCACGGTCCCCCCAGGAGGCCATCCAGCTGGACGGGGAGATCCTCTTCTCGCTGCTGCAGAAGGTGTCTCCTGTGGCCCACAAGCACCTCAGCCAGCAGAAGATCGACCCACTGCTCTACATGACCGAGTGGTTCATGTGCGCCTTCTCACGCACCTTGCCCTGGAGCTCCGTGCTGCGGGTCTGGGACATGTTCTTCTGCGAAGGTACCGGGCTGGGCTCGGGCAGCACCCCTGCCACCAGCCCAGTTCACGGGGGGCCTCTGTTTCCAGAGAAGCTCCCCAGAGTAGCCCCCACCACCTGCACTCAATGCCTGCTCCCCCGTGCAGGCGTCAAGATCATCTTCCGGGTGGGCCTGGTGCTGCTGAAGCACGCTCTGGGCTCCCCCGAGAAGGTCAGAGCCTGCCAAGGCCAGTACGAGACCATCGAGCGGCTGCGGAGCCTCAGCCCCAAGGTCATGCAGGAGGCCTTCCTGGTCCAGGAGGTATGGCCACCCCTGCCCCTCACCTCCGGAGGGAGGGACTGATGGTCACCCCTGCCCCGCACCACCGGAGGGAGGGACGGACTGACGGTCACCCCTGCCCCTCACC